>JASEVX010000003.1:138688543-139011235 GCA_031761405.1 Serripes groenlandicus | reverse complement strand
AGATAAGATGAGTGTTTCACATCACCAAATCCTTATTTAGCACTCAAACATATGTTGTGGGTACTCATACGAATCATCGCAGTGTCTAACGGTCCCTAATGTCGATAATGTTAAGATCAAACATTCCTATCTTCAGTTGTGTGTATTGATACGATTTAATTTTGACTGAAACCATCCTCTAATGTTTTAAGAAATATCTTCTTTCACAAACTTTGGCCTTCTGTTGCGTCGTTGAACGCGTCTAACACCACGGGGGGTCTCACGGTCCCTAATGGCGATACATGTCTATTGACGAAATACTAGTAGGGTTACACATGTATATTTGTGTCAAAAGGTACAGCTAGAGCTATATTACATATATGCTGACATTGAATGCTCTGGTTAGACTTGCAGATGCGCAAGCTCACACTTGCGTCTGCACTGTTCGCATATGCAACAAGAACGCAAATCACTGACGCGGCCATAAATGGTAAGCCAATCATAATAGAACCCAATAAAGAAGTGTACATGTTGATTATTGGCTCGATTCAAGACGATTACATCTTAACACTGTAAACAGAGATAGTTACCACTGTTTTCAGTTATTCCATCACAAAAAGGCGATTTAACCCTTTCCCTTATACATACGTGTTTTTCGGGACTTATATCTCGTGCAAAATTATATTTAAAAATATCGTAGGAAAAGGACTGGTTCTTTTTAAACAGGCAGTTTTTATCACACAATATTTGTTAGATATTTTCAAAAATTTCATTTTACCAGATGTGATTTATTCTTTAAATCATATGACAAGAAAAGCAGATGTCTCTTTTAACAGCAGGTAAACGTGCATTTGAATACCGTTATTATCATTTGAGGTTTAAATGGGAATAATAAGGCAGTTTTAAAAGAAGATTTTGATTTGCAATTCACAATAGTAATTCTATATTTTCATATTTTTCATATTCGATAGTTGGTGTATAAATAATCTTCAAATAATAGTTTGCCTAATATGCTATTTCTCGACTCGTCTGTATACTTTAACCCTTTCCCACTACCACTACATACAGTCGCACTATGACGCCTTTGCAGCAGACATATTTTGAAAATGTTGTGCAAATATGTGATATGCAGGCGCTTTATTCTTGAGTGATTTATGATAATATAGGATTTATGACGCGAAATTTAAATTTTACCTTTGAGCATTTGAACAGGTTCTCTCTTTTTCACAGTGTTTTCAAAAATCATCGGCTGTTAAGGCGCTAAATGTCGTCTGATGCCGGGCTCTTTCAACATGGAACCTTGATTAAGACTGTGTTAGTACGTATTCACGCCGTCCGTACTGGTAAACCAGATTAACTATTTCCATCGTACAGACGTTATCTGACGCCTCTGCGGCAAAATTAGGAATTACTCATTATGAGAAATTTCTCCTTTTGCCACAATGGTTTCAGTTTTATTCAATAATAGTTAATATAGTTTTAAAGTGTTTTCATAGTTTTGACTAAATATTTTCTGAGTCGTCTGCCGTATAGTTGATGTATGTGGAAATAGGTTAAACTCAGATCAGTCTGTATCTTCCCAGAGGCTGATCATAATCTCATCCATAGTTATACCTTACAATGCATTGTATCTCTGCTTTGACGTGTCAAGTTATTCTTTATTTCTGTTAAATAGTTATCTATTTCAAAACTCCTTTGAATGATTATATTCTATTCAAAAGACAATGATCTACATGTTTTATCTTCAGCAGAAAAGATGACCCAGCTGTCCTATTTCGTGACCTTGATATTGAACGTGGCCATATTTCTAAGTGGACCCATCGCCATTCAAGGTGAAACGCATGTGGGGACAACTCTCGTAGATGGGGATATATACGTGCATGTTATTGCTGCAGTGTACACGGAAGTAAATGCAACCACCGGGTCCTGCCAGAGGATCGAAGCGGAGACCGTGCAGTTGCTTGAAGCAATCAAATGGATATACCAACGATTGAACAGCGATAACTATATACCACGGTGTGAAAATAGGTGGGCACACTTTTCAGTTTTCATGTAAGATTAGTACAGGTTTTCAAAAGGAATATGTGAAACCTGACACATATATACGAGACTAGATCTCGAGACGCCTGACTAGTTAGTTTTCACGTTGTTTCTGTGTGAAAAACTCGCTCATCACATGATTCGATCCATGGACATTTGGTACGAACGCCGCTGACGCTTGACCACTTTACCACTGTCTGCCGTATTTCGATGTGGAAATTATTTCAATTCATTGTCTAATCGTTTATCAGCTGCATAGAAAACCCGTGATGTTTTCGGAGGTTCGTTGGGGAGCGTTTTTTCATTTGTTAAACCAATCGACGCAAACTTGTGTTTATGCAAAATGTTATAATCTAAATCATGATCTTATTTCTTTTTAATGTTTTAAAAACTTCCACAATCATGGTGATTTGAAAAAAATTAATGTTATACTCTAAATCATGATCTTATTTCTTTTCACTGTTTTAAAAACTTACACAATCATGGTGATTTAAACGACATTAATGTTATACTCTAAATCATGATCTTATTTCTTTTTACTGTTTTAAAAACTTTCACAATCGTGTTGATTTGAACAACATTAATGTTATACTCTAAATCATGATCTTATATTTTTTGACTGTTTTAAAAACTTCCACAATCATGTTGATTTGAACGACATTAACACTCCTGAAACATAAAACCCAAGCTATTCCTTTTTGTCCAAACTATGTTCAAACGTCATGTGAAGGAGAGGTGCTAAGCGTCGTACTAATCAAGAAACAAAATAACAACAACAACAATATATCTACCATTTCTTACATTTCTTTCTATGTTTGTCCATCTACGGAAGGAGTTCGAGTTAGTGAAACATGTTCATCGATGGAACTTGCGAAGAAAGTTGCCCTCGACTTATCAGCGGAGTTGGACGAAGCGGAAACAAACATGACGACAGTCGGTAAGATTGAATAGTTGAGATCCAGGTGAATCAACCACGTGGTGTGTTTGACGAATTTAGAATAAAGATCAGTTTTACCAATTGCTAAACAATCATCATAAAAAGTCATCTGATGCAGATGCGTCAACATGAGTCTGCATGTTACTTTGGGAAAGAGTTAATGCAGATGTGTGTATAACATCCTTGAATTAAATTTTACTTCCGTGTTTACTCGTCCATTTCAATAATTGTTTCAAATAAAACAATGCGAATTTTGATGCAAAGCATCAAAGACGCTGCGCATGATTTTGAATCATGACTTAAAGGAAGCAGATGCAGTTTAGTACATTTAAATAACCTGTGCAAACAGACAGTATGTAAATATTTTGAACAAGAAGGCCAAATGTCCCTTTATATTAAACAAGAATACCAAATGTCCCTTTATTTTAAACAAGAAGGCCAATATGTGCCTTAATTGCTCACCTGGCTACCCTTGTCTATAATAAAAGGTTATCAAGAGCAGAAAGGGTCAATGACGTATGGATTAGACGTTTTATATGCTACGATCTGTGTGATATTCAGGATGTGAAGTTTAGTCGTGAAATGAAAAGTTTAGTCCTGAAACCATTTAGTTTACAGTTTGCTTAACATTGACTGCAGCTATAATGTCATACAAACTGAAGTTTCTTAATTTTAACCAATAAACTGTTTTAAATCTTCTCTAACTAGATCAGTTAGATAAAAAACAACATAGGTGCTGAAATATTAACAGATATTATCTTAAGGTTTAATGCCTCTAGTTATAAGTTAAGTGTGACACAAGCTTTGGAAGGAGAGGGGGAAGTCTATTCTCCTTCCAGTTTAGCAGAACTATGAAAAAATATAGAGTACATAAACAAACAAATGCTATCCATAAGACATCATGCTCGACTATTTGACATTTGATTATATAGTGAACAGTGTTTAATGAGATATTTAACCAAATTGTCAAAGTCAAACACGGGCCATACTTTGTACTGAATTCATACAAGCGTTATCGTACTTGACTGTCTGACACCTCTGAAGATATGAATGAATGTTCAAGGCATGATCATTAGTGGTTATTGAGATATGATCATGAAAGTATCTTGCATGCAAACTTTAACCAACATTTCTAAGTCTGATATGAGTTTTGGGACTTGTCCTGCAAGCTCATTTGATGATGTCCATTAAGTGTGTGAACTTTCAAACTAATAGCATTTGTGGTTTATGAGAAAAAGCCTTGCATGCAAAACTTTAACCAACATTTAAAAATCCAAAAAAGGGGCATAATTATATATAGTTTTTGGACTTGTCCTGCTAGGTCATTTGATGATGTCCAATAAGTGTGCGAAGTTTCAAAGCCATGCATATACAACTTTAACCAACCTTTCTAAGTCCAAAAAGGGGCAATTTTGTGTCAAAATCTGATGCAGAGTTTTGGAACTTGTCCTGCAAGGTCACTTGATGATTTCCAATAAGTTGGTGAAGTTTGAAAGTAATATCATCTGTAGTTTGTGAGAAAAAGCATGCAAAACTTTAAACAAATTTTCTAAGTCCAAAAAGGGGGCATCATTGTGTCAAAATCTGATAAAGAGTTTTTGGACTTGTTCTGCAATGTCATTTGATGATGTCCAATAATTGTGTGTGAAGTTTCAAAACAATAGCATCTGTGGTGTGTGAGAAAAAGCCTTGCATGCAAAACTTTAACCAACATTTCTAAGTCCAAAAAGCGGCATAGTTGTGTCAAAATCTAGAAACAGTTCACATGTAAAGTCAACATATAGCAAGATTACTATGGTCTGAATGAACAAACTGTATGTGAACGTTTTAAGTTTAAAAACAGAATTTTATAAATAGGCAAAAACCTTTTTTCTGAGCTTTGAAGAATCGGATCGTCAGGGCCGTAAACCAAACAATTGAAAAAGCGTAGCCTAGGAAGTTGGGGAAAGTGATTTGAATCGGGTCGTAGGGCCGTAAACCAACCTATTAAAAAAAGGTAGCCTAGGAAGTTTGGGGGGAAAGTTTTTAAAAACAAATTAAATGGGTCTAAAGTTTTGTAATAACTTTGTTGTTTCTTAAATCAATTCATACAATTGGTTGATTTATAAAGGTGGTTTTTTTCCCAACATATTACAGAGTTTTTCTTTACAATACTAATGTTGGTTACTCCCTTTTCGATTACGCCCCATGGTACACAATTAAAACCTATTCAATACTGACACCGGGCGGCGTCAATGAAGTACCTAGCCTCGTGATAGAAAATTCCCGTGTTAGACTCTCACAAGAGTGGTAACAACATGGTAGCGAGTGGTAGTTCACCTTCTTGTTAAATATCCAAGTATCTAGAGAGGAGACACGATTTGGGAACGAGTTTCTGTAAGCACTTGCGAACAGTGATTAATAAGGCGACCAGTCGCATGCGCACATTCTAATAAGAGTCCTTGCTGTCCGCTCATATATATATGTGTGTTATATAAAAATGCATCTTCCGGTGAAATCTGTAAGTTAAGTTTAACACCAATGCAACTTAAATCCTTTCCCACATACAACACATTTGCAGCAGACTTCTTTGAAAACATATATGCAAAAAGAGGATTAACCCTATAAATAAGCTTATAAATATTGAATTGAGCTGAAAACATTGCGGCGAAGGGACATATTGTTCATTATGTGCATTTTCCCCCTTTCCTCACACTTCTTTCAACAGTCGCCTGCTGCTAAGGCGTCAGAGTGCGTCTGGACGTAGGAAAGCGTTAAATAAGCATGTCTATGTACAGAAGGTACAGCTGCTTTAAGATCAGTAAAATGTCCTCTCTTTTTTTCAAACGAACTCTGATAACCTCGTTAATTTCAAAATATATCTCTTTGACAGGTGTGATAGGTCACGATTACAGTTCAGAAAGCGAGGCTATTTCATCTCTGTTCAGCGCCCTACCGGACCGGTTCAGGCTGCTACAAATTAGCTTTTCGGCGACCGCACTGTCCTTGAGAGATCGAGAGAAATATCCCAACTTTTTTAGACTTATACCATCCGATGATCTACAAGTTGAGGTTCGCTTTTTATTCATTTTCTGTTGATGCATTGCCCCTTTTCCACAAACGTCTATAGGTATTACATGCCTTTGAACTAACACATATATAGGTGGAAACCGGTAAATGAGAGTAAATTTATTGAAATGAAAATATTGTAGTAAAAGGAGAAAGTGCTAATTTGGTTTAGAAACAATGTTTTCAAATGTCTTCTTCTGCAGATGCCTCTGAAAATGCCTCTGGTTGGGGGAAACGATACAATCAATTGAGGTGAGGCAAAATGGCATCTTGATACAGTATGCGAACACTAAAGCATTAGTCAGTAAGTGAATACGCACAGGATTGCGAGAACCTTGATTGGCCGCATCCATGTTACTCGCATGTAACGTTTGACAACAAGAACATTTTAAAAATCAAAGCACTCAAAGTGCTGCCAGCAAGGGTGTAACTGCAGATCACGGACTACATTATGACAAGGATTTACCGATCTCCTTTTTTTATCACATACATTTCACAAGAAGACCTTGTTATATCCGTTAATTGAATAATATTTGAGTTGAATGCACAATATTGTATACACAGAATGAGGGTCTATCGCAAAATCTTTTATTTGACTAGCAGTATTTCACAGAGGTCGTTGCATAGTTTACACACTCATTGATGCATTAATCACAATGCATGTTATATCAAGATCGATCAAAAGAACGCTACATAACAATGATAACTATATTGAAATTAAAATTAAAATATAAAAGCAAAAAAAAATCTACATTTTCAGGTTGCTTACAACAAAATCGGTGGCATATTTGTTGTACCTTGTTTGAAATAATTTTTGTAGATAGATAGATAGATATTTATTGACTTAAACATAAGCAAGCGCTTGTATGTGCAAGCTGTTAACATTATAAGAGGATGAATTGGTCGCCTTGCACACACACGCACTAGCTGACATATCATTTTGTTTATAAGTGCATGGTAGTAGATATTTGGGCTTTCATTTTAAGGAGCGACAATGCATTAAAGACGACCTTTGTTGTATATAGCGTAAAGCAAGAGATAGACATTAAATGTTGCAAGATACCATTACATGTAAAAACTTAGTTATTTTTCAACAAATGTCAACATAATACAGTGTAATCTCATCAGTGGTTTGGGTGTATATTTGTACTTAATTTCATGATTGGCACAACCATTAGAGTACAAATAAACACCCAAATGTATCACATATTGCAACCTTGATATACGGACGATGTACTTTACACACACATTATAGTATTTTAAAAACATGTTTTTTTTCAAAATGTGACATGTGACATTTATGCTCCAGCCAGAAGGAATTTTCTATAATCGTTGAACATTTTCGTTTTCTATAGTATTAAAAAATAATTTTCTCTGTGAGAAGGCTTCCTTCATATTATAGCATAAGTTTAATAATTAAATAATACTTTTAAAATTAACATGATTCATTTTATAAACAAAAGAATATTAACACTGTGCTATAATAGAACAATAATCAATGGTCCGTGCCTGGAGATTAATTTACAGTAAACTACGTTAATACAAAATAATCCAAATTGTAGGGGAGTCAGTATAGCATGGCTTTATACAGTCACAGTGTCACAGCTGCCTCAAAACAACTGAACATGTTATTTTTCTATAACATAGGTGAACAAATACATTCACTTTTTGTTATTATTTCAAATTCTCACAAATGTGAATATTCAAAGAGCAGGTTGTAGAAGTTGTTGATTTGAAGGTACTTATAGCTCTGTCGGTGGTACGTTTTACTCTGTAGTGTGTTTCACAATACACAATTTCTATTGATATTTGTACCGATTTTGAATCACGATGCGAATGAATCTTGAAATTAAAAACATAAGGACCGTGTTATGTATGTGTCCAACATTTAATGAAGGAACAGCTGAATAACTTAGTAGAATATTAAATACTACAAAGATTAACATGAAATGCATGGGTTATATAGAAATATGTTACACGAAGAGGTGTCGCTTTGAATGGATACACATCATTCATGAGTTCATTTGTTAAGACAATTTACACAACACTCTCCCCCTTCAAATATAAAGTCATCAATTCAAATTCAATTTTGAAATCGCAATCATAATTACACATGCGGAAAGTATGCACAAACTGCTTTGATTTGTTCAGTTCGTGAATGACACCTGAAGAAAGAATGCACATACTGATTTAATTTGTCTATGCATGGTGCGCGTGATCAAGTTATGTTGACAACGTTGAAATATATTTTATTTGTTAATCATGTAAGTCGTATAGTTTAACATAAACATTCTGTCGAGTTCTTTCTTTTGGGTAATTGATGTCGAATCAACTCCATTTTCCGGCTTCATATGCCAACAAGTTACCGCATTTTTATCTTAAGACTAAAACTATTTGGGGGTTCGAAAGGACCGACATGGGTATAAAATGGCAAGAGTCCATTCATTTTTAAAAAGTATTCCACAGATCGTCCACTTTCATTGACATTATATACGATCTGCAACTACCAAGACATCTTCAAGAACCGGAGATGGTGTTCAGAAACGGAGACCTGGTATAGAAAGGCAGATGTAAAGTAATTCAATGCCGATATTGTAAAATACTAGTCTAGATTCCACTCTCAAAATGATGAGTGTCTTCAGATTTCGCCTACTATAGCAATTGGCTCTAACGAGCGCCTTGCTAACCGGAACATGTAGATTACAGATAGAATAGATACTTTATTTTCAACTTGTACACAATAAGTACATCATTGTTACAAATACAAATACAAATTCAATTTCATATACAAATACAAATACAAATTCAATTTAAATTTCATATCGTGACATATATACTACAATAGGATTCTATAGAATGTTACTCGAGAAAAAATGGCAAAGAATTGATTTAGTGAAAATATTTTTCTGTTTATGTTATCGTGTTATCGGATTACGCCTACTATAGCAATTGGCTCTAACGAGTCCCTTGCTAACCAGAAAATGTAGATTACACAGGATTTTATTTCTGCTTTGATATTATAATTGGACTCTCAATATATTTCTCGTTGTAAGGCAGAGACCTTCATTTGATTGTGATATGACATGCCTATGTGTTAATTGTTTAAGAAATAACGGCTAAACGTAAACCAGTGCTAAGCGGGAAATACCCTGATAGCATATGCGCATTATTAAGTAATGTAATTTGTCAAATGTTAGTATATCGAATACTGTGTTTACAGTAGTTTGGGTTCAACTCCGTTATCACAATATATGGACATAGAAATGTACTATTGTAAAGTGTTCTTGTTATACTTTAAGTATCGGCAAATCCATGTCCAAATGTAATCCGTGATATGCAGTTAGCCCTTTGCTTTCAAAATGTTCAGTGCTTATGATGTTTTGTTATGCACTTGTCACTATAATAACTCAGTTACATAATTACTAACTGTATATGAGCCGTCCCGCGAGAAAACCAACATTATTATCCTGGCAGACGCATTCCGTCTAAGGGGGATAGAGGTATAGAGTAATGATTCCGGAAACAGAAAATCCACAGGAGGCGAAAAGTGTCTATCCGGGTATGCCTGCGCGGCATGCTTAGGCTGATCCGGTTCGATACCTTACGCAGAGACCACAATGTTGGTTTTCTCGAGGGACGACTCATATATGATTTTCATTTCAGACGGTTATAAACCTAATTGAAGCTATGAACTTCACATATATGGCTCTGGTATACAGCGACGATTCGTATGGCCGTGGCCTCAGAGACCTGTTACATGCAAGTATTAGTACTATCGACTTTTGTGTTCCTGTTGAAATACCAGTGTCAACCGGGATTAATGACATGGTCGCTTTAGAAAACCTGTTAAAAGCCCAATTGATTGATGTCTCACCACCAATTAGTGGCATGCTTGTATTTACGCCAATCACTACGACAGAGAAAGTGTTGGCTGCAGTAAGAAATATATTAAATAAAACTAACTCCCCACCACCAGTGTTTGTCTTTGGTGAAGCAAACGCATACATTGGTGACAGTTTTGTCGATGTTATTAAAGGCTCCTTTGTGCTAAGTCCTCGAAGGAAAGTGATCAAGCAATTCGAATGGACGGATAGAATAGTTAATTTGACACGATTGTATTCCGAAGTGGAAACGAATAAGTGGCTGGGAGAATTATATCGAGATGAATTTGGTTGTGAACTTGCTGCTAACTTTACGGGTAACACTTGTGAAGCAAAAACAGTTAGTGAAATTCAAGCAACGTTTCCTGACTCGCCTTACACTCAATATACTATACAGACAGCACTTACGTTGGCAAAGGTTGTTAAAGAAACTTATCTACAAACGTGCCCTGGAACTATTGGACTTTGCAGTGAATTTCTGTCACTTCCGCGGTCCATGTTTATCCAGACAGCTAATACAATCAATGTCCAATATGATAACGATTTCGGGGCGTTGGAAATCGAAGAATTTAAGAACCCGGATCTGGAAACGGCATTTAATCATTCAACGGAGGTGATCCTCAAGACAAACCTACCTCTTTATGAAGTGTACAGTTTTCCAAATGCATCGTCATCACTGGATCAGTTTAAGGTAGAGTATCGTCCTTACAAGTCTCTTAACGATTTCCCACATACAGAAGCTTGCTGATGCATCTGTAGCAGACGACCGTTGGAAAACAAAACGGAAACGGGAGAAATTAATCATAACGAGAACTTGTTCCTATTGCATCAATGTTTTCAACACTATTCCATTATAATACTTTCATATAGAGAAATGTTTTACAGTTTTTCCTAGATTATATCAAAGTGGTATTCTGCAGATTTGTTGTATGTTAAAAATGGATTGTTTTCACTCTTGCAAATTCACTCTCGAAGCGGCGTTCGCAGTTTCAATAGAATGTCAGTTGTTTTCAACAGTATTTCGTGATTGTTGACTAACCAGTTTTAGGTCAAAACTGCACCCTTTAAAAAGGACTCACCAGCATGACTGCCGCGATTAAGGGAGGTGGCAACTTAACCCTTTCCCACATACAACAAATATGCAGCAGACGAATTTAAAGATAACTTTGCAAATATATAGAAAATATATATAAATGAAAGCAAGTTTTTCTAATTAAGCTGAAAACATTGTGGCAACGGGGCTAATTGCTCATATGAGCAATTTCACCTTTTGCCACAATGCTATCAAAAACCGTCTGCTGCCGTCAGAAAGCGACCATATATGGCAAAGGGTTAAAACCATATACATAAATGTCCGATCAAAAGAAACCGCATCGATGGTATAGTGGGTTGAGTGTCCGCCTGGAAAACAGGAGATACAGAACCGATCTCCTTTCCGGTGAAATCATATTCTTCAATACTTTAACCATTTCCCTCCTTCTTTCTGACGCCTCTGCAGCAGACGAGAGTCGAACAATTTGTGGCAAATGAAGAAATTGTTCATAATGAGCAATGTCTCATTTTGCCACAATGTTTTCAACTCTTTTCAATAATTAACATAGAATTTTCAAAGTCATCTGCTGCAGTTTTGTTGTACGTGGGAAAGGGTAAGAACGGATTGATTCCTTCTTTGATGTTCATGGTTATATCCGGGCCTATTGTCAGCGTGAAACACCTTTCGAAAGTAACGTTCAGATAAAATCAAAACAAATTGAAAACATGTACAGGGCCTTTATTTGTTAGATGTTTATATTTTTTATCCATATTATAAGAATTCTTCCAACATGTTACCCTTTACCCAATGTTATATGCTTTTCCCTCCTTCATCCGGGTCATATGTCGACCGTTTACATAGTAACGAATGTCGCACTCACAATGCATTGTCTATTGACAACATAAGTACCTATTATTACATCAGAATGACCAGGTCGGTATTCAAATTCGAGACCTGTTGATTCTAATGTGTGAGTGCAACCACTAAAACACCGTTACGTTCCGTGATTTCAGTTTTGCAAGGCTACGCTTTGATTTATTGAATCAATTTTATAATTGTATTACAATGATTCTTCTCAAGCAATTTGTGTTATATGTACTACTATATATAATCTTATCTCTGTAAGACAGGTTGCAGAATTATCAAATAACCGGCAGTTCACGTTAGACAAAGGCAGCATACAAGTCTATTTCGACGCTGAAGCCCGTAAAGCCCAATGTCCAGACAGTTACAGCTGTGCTGCATGCACTGATTCATCAGCTGATCAGTCTGTGTTATATATACCTGGAGATCTATACATTGTGGGTATAGTCCCTATACACGAGAAAGGTACCACCCCATTACGGTGCGGCGACTACAAATCAGGCGGTCTTGACATCGCGGAAGCAATAAGGTTTGCCGTTAAAGAAGAAACACTTGACGCGTCAGTTGGTGTTATAGTGATAGACAGTTGTAACGACCCACAGGTCATTCAGGAGAAACTTTTAACACTACACAGGCTTGGAATATTTAAGGACGGAGCCTATATTTCTGTTGCGGATAAAATCATCGGTTATGTTGGTGGATGGACAAGTGATGTTAGTAAAGCTGTTGCAGATATTATTACAAGACTTCAAATTCTGCAGATTAGTTATGCTTCGACTGCAGCGTCTCTTAGCAGTCGATCCTTGTATACATCTTTCTTACGGATTCCAACTCCTGATAATGAACAGGCTAGATATATGATAGATTTAGCACGGTCTTATGTAAAAACAAACTTTATACAGATACTCTATAGTGAAAATGAATACGGAGAAGGTGGTAGAGACATTCTAGTAGAGCGTGCGTTAGAATCGAATATGTGTGTTGCACAACAAATTGGAATTGGTGATGAAACAGATATAAGTACGCTTGTTCCAACCTTAAGGAAACAGGGAGATGCAAAACTTGTCTTACTATTCTTGGGTTCCGCGGATGTCCAGAGACTACTAAAGACATTAAATGATGACATTGAGCAAGGCGAGTTTATTATGATTGCATCTGAAGGCTGGGGTCGACGATTCGACGTATCAACATACAGTAAGCTTTATGGAACAATTACATTGACATCAGAACTTGAAATTAACGACAGGTTTACCGATGCGATGTCGGAACTCTCAATAGAAACTTCCAACGTAAACTTTTGGATCCGGCCATATATAGAATGGTTCTTCAACTGTTACAGTCAGTGGAACTTCGACAAAACGTCAAACCAGTCTTGCAGGTAGGATTGTACAAGTATAGATTACCCTTTTTCGGATATGATATTATTGATCAATTTCCCTCATACACGTACTAAGAATATGTTACCGTCGACTAGGCAAACATATTTAAAATCTCTATAAATATTATTATATTCAATCATATTGATGGAAACAGAATAACTGCTCAATTTGGGAATGTTTGTCCAATTGCCACACTGTTTTAAAATTCGTCTGCATGTGGGATGGGGGAAACAAACTGCTTTGTGTGAAAGAAAATGATGGATCATACTGTATGTATTGCATCTAATTGTCAACTAAAGGCAAATAAACATATTGTTAAAACCGCTGCTCTAGGTTGTTTTTTTAGACCTTGCGACTAGAACTCTATTGCATGTAAACGGACATGAATGCTCGGAACTGTACGTACTGCTTTATAAAACATGCGTTGTTGGGTCTTCTCTGTAAGCACATTCCATGATATTGACACATTTCTCCTTTTCGCGTCTAAATTATGTAAACAGTGATGTTTCATAAAGGTCTTGTATTTATTTACCAGTGATACCCTGTCGTTGGAACCTTTCAAATATCGTATCGATGTCTGGTCTGCATTTACTGAGAGAGCTGTTATTGCACTGTTAGGTGGAGCCAAGCAAGCTATGGATCTTTACTGTGGCAATTCATTGACAATGTGTGATGCATTACGCAATAATACACAAGGAGTGAGTATTGTTTCGTTTCTTAAGTAGTTGTACACTGATAACATGTAAATACCTAAATAAAAATGAATGTTAAAAATATATTTGAATGTTCTATCCAGTAATATATTAATGCATCTTTCAAGAATATAGGTATCGTCCCACAGTTTGAAGGTAAAGTTGCGTCGACATGCTTCACAAAGGATTGAATATGAACAAAGATTTTGTCATTTCTGTAATAAAAAGGATATTGAGGACGAGTACCATCTTGTTTTAGTATTTTCTGTATACTCGGAAATCAGAACCAAATTCATAACACCGTATTACCGGGCTAAGCCATCTGTTACTAAATTGAATAAATTATTAAAAGCTTTGACCTTTAAATTATCATGAAATAGACCATAACACCCAATATATTTGTTAATTACTAAAAACAGTTATTTATCAGTGATATGTACGTTTATATATATGCATTATCCTCATATATTTATATGTGTTATGAATAGTAAATATTGTTGAATGAGCAATGAACACATGGTGTCTTTACTTGATCTTTGTATTATATTTGTTATTATATTCATATTAATGTAACTAAAAACTGTGTAAAGTTTACGTTTCGGAATAAAAAATGAATATTATGATAAGTGAGTTGATTTTATTAAAACAGTTTGATTTAATGAGGCTAAATCCATTCTGTATTGTCTTGCATTGGATACAACTCTTGTAGGTTTCATATTAATATATAAATTGTTTAATAATGCCAATCACTTCACTTATACGCCTTATGTGTATAAGGCCTTTGCTTTTAAAAAAATGTAACTTCTTGAAATATTGATAAGTAAAATGGTTTAATGTAAATTGGAAGAAAACAATTCTAAATGTGGTGCATTTTACTAATAATGACATAAAGATTGAACACTTGTATGAAGGAATGATTGCTGGTTTAAGTTATTTGTACTTTTTCCAAAATAGTTTTACTTCATGTTAAATATTCATATTTTGTTATCTTGTTTAGAAAACAATTAAAACGGTGTTCATACCTTTATCTTTTGATTTTGACAGTTTTACGACGCAGTGAAAGACCAAACATTTCTTGAAAACGGCAACAAGATACGAATATTTGATGATAATGGTGACGGTCAAGCTGGTTATCGTATCTATGTTGTTTCAACTCACCAGGAAGAACAGGTATTTGTCGGAATATTGCTTCAAACTAAAATTACTTGTTTATTGTATCCGGATGTAAACAAAGCTTAGATCTATGTATCACGTGATCTATTGATAGTCTTGTGCTATAGAAGACATATAATCATATAAGCACAGACTCATGAATTTTGATTCGCAAAATAGCCTTTCTAAGGTAGCACATGGTAAGGCGGAAGGGATTTTCGTTTGGCTCCGTCAGTCCGTTCGTTTGCAGCCATATTTAATGCATGATTTGATGGATTTTATTTAAACTATTTGTAAATGTTAACCACAATAGGTAAATATCTAATGACAAGTTCACAAAGATTGCCTCAAAAGTTCAAGAGTTACAAAATGTATGTCCCATTGAACTAAATGTATAGTGGTGTAGTGTTAGAGCGTCCGTCTCGAATGAGGGAGGTCGCGGGTTCCGTCCCCGGGCGGGTTTTACCAAAGGCTTTATAAATGGTAGAAATGGCGGTCCTTCTTGGCACTCAGGCTTGCGGGGTTAGCATAACGACTGACTGGCTTGTGTCAGGATAAATGGACACAATAAATGATAACTTACCCATGAATCGTCGTGGTTTAACTGAAAAAGTGTTGTAAGCGGCGTAAAACACCAACCAATCAATCATTTAATTAACGTGAAAAGGGAGTTAACCCTCTTTAAAACTAATTTAGATTTTAAATCTCCCTTAAATCAATGATTTATGTCAATTATTTTTTCTATAGGAAATCCGACTCTAGGAAAGCTGATGACTGATAATTGATATAAAATCTATATTATTAGCTATGGTAATCTTTCGGAAAGTTTTCCGGTAGAACGAGGAGTAAGACAGGCTGTCCACTGTTTTCGTATCTATTCCTTTGTTGTATTGAAATGCTTTCCAATTGTATAACAAAAAACACAGATATACAAGGAATAATAATTGAAAGCAAAGAGATAAAACAGAACATGTTTGACGCAACATACCTTACCAATGGGTCTGAAAACTCATTCATGTCACTAATGAAAACACTAACACAATTTGGCGATATATCAGGACTTAAACTTAATACCTCAAAATCAACTATATTGAGAGTAGGAAGCCTAAAACAGAGCGATTTAGAATACAACAAATGTAAAAGATTTATTTGGACATAAAAATCAGCAAAAACATTAGGCATCACATTTTCTTATGACATCACAATCAATATAGAGAAAAACATACTACCAAAACTTCAAGAATTTAAAAATGTTTTAAAAACAGTGGCATCAAAGAAAATTAACACTACTTGGGAAAGTAACAGTTTTAAAAACCTTTGCATTACCAGAACTTATCTAACCTCTGTCGGTTCTAGAAAATCCACCAAATTACATTCTAGACGATATGAATATAACCATTTTCAAATATTTGTGGAATAATAAACCAGACAAAATTAAAAGGAAAATGTAATACTGTCAATCGAAAATTGTGGCATAACTATTCCAAATATATATTTTCTAATAAATTCTTTAAAAGCTGGCTGGGTAAAATGTTACTTAGATGTCAAAAATAAAGGTTTATGGAAAATGTTTTACAAAAGAATCCTACACAAATATGGCGATCACTTAATCTTTGAATGTAAACTAACTGAAGCAGATATACACACAATGTATAAAGAGAACATATTTCTGAAAGATATCCTTATTTCATGGCAAAAGATTCAAATTGGTCTACCAAAGAATAATATAAAAAAGGAAATCATCTGGAATAACACTGAAATAAAATGCAACGGCGAAACATTTTTTTACAAGGATTGGTATGAAAAAGGCATAAAGTTACTAGAACATTTTTTCGATTATCGAATAAACAATTATTACGAATTTGAAACATTTAGATATATGTTTAATTTAAGATCAAACGATTTTTTGAAATATTGCAACATAATCGGAAATATACCAATCATTATGGAAAATGCAATAACAACTGAAACTTCGATAAATGTTGAAAACGAACAATTAATTGTAGAAATAAAGAAGGGAAATAATTTTGAGTATAAAATACAAATACCACAAAAAACATTTTTAACAAAATATGAAGAAAAATGGGGAAAATCTTTGAATGTAAAAATAGATTGGAAAAGCCATTATGTTATACCGTTTAAATCAACAACTGATACATCATTAAGAAGTTTCCAATATAAATTTTTAACTCAGATCTTACCTACAAATAAAGATTTGCATAATTATAAATATAAACCATCAAGTTTGTGTGACTTCTGCTCAAGTTACGCCGAAACTATCGAACATTTGTTTTGGGAATGCAGATATGTACAGATTATTTGGAATGAATTAATAGCATTTCTTAACACCAAAAACTTAAACATAACTATCAATTTAATAGACGTTTGTCTTGAAACTTTTGAAGGTGGTGTCGATAACATTACTGTGAATTATATCATCATTCTCATGAAACATTATACATTTAGAACAAAACAAACAAACAACATCCCTGCTTTCAACTCCTTTATTAATCATTTGAACAGCAAGATCAAGGTAGAACAAGAAATCGCTCTATTAAAAGACAGATCAGAACTTCACAACAGGAAGTGGATAAAATTTACAAACCTTTAATAAAAACAACACAATGGTTTAAACCAATTGAATCACAGTCCAACCCTTATTAACTCACATACCTTTTCAATTTTCTACAAGTCATCTTTCTCCTTCTCCACCCCTCATCATTATCATGATCTCCTCCTTCAAATTTCTTCTTTGTAAAATAGAAAACATTGCAAGAATATTGAAATGCATAATACATAACATTTTTTTTTCAAAATGGAAGACATATATTTGACAGATTTAATTGTTGGTTGTATTGTAACATGTACTTATGTAAATCTTGTGTGAAATAAATAATAATAAAAAAAAAATCTATATTCACAGTGCTATATTTAGACTTGGCTTATATTTATAAATGTAACGTGATGTGTCTTTCTGCACTGTTGGTGTGTATTGAGTCAAGATATATCTCGGTCATATATATCTAAACGAACGTCTTTCCTCTCTTTATGTTAAAAGGATTTGACTTAACCTTATTATACTTCCAAGATTGTTTCAAAAGAAATTAGTCAGTTAAATGTTGTTACTTTTAATTTGCAAACTTTATAATGCCAAAATGTACACGTATTGAACATAGTTGGTTTAACCGTATGGCATAATTGGGAAATCAATTTTGATATAGAACTGTACACAAAGTGGGGGAAAATATGAAAAATACCTGTTCTGGTCCATTTACGTTTTCACTTTATGCCCAGTTGTCCAGTGTTCAACCTGTGTATATATAGAGGAAATAGTAAGGGTATCAAAATAGAGTCTAGTAACACTTTTCCCCTTTTAGTATATCGTAGTGGTACGAAGTATCCGTAATTTACTAGCGTTACGCCATGTGAGCCAATGATACATCAAATCGCCATCGGCGGCTTATATCCTTCTATATGTATTGCAGTATTACCAAATTGGACAGATCAACCCAGGTTCAGATATTTTCTTCGAGACGAACAAGTATGTACAACGTGGCGGGGAAATTATGGATTATACATGCAGTGGGCAACAGAAATGTCTTGAATGTTTCCCTGTTTTAGAAGCAATTGAGTAAGTTTTATTTTCCTTTTGTATAAACAATTTTTACACGAATAGGAACACGGTTCTGTCTCAAACGGATCGGCTTTGCAAGAACCCAGTAACTCCGAGCAGTAATGGTCGCTGGTAAAATACGATTACGTAGCTGAGCTAACCGTTATAACGCGATCAGTATATTACATTGGAGCACGTATGCGACCGTGTCTTGGACGAACGATCTCTTACATATTCAGTAGTATAACACATATTCTTAAAGCAAACAACTCTTAAAATATCTAATTATTAAAAAGGAATATTTCAACAGATTCGTTTAATCTTTTTCAGTGACACAACCGACATTCCCATTGCTCTTATGATAGTTCTGGCATTGCTAGGGGTCATATGCTGTATTCTAGGAGCTATTCATCTCTTTATATGTATTAAATACGGATGCTGTTTACGGATAGGTAAGTTGCTATAGCCAGTGTCTTTGTAAGGGATTTAGGATGTATTCCAGGTGCCATTCATCTCTTTATATGTAATTAATACGGATGCTGTTTAAGGATAGGTAAGTTGAAATGATCCTAGTTCTTGTAGGGACTATATGATGTATGTCAGTGTGGCATTTATCTCGTTATATGTAATTAATACGGATGCTGTTTACGGATATGTAATTTGCTATAGTCAGTGTCCTTGTAGGGGCTATATGATGTTTTCCAGTGGGTATTCATCTCGTTATATGTAATAAATACGGATGCTGTTTACGGATAGGAGAGTTGCTTTAGACAGGGTCCTTATAAAGGTAAATGATGTATTCTAGGGGCCATTCGTCTCTTTATATGTAATAAATACGGTTGCTGTTTACAATAGGTAAGTTGTAATGATCCTAGTTCTTGTAGGGGCCATATGATGTATTTCAGTGGGGTATTCATCTCTTTATATGTAATAAATACAGGTGCTGTTTATGGATAGGTAAGTTGCTATAGCCTGGGTCCTTGTACGGGCTATATGATGTATTCTAGGGGCCATTCGTCTCCTTTATATGTAATAAATACGGTTGCTGTTACGGATAGGTAAGTTGCTATAGCCAGTGTCCGTGTAAGGGCCATATGATGTATGTTGAGAACAATTCATCTCTTTATATGTAATGGATACGGAGGTTGTTTTAAATTAGGAAAGTTGTTACGATCTTCATCATGTGTGGGGTCATATACTCTTAAGAAAGTCCTGATACTCGTAGGGATCTATTGCTGTATTATAGGGGCCATTATAGTATTTCTTAATATGTACAATATATTGGATACCGTTTAAACATATGTTAGCTGTATTAGTTCTAGTCCTTTTAGCGTTCAAATGCTGTTTTCTAGGGGCCATATGTCCCCTTAGTGATGCAAATAATAGGCCTAAGGGTTTTTTATGATGAATTATAGTGGTCATTGCTCGCCAAATAGTAAAGTATACATGGCAAGGGTAAATTAACGCCATCTTGTATCTCTAGATGTGTACAATACATATTGATTATTTTTAAACATAGAGATTAGTTATTATAGTCCTAGTCCTTGTATGGGTCATGTGCTGTATTCTAGTTGCCATGCATATCTTTATAAGTAATATATATAGATGTTGTTTGAGGATAGGTATGTTATTATAGTACTTTTAGGGCTTATAGGCTTTTTTTAAGGGGCAATTGTACCCCTTAGTAATGTTAATATAATGGACAATATACTGTATTTTAGGGGCCATTGTTCGCCAAATAGTTAAATCTTCAGGAAGAGGGGAAATGAACTCAACGCCATCATCTTGGTGCCATTATTGTATCTCTAAATATTAAACATACATATAAATGCTGTTTAAAAATAAGTAATTTAGTAAAGTACTGGTGCTGGTAGGGATTAAATGAAGGGGTCATTCTTCTTTAAACTTTTTATAAATATGGATGCTGTTAAAACAAAGGTAAGATAGTATTTTATGTATTTTAGGGACCATTCCATATATATATATAGAGAGAGAGAATCTTTTTAAAGACAGAACATTGTTTGGATGTTGTTTAAAGATATATAATCTTTTTACCATATGTTAGCTTTAGCTCATGGCGTATTGTATATGTGTCACATCAGCCGATAAGGAATCGAGCTGCTTAAGCAAACAGTAACGATTCTGATGATATTTTTGGATGCTGTCATTGTTAATACAGCAAATGCAAAAGATCCTCCAGTGAATCTTTGACAATGCCTAATTGAGAGCCAGTGCATTTGCATAGTTTAATGTTGGCATTTCTGAACCCTGTGAAGGATCAATATGTTCATCTGTTCTATATAACCAAAATCCACACATTTTGACTGAACCTAATAACAAGCTTGTGTAAGTAATATGCATCTTGATTCGACTGTGCGGATGCACAGGTTGCATGTGGATCTATACTGTTCACAAAGGCTAACTTGTACCTTTTCTCTTAAGCACTGGCTCTTTTTCTAATATATCCCTTATTGTTTTATACCCATACATCTTCATGTTATGCGGTCACAGAAATGTAACAAGAATCATTTTCATCTGACATTGCTCATATACTCAGAGTTTGTCATTGGCTCAAATACGCTCCAATTTTCCTTGGCTCAAATACATTCCGAATGAAATTATTAAGATTATTGAAAGTACAATTTCGATCCAATGTTTCAAAATGTAGGGCGGGAATGAGAAATTACTTTTGCAAGTTTTAGCAATTTCTCATTTAAGCTCGTCTGTTTTTTTCGAAGAAAAAAAGTCGGGGTATTGTGATACCCTTGGCGAGCGACTTTGTCGTCGTCTGCATCGTCACAACACTTTAACCTTACCTCATAACTCAAAAACCGTTCAACGTTTTCAATTCTAACACTATTGACAATTTCTCTTCTATACAAAAAGAAGGATTTGAGCGTGATCTAAATGCAGTATATCACTCTAATTTCTGGAACTATTTTTGGCTGTTGAAATTCCCTCCCGCGTATTTTTCATACAACGTTTTTTAGTGCGCATGCGTTACTACGTTGGACTTGACATTTTATGAATGAAGTCATGAGCTTTTGTTGTAAATGCCGTTTGGAAATTTGAAGTATAACGGTGACGTAATTGTTTTAAATGACGTCATTTACGTGCTTTACCAACATTTTTGACGCGCGTGCCGTTTAACAGCATACTGTTTACCGGTCGAAAACGTTGTGTTAGAATGAGACAAATTGGCCATGATAAGTTTAAATGTTTTGTTAGTTGAAACAAATCGAATATTTCCAAAACAAATACAATGGGGAGTAAAGATAGAATAGCCTACACGTGATTTTTATCATGGAAAATAACGTCATGTCAAAACATAGTTCCCCCTTAATTAGTATCCCTTTATGTTTTTAAAAAAAGTGCTAGAATTGAAAAAGATCTCATTTGGAGTGATATACCGGCTCTTATATCACGATCTGTCGTTCAGGTGTGTATAAATTAATCACTACACACCTGAACTCCAAATATATTTCCTAAATGAAACATGTTCCTAGAAACAATATGCATGTCTATACCAAGTCAGGTAATGCCCCTTTTTTTACTTAGAAAAAAAGATAGAATAGCCTACACGTGATATTTATCATGGAAAACAACGTCATGTCAAAACATAGTTCCCCATTAATTGGTATCCCTTTAAGTTTTTAAAAAAAGTGCTAAATGAAACATGTTCCTAGAAACAATATGCATGTCTATACCAAGTCACATAACTAGCTTTAATAATTATTCAGTAATGCCCCTTTGTTTACTTAGAAAAAAGAAGTGGAGCGTTGGCGGTCGCTTTTGGCGCTCTTGTTCCATGTTGCTTTCTTAACGTGTTGATGGTTGACTACTTTGACAGCATCTGACAATATCTGTCAAATTGAAATTGTAATTTTAATTTAGCGCTGAAAACAGTGGCTGCTAAATGATAATTTACTTTATTTTAGGGGTTTAGCCAAAGAAAGTTGTAAAGTTGTCTGCTGCAGATGTGTCAAAATTGCCCTGTGTCAAAGAAAGGGTGAGACATAAAAAGAAACGTCAAAATTGTTTTTGTATTCTTTTTCAGAAAATGGCAAGCTCACGATGGTCGATTACATTACCCCAGTGTATGCAAGAGAACGCAGACCACCCGGAGACGAGGAGTACACTTACATCTCCGACGGTGCATTCGACAATGTACACCCCACTCTGCCAACTCGGACAGTAAACCCCGGACGTAACGGATCTCAGTCAACAAGCGGCCATGATTCTGGTAGTGACAGAGCCAATACCGGAAGTGGTGGGTCAAGGTTAGGCTACAGTAGCTCCGGCGGCAGTCGACCCGCCATCGCTGCGCCATCACAAAATGTTGTTATGTATAATCCGTCTGTGTCGGTCGTTGGTGCTTCACAGATAAGTTTACAAGAAGAACCTATAAACACACAGGATCTTTATCAGTCCAAAAGACCTAATAGTGATTATCTAAATCCAATTAGGATAGAACAACCTTAATATTGGGATAATTTTTGTTCAATGCAATGAAGTCCTTATATAAATGCTTATGATTGTGTATTAATCATTTCCCAAGTGCATTTGCATTTTGACGCATATGTAGCTGAATTTTGAAAACATTGCGACAAGAAATGATGTTTTCATATCTATTCAATAATTATTTTTATACTTATATATATTTTTCAAATCTTTAACCAACCGTTTTTAAAAGATCGTCTGCCTCTGGTTACGGGGTTAAGTACTGTAAATTCGTTTTACCTATTTAGCGGATATGATAAGACGTCTTCTTTTAAAAATCTATGATATATGCACAATTACGACTCAATTGTCCCATAAAGTTATCCAAATGAATCTGCTGTAGATGTGTCAAATTGTGTTGATTAATTGATTTATTGATTGGTTGATTGATTGATTGATTAGTTGATTGATTGATTGCTTGAGTAATTGATTGGTTGATTGATTGGTTGATTGATTGGTTGATTGATTGATTGATTGATTGATTGGAGTTAAATGCGACTTACAACAGTATATCATGGCGGTCTAATCACCTAACGTGTGTTTGCGGGCTTTCTCGCAATAGTATTTACACACAACACTCTTCTAAGGCACCTGGCTACTTTCACACATAGACTATTTGGTTGATCCCGCTATTTGGCCCATTGGTGGAAGATGAACGACGCTAGAAGTCACAACGACATTTATCAATCATCGAAAATAAGGAATAGCGGAGCCTGATCGATCTCACAATCCCCAGATTGATAGATTGATATTGCCTTTGTGATTTCAATCAAAGAAACACAATTGTGCATCAGTTCATTTTGTAAATAAGCAATATTGTTTTCTGTTATCAAGTACATGTATGCAATCTTACCTTTACTTGTTACAGACGACCTAACAGCTTTCTCTCACAAGCAGACGCATTTTGAAGCATCTGCAGCAAACGACATTTGAAAACATTGTTGCAAAAGAAGAATTTACTCAAAATGAGATTTTTACTTTTGACAATTTGTTTCAACTCAATTCAATAATTACGTTTTCATTTATTAAAATAAGAGTTTCGCTATAAAATAAAGGATCAAAGCCAAACAACTGTAGCTCCATCTATCTATTGATCTATGTCAACAGTTTTCTTTTTTCTTTTCTATTGTATGTGTTCCTCTGCTTGAAAACTTAATCATTTCCTTGATTGAGACAAAATTGGAAAACATTGTGGAAAGGAGAAATGCTCGAAACAAACAATAACTTTTCAAAAAAGTTTTCTATTCCTTGCCAAAGGTGTTTCCATGTTTGACATATTTCGTCAGTTGTATTCATATAATAAATGATGTTTTAAGCCTTAGTTAGGCAAAAATAGAAATAATGCTCACAATTCCAGAACGTTTTGAAAATGCTGTTTCATGACATACGTTTTCAGTGGCGTTTCAAGACATTACTGATAAATTCACTGTTTCAAACGTCAAAACTTTCATACAATCTTGTACATAAGGTTTTCCAAAGGGAAGAAAGTCAGATAGTTCTTCTCGATGTTTTATCATATAAAGTGTTTCCTTAAATAACAAAAGCATGATCACGGATAGAATAGATAGAAAGCTTTGCGTGACATTTATAATCTTTGAAGTTCTGAAACTTGCTCTTTGCCTGATTAAGAGAAACGCATTATGTATGCACTGTTATCTGAAGATACATTACAAAATACCTAGAGTGACAAATTGGAAAGTAATAATAAAATATATTAACAATTTCTTCCATGATAATTCTGACGATGCTCTTGTTTGAAGAATTTCGTATCAGAAATGTTGGGTTATATAAAATCATGAAAATGACGAATTACATGTATTCGAATAAATGAAATAAAACCTATCTATAAGAACTGCAGGCGACGGTTTGAGACTAATATTAATACTAATACATGGAATGTGAAAAAATGATTTAACAGATAAACAGCGAAGTAGACAAGTCAGTTTATATAAAACATATTTAATATTTAAAGGAGTATAATACATACAATTTACCATTTTCGTAAAAGAATAAAATTTATTATTTTTATGTAAAATGGGGAGTTCATTTTAATAACCCTGGGTACGTTTCAATTTAAATTCCGCGGTGTACGGTTTGTAGCGTGACAGAGCTTTAACGTCATTACGATTTACTAAAGATCTGCACGATGGATTTTCTTGAAACTTTGGTAAACAATAGTAGACAAAAGGTTGTTCTAAATTATATAAGTTTTTTAAAAAAATCTCTCGGGCGAATTTTAAATAAATTTGAAATAACCGAATTACTGTTAAAATATTTTAGCGAAAGTTCCATTTTTACTCCTCTTATGTTACGTTAATTGTCTTAGCAGTTGTATGAAAATTACATCACTACGTAGGTAATTATATTCTCTTCGGTCTGGTGTTAAATCTTTCCAAATACCACTTCAAACGAGAAAGTCATGGTGATTTCTTTAACAACACTGTCATTGTCGCAAAAAACGTACGTTTTGATTTCAAAGGTATGCTTCCACCTTAAAACGCCTTTACACGTCATTTGTCAGTAAGAACATAAAATAAACAACCCGAGTGTAAGGTAAAAACACGAGATGTATTTCCGTTCCTGAACACCAAACTAGCATTGATCACTGTTGAAATATATCTGTTGATGCTCACTCGGTGAAACCGCCTCGGTGGTATAGTGGTAGAGCGTCTCGAGTGCGGGAGGTCGCGGGTTCTATCCCCGGTCGGGTCATACCAAAAACTTTAAAAATGGTAGTAATGGCTGTCCTCCTTGGCGCTCTGTGTTGCGGGGTTAGCATAACGACTGACTGACTGGTGTCAGCATAAATTACCCGGGAAACACCGTGAAATAACTGAATAATTGTTGAAAGCGGCGTAAAACACCAAACAATTAATCACTCGGTGATCATATATCTCAAATGTAGTACACCAATCCATTATCTATATTGATATAATTGATTATACCTGCACCATTGTATCGACATACATGAACAATGTAGTACACCAATCCCTTATCTATATTGATATAACTGATTATACCTGCACCATTGTATCGACATACATGAACAATGTAGTACACCAATCCATTATCTATATTGATATCATTGATTATACCTGCACCATTGTATCGACATACATGAACAATGTAGTACACCAATCCATTATCTATATTGATATAATTGATTATACCTGCACCATTGTATCGACATACATGAACAATGTAGTACACCAATCCATTATCTATATTGATATAACTGATTATACCTGCACCATTGTATCGACATACATGAACAATGTAGTACACCAATCCATTATCTATATTGATATCATTGATTATACCTGCACCATTGTATCGACACACATGACATACATGATATACACGACATACATAACATACACGACATACATGACATACACGACATATATGACATACATGAAATACACGCCATACATGACATACACGACATACACGACATAAATGACACATATGACATACACGACATACATGACATACATTACATACATGACATACATTACATACAGGACATACATGACATACATGATATACACGACATATATGGCATATACGACATACATGACATATACGACTTACATGACATATACGACATACATAACATACATGACATACATTGACATACATAACATACATGACATACATGACATACATGACATACATGACATACATGACATACATGACATACATAACATACATGAACAATGCCACGCGCTTATACAACATCACGGATTGAAATTCCATATTTGAGTAAATACAGTATCAAAAATGAAAATTGTAATTGGACGTCACTGAAATAGGTTATGACGCCATTGCAATATGATTACAATTCATTCAAAATGCTATAGTGGGACAGCAACCACACGCCATTCATAAAATATACATATGATTTTATAATTGTGTTATTCGTTAATGAAAATATTTTAATTTGTAAACTGTTTCTGTGTCCAGTTTTAAAAGTTATACTTGGTATAAAATAAAAGTAAAATTATGTTGCAGTATCAATATGCGGCTTTGGATTATCTATTATGACCGTGGGAAAATTGACATTTCACTCGATCTTATGTCTCGCGAGATATCATTGTTCTTTCACTCGCCAAGTAGTACAGGACGAAATATCGGTACTGCAATTAAATTTTTCATATTTATTGTATCATTTATTGATCAATTTAATTTAATTATTTTAAAATGTCTTCATATTATAAAATAATACTCATAGTTAATATAACATTAATATTTAGACCTTTGAATCGTAGTTTTACGCTCTGTTGTAGACAGCATTTGAAGCTTTATGAAACTTTTAAAGATATTCAGTGATTTATCGCGGTTAGGAGTTCAGCTGTGTAGTAGGTTTTATCTAATCTCGAAGGCTGAAGACCAGGTCGGAGCATTGTGTTTACATTAAGACAAAAGGAGAAATTGCCCGTTTTCTTTCTTTTATCACAATGTTTTTAAATTTGGTCTGTTGCAGATGCATTAAAAGTTGTTGGTATTCTGTAAAGGGTTAATTGAATTTGGTTAAAAAAGTTGATCGATTTGAATAAAAATGTTGATCGATATTCAACTGAGCTGCGTCGAGTGATTTGTTGTCGTTAAGACGGCACATTTTCTCATACACCTGCCCGTATTGTCGATGAGCGTTTTTCTTGTGACACAATGTTTCCTACACCATACAAATATTATTCTTTTATTTGCAAAGATGTTTTTTTCAAATTCGTCTGCTTCGAAATTACCGAATAAGGGAAAGGGAGTATTGTTGCCTAACTTACCAGCCAACAAGACACCAAATTGCTCGATTTAAAGCATAATAGGTCAATGCGTTTTATGTGAATATGTATACAAAAGACTAATGTGATACTATTTTTGTAATGTTTGACAAATAAATGGAATATCTTTGCTTCATCAACAGAATCGTGGATCTTATTCATTTCAAAAGCAAACAAAAAAAAGCCTTACCCAAAACAGACGCTTTCTGACTGACGCCTTTTGAAAACATAATGGCAACAAGAGAAATTGCTCTTTTCAATAATTATACTTATATTTGGAGACATGTTCCATATTTGTTCATGATGTTTTCAAAGTCGACCACGTGGGAAATGGCTAACTGATATACACTGAAGTCTACTTGCAACGCGATTTTGGATTCGAAACGTAAATGTGTGGTAGTGACCCTAGTGGGTTTACCAAGGAAAATTTCTTCGGTGTTTATAACGGTTGTATTGCTATCCCAACTGTGACAACATACACCAATAATTTATACGAGCTTTTCGGCAGATTGTATAACTGTTATTGCAAACCGAATAACGATCAAAAGAACAGTTATATAATATCGGTAAGTTTGCATGAGGAGCGTCCTCTAAAATCGGTAAGTAAGCGTAAGGAACTTCTCTCTAATCTCGTAATGTAAGAGTAAGGATCGAGTGTCTTCTATATATTAGCGGTAAGTAAGCGTAAGGTGCCACTGCCTAATATTAGCGGAAAGTAAGCGTAATGATCGAGTGTCTCTATTTATTAGCGATAAGTAAGCGTAACGAACGACTCGGTAAGTAAGCGTAAGGAACGACTCTCTACTATCAGCTGTAAGTAAGCGTAAGGAACGACTCTCTACTATCGTCACTATACATCTTTTTTTAGTGAGCGTATCGAAAAACTCTCTGCAAAGATGGTTTCATAATATTTTCATAAATTACTCGTTACGACATCACTAATAGAGCACCTCAAACTTACCCTTCCTCAAAGACAAGAACATCGATGCTGTTAATTATTTGGGGAAAAGATCTGATCTCAGGTCTTAAAATGACAATTGATGATTCGGAAATGTTTTTTGTAGTTGGGCTTTGCAGTCTTAAATGCGGAACCCGCATAAAGTTGCGAAATAAAAAATCGTATATAACATATTTCCACATACCACATATCTGCTGCAGGGTACAATTAATAACATCAACTAGACAGAAGTATTGATAAATCCCTATAAACGAAAATCATGGGCAACATTGTCTAAAGTCGTCTGCTGCTGTGTCGAAATGCGTCAACATCCTCTCTGCATGTGGGAAAGGGTTGAAAACGCACGTTTCTCGTATCACACTAAAATCACTTACTCCCATTCGGTACATATTGTATATTTACATCTGAACCAAAAAGCCCCCGTAACTCTTCCTTTCAGTCATGAGAACAAAATATTGTTTGACAAACTGAGCATTTATCTATATATTATACTTGCAGCATCCATGATTCTCGTAAATTACAATACTGGCAGACGAACCGAATCGTCCGCAAAGTCAATCAACTAATTTTTGCGAGACGTTTTTTGGGTTGCTTAATTATTTATAAAACCGCAGTGATAAGCTTACTCGACAGCCAATTCTTCGGTTTTTCAATTGTGCTTGGAGGTATAGTAAGATAACAATTCCTTCGTAGAAATCCTCGCCTATGGGTCTTTCAAACCGTCGGTGAACAGTGGGCGCTCGTTAGCAACTGTGTGTTGTGAAAGGTTTATGGTTTAACACTTTCTAACATAAATTTTGACAAGATTGTGGCAAAAGAATAAAATAACTTATAATGAGCAAGTTATCTCCATTTGTCATATGAGTTCAATTGTTTTCAATGATAACAGTTTCAGTTACCAAGTATTTCCATATTTTTTAACTAAATAACTTCAAAGACATATACAGCAAATGGATATATGTGGGGAATATAAGACGGACGCGTGGTTAAGATTTATTACTTTATAGGAGCTAAACGCCGTGTTCAACGTTGTTTCAGTTGTATCCGGGCGGCTGGTTCACCTGACATTTGTTTCCTTGCTTTCTCGCATCCGTACTCCGTACACAGTTCTTCCAATGACACTGTATAGTATAGTGGTGGAAGACGAATAACGCTAGTCACAAGAAGTTGTGTTAGTATCACAAATAATGAATGACCAAATTCACGAACCCGGGATAGAAAGCGCTCTCCGTTACCGAGAGAGATGTCAGTGGTTTAGAAATAATATCATTGACTATTTTCCTTTCAAGTTGCGCTTTTTGGTCACTCTACAGAAGAGGAGCTGTGAAAACGCCGATAAACCAAACAAGAAAAGGGACATAACTCAAATAAATTAAGCGACCATTTACTACCTCGTCGTCGTCATAAATGTACCCGGGGACCTCGTATATATTGTCCCTGATTAGACGAAGATAGAAGCTTTAAAACAGGTCGCAGATCCAGGATTATTCAACTTCAAACTCTTTGAAACTGCCGAGTTTGCAATATAGGTAAGTCATTAATTCTGAAAAAGTTGACTATAGCGCGGCCATATTATTGCCAGTAACGACTATATCAGCTGACACTACTTTAAGTACTTTGATTGTACTATGTTTGTTTCTCATTTCGAAGAGTTTAGATTACGCTTACATAAATAAAAGCAAAAAACCCGACCATCAGGAATTTGCGACCAGTGAATACCAAGGGCTGTCATTTGTGTTACACACAAACATCGCTAAAGAAAATGTCTGCACAAGTATTCAATCGAACTTAAATCATTATAACCTCAGAAACTCGGGTTTCCTATGTCCTTGCTCTTGCCGTCTTTCAATTCAAGACAGTACAGTTGACCGATTACATATGGAAGGTAGTCTGCTGATTAAGTTTAGTTGAACGACGTTTACAAGAGTAGTTCTACATACTTTATGTCACAGCATCCACAGGCAACCAGACAATATCTCACCTACCGTGAGCGAACGTGAGAAATGTCGTTATATTAGTTAAAATGTAAATATTGTACAGCCCAAACGTATGTATATCAATGTATTTCTGCTTCCTGGAGACCCAACCATTACATAAACCGTTTGTGTGGTGGGAAGCTAGCAGGATCCCAACCGACGATATACAACAGCAATCCTGAACATTACACAGCAACACTATGGCATTAACATTTAACTCATAAATGAAAGCAAAAAGACTTTGGTCAATAGTCGCACGGACAAATGTGTCGAGCTGGGACTCGATTAATAGAACTCATGTCGGTACAGACTGAACAACGTTTTCACATCAATCCAAGGGAGGTTACTATAACCGATTTGTGTAGTTTGTGTAAAGAGGGTTATTTACCTTGTCCAATCTACACGTCATACTAAAAGCGAGCAATGTCCCCTTCACCTTGGTAAACTCTATATCAGACATGTATTTCTCAATTGCTAGATGTAACAGTTTTCCTTCCGGATGTTTTAGAGTACACGATTTAAACCTTTCTCTCATATAGACGCTTTCCGACGCCTCTGCAGCGAGACGACCTTTGAAAACAATGTGACAAAAGAAGAAATTGCCTAAAACGAGCAATTTCTTCTTTTGCCACAATGTGTTCATCTTTTTACAATAATCATACTTTCATTTAAAGAGATTTTCCATGTTTGCCTATATGTTTTCAAAGTCCTCTGCTGCAGATTTGTTTTATGTGGGAAAGGGTTAAGATATCAATAAAAACAGTTGAGGTTCTTCCTTAATAGCTAGATTGTATGTGATAAGTGTACACCTATTTAGCATATTAACATGTTCCCACTCACAGCCGAGTGTTTACGCAACTGCAGCAGACGCCATTTGAAAACAGTGCGACGAAAGGAGAAAATGTTGGAAATCAGCAATTTCTCCTATCGCCACAATGTTTTCAATTATTTTCAGTCACTCTATTTTCACTTATTGAGTTTGCATATTTTTGCCCATGTTATTTCGAATTCGTCTGCCGCAGATTTGTTCTATGTAGGAAAGGATCAAGAAGACACGAATATTCAATAGGAATGATATTTGTAATATAAATAAAGATCTATCATTTATAACGTACAAGTATTTTAAAACATATCAGCCGTTCCACGAGAAAACCAACATTATGGACTCTGCTTAAAGTATCGACCCGGATCAACCTAAGCGTTCCGCGCAGGCTAATCCGGGCAGACAGACACTTCACGCCTCCTGTGGATTTTCTGTTTCGGGAACTATATATCTCTATTCCCCTGAGACGGAATGTGTCAGTCCGGATTAGCCTGCGCGGACTGCACAAGCTGGTCTGAGTCGATACATTACGCAGAGTCCATAATGTTGGTTTTCTCATGGAACGGCTTATATATAATGTCTACACGGTTTCTTTTAACGATAGTATGGTTCATTTCAAAGGCTTTACAAATGATAGTAATGGCTGCCCTCCTTGGCGCTCAGGGTTACGGGGTTAATTACGACTGACTGACTGGTGTCAGGATAAATGGACCAGCAGTACTGGTAACTTACCCAGGTAAAATCGTGATATAACTGAAAAGGTGTTGAAAGCGGCGTAAAACACCAAACACTCAATCAATCAATTAACGATAGTATAATACACGTATACGATGTACGGTCTGTTGTACGCGAAGTGTACTGAGTGAAGTTACGCTGCAATAAATCAAGGAAACATATGAACAGGCAATGCTGTTAGTTTAAACTAATTTAATTAACATCGATTTCGATATGGGGGTTTCAGTTTATATTTATCACACTCGAGGTCTGCATCGTATGTGGACAAAAACCCAAGGCCAAAACCCGCTTATCACAGAATTCGAAACCGTAAATACTTCAAACCACAATCACGTTCTCTACGTATACAAATTTAAACAAAGAACGGTTAAATCATGGGAGTAGTAGGGTTTGGTGTTGAGTTGCATTCTATTCATTAAATTAAAAAGAAATCCAATGTGTTTATGTTATGTATATATAAACGTAACACAAATACCTTTAAACCCTTAGCCAGTTGTAAACAATAACTACGTATCATGCATTCTACATTACTTTTACAACAGTTGCGAACAATATATACCAAGATGAGCCTGCACAGTCTTGGAGTCTAATCTCGGCCTACATTTTACCACTTCCTGTCTATTTTTACAGAGCAAAGGTTTTCCAGAAATATGCCAGAACAATGTGGAAGTAAATACCAAGTGACGGCAGCATGGTTAGAGTCAATGAATACTCATTATTCGATCAGTCAGATGGGTATTCAACTTTATCAAAAGCACTTTCAGCTTTCAACACAATCATTATTGTCAAATGGGAGAGCACTTTAGTCTTATGAATTCATCTCTTATTTTGTTTCACATGTAACAGGATAAGGCGTGTGTTTGTACCTGATTTGTTTTGAACGCATCAAACGAATTATAATCTGGACAATTACAAAGCAAAATGGTCGTATATCATTGAAAACATAAGCAATTTCCTCTTTCCCACAAACAATATTCAAAAGGGTTCCGCTGCAAAATCTTCATATAGTGTCTATATTACGTAAACGCTTAACCCGACTTGACTGTATGTGAAAATGTGTAGGTAGCATTAATACGACAATGGTGATAATACATGTATGTTTCAAGTTTCAAGTTTAAAAAAGTTTCAAGTTTTATTAAATATAATCTCAGTTCATGTATGCATATCCAATATCCCTCTTTACATTCAGTCCGGTGCGTAACATAATTACGTTACAAGGTAAATTCCGAATTATGCTATTTTTAGATACATCTGTCTGCTTTGCCGGGAAAACAAACGTGGAAAATGTAGCATTAGGACATTTGAAGTACATATCTTTTTTTTGATTATAGGATCTAAAAGGAATGTGGGAAACAACCAAATACTTTATTTAGAGTTTATTTCCTTCCTATGTTTTCAAAGAATATGTTATTATATTTAATAGAAGGTTAAGGGTGTATGGGAACATGTAAGTTTATGGTTGAAAGATCTTGCCTTCGCTGTTGGTTGTTGCAAAATTGCTCCTATCTAATATGTTTATGTACGCATAGGGAGCTAAAATACATATCGGTGTACCAGAACAGTTAATTTTAGAATTAATTTAAATACTTCATTTAAAAAAGAATAAGCCATTTCATTTAGTTGCAATATCTATATTTCCATAAAAGTTTGCAGGATCTAGGGGATCTGTGGTATACATGTTTCTAGATATTTTAGATATTTTAAAGGTTAACTTGAACCTTAAATGAAATATTATACCCTTGTGTTGAATATAGGTTAATTTTGATGAAGGCTGGATTTATAACACAACAAGGTAAATACAATGTTTTTTAGTGTGTGTGTGTGTGTGTGTGTGTGTGTGTGTGTGTGTCTCTCTCTCTCTCTCTCTCAGTACGACAACATTTTGCGTACGACAATAACAATACTTACACACGTGATTAATATAAATATATATCATAGTATAACCATTGAACACGTTTGTGAATATATAGATGGGAGGGGCTCTGGATATCCACTGGTCTTGATGCACTCACTCAATTATGTGTTTCCATATTTCTTTCAGTTTTAATAATTGGTGAATAAATTTAACCCTTTTTCATGTAAATTACATCCATTTAAAAATATATACATGTTTCACCCTTTCTCACATGTAGACGCTTACTGAGGCCTCTGCACTGACGACTTTTTTTTTGTGGAAAAGGGAGAAATTGCTCTTAATGAGCTATTTCTCCTTTTGCCATAATGATTTCAACTCAATTAAAAGTTTATCCTTTCATTTATAGAGTTTACCATTTTTGTCTACATATTTTCAAAGCCCCCTTCTGCAGATTTGGCGATTGTCATAACAACGTGGATACACGTCATAATAGAGTATGGCACATGTCTCATGTTACTGCATGCAACATACACACTTTTTCTTCAAATGCCTTTTAAATGTTTGCAAAATGCACATACATACGAGAAGAACTATCATTGTCTGCGCACTCACTCTGTAATCATCTCAAATATTGTATTTACATAATGAGAGATGTTGAGCTGAACCTTTTGGCATTACACGTTGATGGCGAAAGCCACAAAGCAAAAATATTTAATGGTCTAAAATATTGTTCGGGTAATATTGAAGTAGGATTCCGCGATGGCGGAGTGGTTAGCTTGGAGGTAATCATGACGGATTGCCTTTTTGCAAGGAACCGACCCTAGCCTAGTACTTGTATGTTACCCAGGGATCATGTATAAGGGTATTGTTGGTGCGATGTAAGTGAAATACTGTTGAAAACGGTATACGACCCAAATCAAACAAAACTTGACATTTGAGCAAAAGAGAAAATAATAATAATAACGAGTAAAATCTCATAAATTGACAAGGATGTGTTTCTAAAAGCGTTTAAGTTATTCATCAGTTCTTTAATAATCTACTTTCTGTCTTCATTCAATACCCGGTGTATAAGGTAAACGTGTCCTTCATACAGACAATTCGTGAAGCCTCTTTATTGAATGAATTTTGATAAAAAATGATAGACGGAGAAAAACCTTTTAAGAAAAGAAAAAACTTGTCCTTTCTAACAGTATTCTCAACTCTATATAATAAAAGCACTGAAAGTTCTGGTGGGACGGTTAAGTTGGAATTCGTCAGTTAAGGTCCGTTGTATATATGTGTGTGTGTGTGTGTGTGTGTGTGTGTGTGTGTACGCAGGATATATTTATTAAATACGAATGCTTTCACTCAACGGTGAGGTAAGTCACTTTGTTAAGCCAGCTTGTGCATCCGCACAGTCTTATTAAGATATATTCAGTTCACAATAACATATTACCTACACAGTCTTATTAACATATATTCTGTTCACAAAGACATATTACCTACACAGTCTTATTAATATATATTCTGTTCACAATGACATATTACCTACACAGTCTTATTAACATATATTCAGTTCACAAAGACATATTACCTACACAGTCTTATCAACATATATTCTGTTCACAAAGACATATTACCTACACAGTCTTATTAACATATATTCTGTTCACAAAGACATATTACCTACACAGTCTTATCAACATATACTCTGTTTGCAAAGACATATTACCTACACAGTCTTATCAACACATATTCTGTTCACAAAGACATATTACCTACACAGTTTATCAACATATACTCTGTTCACAAAGATATATTACCTACACAGTCTTATCAACATATACTCTGTTCACAAAGACATATTACCTACACAGTCTTATCACCACATATTCTGTGCACAAAGACAAATTACCTACACAGTCTTATCAACACATATTCTGTTCACAAAGACATATTACCTACCCAGTCTTATCAACATATACTCTGTTCACAAAGACATATTATCTACACAGTATTATAAAACACATATTCTGTTCACAAAGACATATTACCTACACAGTCTTATCAACATATATTCTGTTCACAAAGACATATTACCTACACGATCTTATCAACACATATTCTGTTTACAAAGACATATTACCTACACAGTCTTTTCAACACATATTCTGTTCACAAAGACATATTACCTACACAGTCTTATCAACATATATTCTGTTCACAAAGACATATTACCTACACAGTCTTATCAACATATATTCTATTCACAAAGACATATTACCTACACAGTCTTATCAACATATATTCTGTTCACAAAGACATATTACCTACACAGTCTTATCATTATATACTCTGTTTACAAAGACATATTACCTACACAGTCTTATCAACATATATTCTGTTCACAATGGCATATTACCTACATAGTCTTATTAATATATATTCTGTTCACAAAGACATATTACCTACACAGTCTTATCAACATATATTCTGTTCACAAAGACATATTACCTACACAGTCTTATCAACATATATTCTGTTCACAATGACATATTACCTACACAGTCTTATCAACATATATTCTGTTCCCAAAGACAAATTACCTACACAGTCTTATCAACATATACTCTGTTCACAAAGACATATTACCTACACAGTCTTATCAACATATATTCTGTTCACAAAGACATATTACCTACACAGTCTTATCAACATATATTCTGTTCACAAAGACATATTACCTACACAGTCTTATCAACATATATTCTGTTCACAAAGACATATATTACTTACACAGTCTTATCAACATATATTCTGTTCACAAAGACATATTACCTACATAGTCTTATCAACATATACTCTGTTCACAAAGACATATTACCTACACAGTATTGTAAGAGGCGTCTGTCAACTGGTGTAGATTCGGATAAGACGGCGTAGATCTACAGTCTGATCAACATATATTCTGTTCACAAAGACATATTACCTACACAGTCTTATCAACATATATTCTGTTCACAAAGACATATTACCTACACAGTCTTATCAACATATATTCTGTTCACAAAGACATATTACTTACACAGTCTTATCAACATATATTCTGTTCACAAAGACATATTACCTACACAGTCTTATCAACATATACTCTGTTCACAAAGACATATTACCTACACAGTATTGTAAGAGGCGTCTGTCAACTGGTGTAGATTCGGATAAGACGGCGTAGATCTACAGTCTGATCTAAACATACACTGTTCACAAAAGCCAACTTGTACCTTTTACCATGCTCAGTCTGATATAATCTTTAACCTTTTTCAACAAAAACAAATCTGCAGCAAACGACTTTGAAAATATTAAGTTAAAACTATGGAAACTCTCTGTAAATGAAAGTACATACACTTCATGTTAATCCAAGTACAATAATCGAATGCAGTTGAAGGCATTGTGGCAAGATGAGAACTTTCGTATTTTGCCACAACATTTTCAAAATAGGTCTGCTGCAGATGCGTTAGAGTCCGTCTGTTTATTGTGGGAAAGGGTTAAAGTATACAAACGACTCGAGAGATAGAATATAAGGCAAACTATTGAAAATGAAATATATGAAATATCGAATTACTAATGTGAATTGAAAATCAAAGTCCTCTTTTAAAACTGCCTTATTATGGGACTTTATACCCTCAAAAGTAAATAAGGCTATACAAATGCACGTTGACCTGCTATTAAAAGAGACATCTGCCTTTGTTATCGTCTAAAGAATAAATCACATATGGTAAAATGAGATTTTTGAAAATGTCTAAAAGATATTGTTTATGGAAGCCCAGGAGGGACTTCTTACTTCAATACTTCTGACTTCTGACTTCCATACTTCTAACTTCAACAGTTCTAACTTCATCACTTTTAACTTCCAACTTCCTTACTTCTAACTTCATTACATTTACCGTCCACCCACGTGCTTCGTGCATTAGTACATAAGTTTAGAAGTAATGAAGTTAGAAGTAATGAAGTAAGAAGTAATGAAGTTAGAAGTAATGAAGTTAGAAGTAATGAAGTTAGAAGTATTGAAGTTAGGAGTAATGAAGTAAGAAGTAATGATGTTAGAAGTAATGAAGTTAGAAGTTATGAAGTTAGAAGTAATGAAGTTAGAAATAGTTAGAATGCATACAGACTGATAAACCATATGCTAAGCTGGTTCGAAACATTTCCGGTACGAATCATCTTTTACATTTTGCAACGATAATGGCTATATTTACAAAGCGTACAATGTGTATGTGCTGCCCATGGATTTGAGGGGCTCAGAATCATTTGGCAGCCAGATAACCAACACAAAACACAAAACAGAAGTCTGTTGATCACCATTTTAATATTGGAATGTGAAGTGGAAAAAAAAGAAAGAAAGACAATTGTATTGTAGGACAAATAATAAACACAGTGGTTTGTCTATCAATTAAAAACTTCTAGAATGTGGCTATTTCTTAATATAAAGTATGCATACAGCTTATAAACCATACGCTAAGCTGGTTCGAAACATTTCCGATACGAATCATCTACTCATTACTTTTAACTTCATTATTTCTAACTTCATTACTTCTAACTTCATTACTTCTAACTTCGTTACTTCTAAACGTTGGTGGAAGTTAAATGTAATGAAGGTAGAAGTAAGGAAGTTAGAAGTATGGAAGTTAGAAGTAAGGAAGTTAAAAGTATTGAAGTTAGAAGTAAGGAAGTTGGAAGTAAAAAGTTAGAAGTATGGAAGTCAGAGGTCAGAAGTATTGAAGTAAGAAGTCCCTCCAGGGCTTCCATAACTGTTTGACAATAGAAAATGCCTGTTTAAAAAACCAAGTCCTTTTCCTTCAAATATAACGTCGCACGAGATATAAGTCCCGCAATTATGAATAAGGTAAACGGTTAAAACGCTTTATGGTGATGGAATTACGCAAAACAGTGGTAACTATGTCTGTTTACAGTGTTAAGATGTCATCGTCTTGAATCGAGCTAATAATCAACATTTACACTTCCTTATTGGGTCCTATTATGATGGCTTACCAGTTTTGGCCGCGTCAGTGATGTGTGATCTTGTTGCATATGCGAACAGTGCAGACGCAAGTGTGAGCCTTCTCATCTGCAAGTCTTACCAGAGCATTCACTGCCAGCATACATGTAATTCAGCTCTAGCTGTACCTTTTGACACAAATATGCATGTGTAACCCTACTAGTATTTCATCAATAGACAGGGACCGTTAAACCCACCGTGGTGCTAGACGCGTTCAACGACGCAACAAAAGGCCAAAGTTTGTGAAAGGAAGATAAATCTCAAAACCTGAGACGATGGTTTCAGTCAAAGATAAATCGTATCAATACACACATCAGAAGATAGGAATGTTTGATCTTAACCCTTTCAAACAAACAACACAAAAGTCTCATCGGAGCCTTTACTGTCAGATTTGTGCTGCAGAGACACACACGCAATATCTGACAAAACACAAGAACTGTAGTCCATTTAACACTTTCTCATATATAGACGCTTGCCGACGCCTCTGCAGCAGACGACTTTTAAAATCCTTGTGGCAAACGGAGAAATTGATCATAATGCTCCATTTACCACACTACTTTCAACTCTATTCAATAATCATGCTATCGTTTATAGAGATTTTGCTATATATTTGGACTTCATTATTTCAAAGTCGTCTGCTGCAAATTTATCGTATGTTGGAAAGGGTTAATAACACTCAAATGTCACATCAAATGATAGCATACCGGAGAGTCATTAAGACCCAATATCGCGTGATGCGTTTCGATTATGCATTCTCCCATCAGTATATATCTTATGACTCAACTTAACCCTATCAATCGTATCACTGAGGCGATTCTTTTTAGTACCCACAACATAGGGTTTGAGGGTAAACTAAGGATTTGTTGATGTGGAACACTCATCTTATCTAGAGCTCTGATCATGTATATACTAGGTGGTGCGAGTCACTCTTTTAACCCTTTCCCTCATACAACAATTCTGCAGCAGACGACTTTGAACGTATTTTGTCCAAACATAGAAAATCTCCATGATTGAATGGATAACCTATGAAAAAAAAGTGGAAAACATTGTGGCAAAAGGAGAAATTGCACGTTTTGTGCAATTTCTTCTTTTGTCACTGTTTTCAAAAAGCCGTCTGCTGCAGAAGCGTCAGAAAGCGTCTATATGAAGGAAAAGGTTAAACATAGGCGCTCTACATTCATGTAAGTGAGTGAAAAGAACGGCTCTCTGCAAAAGAGATTGGGTGCGAGTATTACCAACAGTACTGTTTTAGTGGATGTAATCTCTAGTGCTCACATGGAATATACAGGTAAACAAATCTGCAACAGAGGACAATGAAACCATCTGGGAAATTTATGGAAAATCTCTAGAAATTTTAATTATTATAAAGGGTAGAAATTGTGGCGTTCTGAGTAATTCTCCTTTTGATACAACGTTTTCAAAGTCGTGTGCTCCAGAGGTGTCAGAAAGCGCTTGTATTTGGGAAATAGTTAAACGTATCGAGTATTTTACCTAATTGGCATTACAACTATGTGGATATGCGGACGCTTTATTCTTGGTAAGGGCGAGTGATTTAGGATTTAAATTTCACCTTTGAGCATTTGAACAAGTTCTCTCTTTTCCACAGTGTTTTCAAAAGTCATCGGCTGTTAAGGCGCTAAATGTCGTCTAAGGGTTTCGCGATCTTTTCTCTATGACTGATACCGGTCACTTTCAACATGGAACCTTGATTTACAGTGTTAGTACTTATTCACGCTGTCCGTACTGATAAACCAGATTATCTCTTTCCATCATACAGACGTTTTCTGACGCCTCTGCGGCAACATTTTTTGAAAACTTTGTGGCAAAATGAGGAATTGCTCATTATGATCAATTTATCCTTTTACCACAATGGTTTCAGTTTTATTCAATAATAGTTAATAAAGTGTTTTCATAGTTTTGACTAAATGAGTCGTCTGCCGTATAGTTGATGTATGTGGAAAAGGATTAAACTCAGATCAGTCTGTATCTTCCCAGAGGCTGATCAGAACCTCATCCATAGTTATACATTACAATGCATTGTATCTCTGCTTTGACGTGTCAAGTTATTCTTTTATTTCTGTTAAATAGTTATCTATTTCAAAACTCCTTTGAATGATTATATTCTATTCAAAAGACAATGATCTACATGTTTTATCTTCAGCAGAAAAGATGACCCAGCTGTCCTATGTCGTGACCTTGATATTGAACGTGGCCATATTTCTAAGTCGACCCATCGCCATGCAAGGTGAAACGCATGTGGGGACAACTCTCGTAGATGGGGATATATACGTGCATGTTATTGCTGCAGTGTACACGGAAGTAAATGCAACCACTGGGTCCTGCCAGATGATCGAAGCGGAGACCGTGCAGTTGCTTGAAGCAATCAAATGGATATACCAACGATTGAACAGCGATAACTATATATCCGGTGTGAAAATAGGTATATATATATATATATATTATTAATCCACCTTTGCAGAAGATACATTGTAAACATACAATACAATACAATACAATACAATACAATACAATACAATATCAACAGGCATAATGATCTTTTTACAGAATGTACATGAAATTGTAAAAGTAAGATGGTAAAGCTTAATTGAATCGAAAATGTAAAGCATTGCCAACTAAATGCATATAATACACAAACGGAAAACATTAAATGCAGCACCTATCTACCGAAACGAAATGAAATGAAGACATGCACAGCAATTATTAATATATATATAGGTGCTACCTATTTACGAAAGAACAGTAAGATGATTGTAACATAAAGAGCATACTTTGGCAATAAAAATGATTTATAAGTAATTGACTAGACGATAATAATGTTAATCTCATGTTTTTCGCATGATCACAAAATGTTCGGAATTCGTTTTGCTGACGTCTATTATTACGAACAGAAAATAATAAAGTAAAGAGTTTAAGAAAATCAATGAATAAAATTGATAATGAACGAGGTTTAAACATGAGAGCCAAGATGCTTACGGTCCTTAATCAATTACCTGTATTATGGTAAAGAAGCAACTACCTTTTTAAACCAGTCAATATGACTGAAACAAGTTATGTAAGAAGTCACATTTCTGCTTAACCCTTTCGCTAATAGAGACGGTTTCTGACTCCTTTGCAGCAGACGACTTAGGAAAAAATTGTTGCCAAAGGTACAATTGTATTGCTCAATATGTGAAAGTTATCCTTTTTCAACAATATTTGATAAGTAATTATACTTTGTATGAGTGAATCGATATCTCATGCATAGGAATTTGGGGTTTTTAATGTTGATACCACTTCTTTTGCGGGAAACGACGTCTTTCCATTTGACGTTACGCCAAATGAAGTGTTACGGAAATGACGTCACGTCGTTCTTTGGCTACGGTACAGTCAAAATTTATGTTCTGGCGTCGAATTGCGACCGTAAATGCCGATATATATTATTTTTTTAAAGATTAATTAGACGACAATAATTTTCAATCTGTGTTTTATACATAACAAAAATGGCGGCCCCCATGGATTGGCTAGGATCACTTCAGAAACCTTCATGGGTTATGAAAAATAAAGAAATAAAAAATCTCACACATGTTACCAATGAGCGAAATTACGTATTAGCCTACACATCGTGAAATGCATGAATGAATGTGTGAGTAGGTGAATTAACGGATGTATTCGTGGATGGATGAATATATATACCCTCAGGCATATGTATATAATAATATGAGTATAGGTGCTACCTATTTCGGGTAAACATTTGTTATATGTTGTGATCGGTGAATAATTCCCCGCGAACTGCAGTTAGCCCCTTGCTTGCAGCACGATCAGTTATTTACGTCAATTACGAGTCCTACCGACCTAAGCAAAGAAAATAAAAATCATCACCAGGTTAAGCTTATATTTAACTTTAAAATATAGCCAAGATTTTACATCCATGAAAATATGAATGACAGGTACAACAAATAATCAACTTGACCTTCATAAAGTACTTCAAATAAAACGATTCCATAATTCACGGAACTACATTTGTGACAAGCCAAACTAACGTTTCCTATAATTTCTGTCGTTTTCCTTTTGGTTCATTTAGTTTAAACTTATTTATTTTACATCGATTTTGAAACAACAAAAAACAAAAAAATCCCAAAGTCAGGACCCGCTCATCACGGGACTCGAACCAGGGACCTTTGATACAAGAGGCCGACGCTCTACCTCTGCACGACTAATAGAATGACGTTATATTATGACGTCATATTACAGGAATTTGGATTTATAACTTCTGGAAAGTCAAAGGTCAAAAAACCCTTACGAGTTGTTATTTGAACTCGTTTTAGAAATAGACGACGAGTGTTATTAAACGGAAATTACTCATAAAATTACTTGTGCTCGTTCCTTTATCGAGTACGTATTATCATATTTAATTATTTTCTCTAGAAGTCTTTTTTGTTTCGATATTTTCTTTTCATCCAATCAAAACGTAGCACTGTAGCAGAATCGTGACTGCATCGAAAAATCCATTCTGGACACAATTTTTGGAAAGACGGTATAGCAAAATTTTGCAAAGTTCATACACATTACCTATTGACGGGAAACATCGCCGGCTTCGCCGTCGATTTGTTTACCCGTATGAGTATAGGTGCTACCTATTTCGGGTAAACGTTTATTAACTTTTGTGATCGGTAAATAATTCCCCGTGAACTACAGTTAGCCCCTTGCTTGCAGCATGATCAGTTATTGACGTCAATTACGAGTCCTACCGACCTAAACAAAGAAAATAAAAATCATCATCAGGTTAAGCTTATATTTAACTTTAAAATATGGCCAAGATTTTAAATCCATGAAATTATGATGACAGGTACAAAAAATAATCAACTTGCCCTTCATGTAGTACTTCAAATAAAACGATTCCATAATTTACGGAATTACATTTGTGACAAGTCAAACTAACCTGTCGTTTTCCGTTTGGTTATTTATTCATCAGTTGCGTTACGCTAATAGAATGAAGTCATATTATGGAGTCAGAAAACCCTTATGAGCTTTTATTTGAATTCGTTTTAGAAATAGACGACGAGTGTTATTAAACGGAAATTATCACACATACAATTGCTTGTGCTCGTTCCTTTATCGAGTACGTATTAATATACTTAATTATTTCCTCTAGAAGATTTTTTTGGTTTCGATATTTTCATTTTATCCAATCAAAACGTAGCAGAATCGTGACTGCATCGAACAATCCATTCTGGACACAATTTTTAGAAAGACGGTATAGCAAAGTTTTGCAAAGTTCATACACATTACCTATTGACGGGAAACATCGCCGTCGATTTGTTTACCCGTATAAAGACAATCAAATAAGACAATAGAGCATGACAGGATACATATACATGCACACATATATAAATGAGTACATAATTAATGTGCATAGTCCATCGGTTATCGCGATGTGAACCCCATATTAAAACCATGGTGAAAAAAGGATGAAATTATTGTTGGAAAGATGAAAAATAAGAAAAACTTTTCAATCTTTTCAACTAAACTTTCAAAAAGTCAAATTTTACATTTTATAGCCTTGTACATCAGTGAAAGTATACAAGATGATGGTTTATCAGTACAAAATACATATAACTCATGCTAGGCTTACAACAAAGTGTATGGACAACGCATGCAAATAAACAAACCTTGAACCCAATGCAATATAGGAAGGCAACGTGATGAAATTAATAGAGCATATTCTCAATATTATCTGATGCCCAAATTGAGAATAAAGTATTCAGGCATACATGTAAATTTCATAGCAAAGCTTGAAAAGTTAGCAATCCCACTATATTGATTAAAGGCTTCCGTTACTACAACAAATTCAAAAACTGTTTATCACAGAGTTGTCTTTTTAGAGAAAAGTACATGTAATACATACATAATAGTGACTTGTACCTTATTTCTATATTAACCAGTTGTAGACAAAAATATTGGATTTAAGTCCACATTGCATGAAGACAGGAAAACAGCTTATTTACGTACCTGCCCGTGGTTTCTTCACATACAGAATTGTTTAAGTCAGACAGCATATGTAAAACTTTATGTTCTGGCGTTTCATTCATTACATCTAGATATTTGACAGTTCCATAGTTTACAAATAACGCTTTAAACAAATGTTCACTTTATTTAAGATTCTTAACACATATTTACGAGACTATTGCAATAACTGAACATTCGACCTTCTAACTCGAGATAATTAAAGGGAGTCATTTCTCTTATTCACAAACACATTGAGTAAGATTTGAGTTACTAGCAAACAAATCCCGCTTTGCTATAATGGCAGCTAAGGTATACAACTGGTTCCGTTAAAATAATCGAATAATAATAAAATGTTTCAATATAATTCGACACATTTATTACTGAGAAAGTAAGCAATAAAACATGACCAAGCTTAGCCCTACGATAACCTGATGAAGGGCAAACTTTGAGTATTTGTAAAAACATTATCGCTGAACTGATTTACTTATATTTGTGGGTTTCAGTTTTGAGCTACCAGAGATAATACTCGTGTATGCTGATTATTTGGAGGGAAGGGGATACATCGATTGTGGATTGTGAAACAAACTTTAAGTTTATATTAATAATGCTCGATGTCAGATCTGGAGAGGCCTGACTAGTTAGTTTTCACGTTTCTGTGTGGAAAAAAATCCCAGAGGCAAAACTCGCTCATCACAGGATTCGAACAATGGACATTTGGTACGAACGCTGCTGAGGCGCTACCACTTTACCACTGTCTGCCTTCGATGCGGAAATCATTTCACTTCATTGTCTGATCGGTTATCATTTGCATAAAAAAACCGTGATGTTTTGGGAGGTTTGTTGGGGAGTGTTTTTACATTTGAATAGATTGCCCTGTCTTTAAACAATCGACGCAAACTTGTATTTTACTCTAAATCATGATCTTATTTCTTTTTACTGTTTTAAAAACTTCCACAATCATGTTGATTTAAACGACATTAATGTTATACTCTAACTCATGATCTTATTTATTTTTACTGTTTTAAAAACTTCCACAATCATGTTGATTTAAACGACATTAATGTTATACTCTAAATCATGATCTTATTTCTTTTAACTGTTTTAAAAACTTCCACAATCATTGTGATTTAAACGACATTAATGTTATACTCTAACTCATGATCTTATTTCTTTTTACTGTTTTAAAAACTTCCACAATCATGGTGATTTAAACGACATTAATGTTATACTCTCAATCATGATCTTATTTCTTTTTACTGTTTTAAAAACTTCCACAATCATGTTGATTTAAACGACATTAATGTTATACTCTAAACCATGATCTTATTTCTTTTTACTGTTTTAAAAACTTCCACAATCATGTTGATTTAAACGACATTAATGTTATACTCTAACTCATGATCTTATTTCTTTTTACTGTTTTAAAAACTTCCACAATCATGTTGATTTAAACGACATTAATGTTATACTCTAAATCATGATCTGATTTCTTTTTACTATTTTAAAAACTTCCACAATCATGGTGATTTGAACAGCATTAATGTTATACTCTAAATCATGATCTTATTTCTTTTTACTGTTTTAAAAACTTCCACAATCATGTTGATTTAAACGACGTTAATGTTATACTCTAACTCATGATCTTATTTCTTTTTACTGTTTTAAAAACTTCCACAATCATGGTGATTTAAACGACATTAATGTTATACTCAAACTCATGATCTTATTTCTTTTTACTGTTTTAAAAACTTCCACAATCATGGTGATTTAAACGACATTAATGTTATACTCTAAATCATAATCTTATTTCTTTTTACTGTTTTAAAAACTTCCACAATCATGTTGATTTAAACGACATTAATGTTATACTCTAAATTATGATCTTATTTCTTTTAACTGTTTTAAAAACTTCCACAATCATGGTGATTTAAACGACATTAATGTTATACTCTAACTCATGATCTTATTTCTTTTTACTGTTTTAAAAACTTCCACAATCATGTTGATTTAAACGACATTAATGTTATACTCTAAATCATGATCTTATCTGTTTTTACTGTTTTAAAAACTTCCACAATCATGGTGATTTGAACAACATTAATGTTATACTCTAAATCATGATCTTATTTCTTTTAACTGTTTTAAAAACTTCCACAATCATGGTGATTTGAACAGCTTTAATGGTATACCCTAACTCATGATCTTATTTCTTTTTACTGTTTTAAAAACTTCCACAATCATGGTGATTTGAACGATTTTACTGTTATACTCTAACTCATGATCTTATTTCTTTTCACTGTTTTAAAAACTTCCACAATCATGGTGATTTGAACAGCATTAATGTTATACTCTAACTCATGATCTTATTTCTTTTTACTGTTTTAAAAACTTCCACAATCATGGTGATTTGAACGATTTTACTGTTATACTCTAAATCATGATCTTATTTCTTTTTACTGTTTTAAAAACTTTCACAATCATGGTGATTTAAACGACATTAATGTTATACTATAACTCATGATCTTATTTCTTTTTACTGTTTTAAAAACTTCCACAATCATGGTGATTTAAACGACATTAATGTTATACTCTAAATCATGATCTTATTTCTTTTTACTAATTTAAAAACTTCAACAATCATGGTGATTTGAACAACAGTAACACTCCGGAAACATAAAACCCCGGAAACATAAAACCCAAGCAATTCCTTTTAGTCCAAAATATGTTCAAAAGTCATCTGAAGGAGAGGTGCTAAGAGTCGTATAAATCAAGAAACAAAATAACAACAATATATCTACCATTTCTTACATTTCTTTCTATGTTTGTCCATCTACGGAAGGAGTTCGAGTCAGTGAAACATGTTCATCGATGGAACTTGCGAAGAAAGTTGCCCTCGACTTATCAGCGGAGTTGGCCGAGGCGGAAACAAACATGACGACAGTCGGTAAGATTGAATAGTTGAGTCTGGATTCAGGTGAATCAACCACGTGGTGTATTTGACGAATTTAAAATAAAGATCAGTCAACGCACCCATGCTGTCTCTTACCTGAGTTAAACTGTTTTGTTAGAAGTTTCTTGACATCTTCTTTGACTAATTATCAACACCCAGATTAGACTGCGCGTATGATAACATTGGCATAAAATGCACTGATGTTGGTTTTACTGTAGTGCAACTATTTGTTCGAGTCTTGTGTGAACTATTCGACATGCTTGTGAAGCTGGGACAATCCCGAGACCTTGCATTGGGTGAATCATACTGTTTAAGCCGTTATTTCAAAAGTCGTCTGATACAGATGCGTCAAAATGAGTCTGCATGTTGCATATAGGAAAGGGTTAATGTAGATGTGTTTATAACATTCTTGACTTAAATTTAACTTCCGTGTTTACTCGTCCATTATAATAACTGTTTCGAATCGAATGAAGTACCTAGCCTCGTGATCGAAAAGTCCCGTGTTAGACTCTCACGAGAGGGGTATCAACATATCGGGTAGTTCACCTGTTATCCAAGAATCCAGAGAGCAGACACCAAGAACGAGATGTTTTGAAGACCCGTTTCAAAATCGATTAAACATTGATGAGCCTTCTGGCGATTTGGGGACGAGTTTCTGTAAGCACTTGCGAACAGGGAATAATAAGGCGATCCGGCGCATGCGCACATTCTAATAAGAGTCCTTGTTGTCCGCTCATATATATAAATGTTATATAAAAATGTATCTTCTGGTGAAAGCTGTAAGTTTAGTTTAACACCAATGTAATTTGAACCCTTTTTCACACAACACATTTGCAGCAGACATATTTAAAAACATATACATGTATGCAAAAATCGGATAGACCTCTATAAATAAGAGTACAAATATTGAATTGAGTTGAAAACTTTGCGGTGAAGGGACATACTGTTCATTATGGGCATTTTCCCCATTTCATCACAATTCTTTCAAAAGTCGCCTGCCGCTGAGGCGTCAGAGTGCGTCTGGATGTAGGACGCGTTAACATTTATCGATAGATGTAAACGTCTGTACATTCTTGTTGTTACCAAGATCAGTAAAATGTCCTCTCGTTTTTTAAACGAACTCTGGTAACCTCGTTAATTTCAAAATATATCTTTTTGGCAGGTGTGATAGGTCACGATTACAGTTCAGAAAGCGAGGCTATTTCATCTTTGTTCAGCGCCCTACCGGACATGTTCAGGCTGCTACAAATGAGCTATTCGGCGACCGCCCTATCCTTGAGAGACCGAGAGAAATATCCAAACTTTTTTAGACTTATACCACCAGATGATTTACAAGTTGAGGTGCGTTTTGTATTCATTTTAATTTGAGAAGGGCCAGGAAACATGATCTGCTGATGCATTGCCCCTTTTCCACATACTTCTATATGCATCACATGCCTTTGAACTTACAAATATACAGGGGGAAACCGGTAAATGAAAATATTGTAGTAAAAGAAAAAGTGCTAATTTGGTTTAGAAACAATGTTTTCAAATGTCGTCTTCTGCAGATGCCTCTGAAAATGCCTCTGCTTGAGGGAAACAGTACAAGCAATTGAGGTGAGACAAAATGGCATCTTGATACAGTATGCGAACAATAAAGCATTAGTAATAAGTGAATACGCACAGGATCGCGAGAACCTTGATTTGCCACATCCATGTGGCGTAACCTCCCACGTAACGTTTGACAACAAAACAATTTTAAATACCAGAAAATGTAGATTACACATTTTATTTCTGCTTTGATATTGGAATTGGACTCTCAATATATTTTCTCAATGTTAGGCAGAGACCTTCATTTAATTTTGATATGACATGCCTATGTGTTAATTGCTTAAACAATAACGGCTAAACGTAAACCAGTGCTAGGCGGGAAATACCCTTATAGCAGATCCGTGATATGCAGTAAGCCCCTTGCTTTCAAAACGTTCAGTGCTTTTATTTGATAATGATGTTTTGTTATGTCACTATAATAGCACAGTTACTTAATTACTAACTGAATATATGATTTCATTTCAGACGTTAACAAACCTAATTGAAGCTATGAACTACACATATATGGCTCTGGTATACAGCGACGATTCGTATGGCCGTGGCCTCAGAGACTTGTTACATGACAGCATTAGTACTATTGACTTTTGTGTTCCTGTTGAAATACCAGTGTCAAGCGACATTAATGACATTGTCGCTTTAGAAAACCTGTTACAAGCCCAACTATTTGATGTATCACCACCAATAAGCGGCATGCTTGTATTTGCGCCAATCACTACGACAGAGAAAGTGCTGGCTGCAGTAAGAAATATAATAAATAAAACTAACTCCCCAACCCCAGTGTTTGTCTTTAGTGAAGCAAACGCATACATTGATGAAAGTTTTGCCGATGTTATTAAAGGCTCCTTTGTGCTAAGTCCTCGAAGGGAAGTGATCGAGCAATTCGAATGGACAGATAGAATAGTTGATTTGACACGACTGTATTCCGAAGTGGAAACGAATAAGTGGCTGAGAGAATTATATAGGAATGAATTTGATTGTGAACTTGCTGCTAACGTTGCGGGTAACATTTGTGAAGCAAAACTAGTTAGTGAAATTCAAGCAACGTTTCCTGATTCGCCTTATACTCAATATACAATACAGACAGCACTTACGTTGGCAAAGGTTGTTAAAGAAACTTATCTACAAACGTGCCCTGGAACTAGTGGACTTTGCAGTGAATTTCTGTCTCTTCCACGGTCCATGTTTATCCAGACAGCTAATACAATCGATGTCCAATATGATAACGATTTCGGGGCGTTGGAAATCGAAGAATTTAAGAACCCGGATCTGGAAACGGCTTTTGATAACTCACCGGAGGTAATCCTCAAGACAGACCTACCTCTTTATGAAGTGTACAGTTTTCAAAATGCATCGTCATCACTGGATCAGTTTAAGGTAGAGTATCGTCCTTACAAGTCTCTTAACGACGTTGCACATACAGACGCTTTCTGATGCATCTGAAGCAGACGACCGTTGAAAACATTACGAAAATGGGAGAAATTAATAACGAGAACTTTTTCCTATTACATCAATGTTTTCAAAATTATTCAATGATATTACTTTCATTTGGAGAAATATATTACAGTTTTGAATAGGTTTTTTCAAAGTCGTATTCTGCAGATTTGTTGTACATGTATGTTAAAAATGGAATGTTTTTTTACTCTTGCAAATCTACTCTCGAAGCGGCGTTCGTAGTTGTGAATATCTGTTTTCAATAGAATATCATTTGTATAAAGCAACAGTATTTCGTGATTTGTTGACTAATCAGTTTTAAGTCAAAACTGCATCCTTCAAAAAGGACTCACCAGCATGACTGCCGCGATCAATGGAGGTGGAGACTTAACCCTTTCCCACATACAACAAATATGCAGCAGACTACTTTTAAAACAACTTTGCAAATGTATAGAAAATAATCAAAATATATATAAATGAAAGCAAGATTTTAATTTAGCTGAAAACATTATGGCAACGGGGGTAAGCTCACCTTTTGCCACAATATTTTCAAAAAACCGTCTGCTGCAGAGCCGTCAGAAAGCGACCATATGCGGGAAAGGGTTAACACCATATACATAAATGTCCAATCAAAAGAAACCGCATCGATGGTATAGTGGGTTGAGTGTCCGCCTGGAAAACAGGAGATACAGAATCGATCTCCTTTCCGGTGAAATCATATTATTGAATACTTTAACCACTTCCCTCCAACAGACGCTTTCTGACGCCTCTGCAGAAGACGAGAGTCGAACAATTTGTGGCAAAGGAAGAAATTGTTCATAATGAGCAATGTCTCATTTTGCCACAATGTTTTCAACTCTTTTCAATAATTAACATAGATATTTTCATCTGCTGCAGTTTTGTTGTACGTGGAAAAGGGTAAGAACGGATTGATTTCTTCTTTGATGCTCATGGTTACATCATAACGACTGATGAGATGGTTTCTGGATAAACTTACCGGGACTATTGTCAGTGGCGTCAGTGAAACACCTTTCGAAATTAACATTCAGATAAAATCAAATAAATTGAAAACATTTACAGGGCCTTTATTTTTTAGATGTTTATATTTTTTATCCATATTATATTAATTTTTCCAACATGTTACCATTTACCCAATGTTATATGCTTTTCCCTCCTTCATCCGGGTCATATGTCGACCGTTTACACAGTGACGAATGTTCCACTCACAATGCATTGTCTATTGACAACATAAGAATGAAGTGTAGCATCATCATCATTTTTCCCGGATGACCAGGCCGGTAGTCGAATCCGAGACCTGTTGATTCTGATACCTGAGTGAAACCACTAAAACTCGTTCCGTGATTTCAATCACTAAAACACCGTTACGTTCCGTGATTTCAACCACTTAAACACCGTTACGTTCCGTGATCTCAACCAATAAAACACCGTTACGTTCCGTGATTTCAACCACTAAAACACCGTTACGTTCCGTGATCTCAACCACTAAAACACCGTTACGTTCCGTGATCTCAACCACTAAAACACCGTTACGTTCCGTGATTTCAACCACTAAAACACCGTTACGTTCCGTGATCTCAACCACTAAAACACCGTTACGTTCCGTGATTTCAACCACTAAAACACCGTTACGTTCCGTGATCTCAACCACTTAAATACCGTTACGTTCCGTGATCTCAACCAATAAAACACTGTTACGTTCCGTGATCTCAACCACTAAAACACCGTTACGTTCCGTGATCTCAACCACTAAAACATGGTTACGTTCCGTGATTTCAGTTTAATTTATTAAGTCAATTTTATAATTGTATTACAATGATTCTTCTCAAGCATTTGTGTTATATGTACGAGTATATATAATCTTATCTTTGTAAGACAGGTTGCAGAATTATCAAATAACCGGCAGTTCACGTTAGACAAAGGCCGCATACAAGTATATGTCGACGCTGAAGCCCGTAAAGCCCAATGTCCAGACAGTTACATCTGTGCTGCATGCACTGATTCATCAGCTGACCAGTCCGTGTTATATATACCTGGAGATCTATACATTGTGGGTGTAGTCCCTATACACGAGAAAGGTACCACCCCATTACGGTGCGGCGACTACAAATCAGGCGGTCTTGACATCGCGGAAGCAATAAGGTTTGCCGTTAAAGAAGAAACACTTGACGCGTCAGTTGGTGTTATAGTGATAGACAGTTGTAACGACCCACAGGTAATTCAGGAGAAACTGTTAACACTATACAGGCTTGGCATATTTAAGGACGGAGTCTATATTCCTGTTGCGGATAAAATCATCGGTTACGTTGGTGGATATACAAGTGATGTTAGTAAAGCTATTGCAGAGATCACTACAAGACTTAAAATTCCGCAGATTAGTTATGCTTCGACTGCGGCGTCTCTTAGCAGACGATCCTTGTATAAATATTTTTTACGGATTCCAACTCCTGATAATGAACAGGCTAGATATATGATAGATTTAGCACGATCTTATGTAAAAACAAACTTTATACAGATAATCTATAGTGAAACCGCATACGGAGAAGGTGGTAGAGATATTCTTGTAGAGCGTTCTTTAGAAGCGAATATGTGTGTTGCACAGCAAATTGGAATTGGTGATGAAACAGATATAAGTACGATTGTTCCAACCTTAAGGAAACAGGGAGAAGCAAAACTTGTGTTACTATTCTTGGGTTCCTCGGATGTCAAGAGATTACTAAAGACATTAAATGATGACATTGAGCAAGGCGAGTTTATTATGATTGCATCTGAAGGCTGGGGTCGACGAAACGACGTATCAACATACAGTAAACTTTTTGGAACAATTACATTGACATCAGAACTTGATATTAACGACAGGTTTACCGATGCAATGTCGGAACTCTCAATTGAAACTTCCAACGTAAATTTTTGGATCCGGCCATATATAGAATGGTTCTTTAACTGTTACAGTCAGCGGAACTTCAACAAATCGTCAAACCAGTCTTGCAGGTAGGATTATACAACTATATATACTCTTTTTCGGATGATATTATTGATCAATTTCCCTCATACACGTTCAAAGAATATGTTGCAGACGACTAGCTAAACACATGTAAAATCTCTATAAATATTGTTATATTCAATCAAACTGAAAACATTGATGGAAACAGAATAACTGCTCATTTTGGGCATTTTTGTCACTACAATGGGTCACTTTGGAGGCATTGATTGACAGCTGACCTCAAGCTGACCTCATCGTAGGCCCCGCCCCCTTTCGTGATTCATACTGGTCACGCGATCGTGAGTCACCGGTTATTTATAGTAATAATGTAAAAAATGTCAACTTGGGGGCATCATGTGACACTTATTCATACGCTGACATCATCAAAAGAGTTGCCGGAAACATCAATAATATATAGGTTAACGACCTTACGTAAAATGACTAAACATCATCCGGAAATGACGTGTCGTCATTAAGGATATTCTTAAATGAACCAATCGTACGACGTATTACAACCTATCCTTAATGACGTCATTAACCGTTTAAATAGAGGCGACTCCACAAATTCAGGTTCAGTTACACTCCGAATGCAACTTGGATAGCAACGTCATCTTCGCTTTGAATAATCAGAGATACGTCAAAGTCAGCGAATGGAAATAGGATAAAAGAGTTGACTTTAGAGAATGGGACAATAACAGACCCAAGAAAATGGATATTAGTTTACCGTTAAACTGATGGAAGAATGTTATTGACTCTATATAATGTGTGGACGAGGCTATAAAGAACAACAGAGATTACTATCTTCACTCCGGTGGTAAGGTATATTGTACCGTTAAGGAAAACAATCCGTGCGTGGATATTCGCCAGTATTGGAAGCCCGAAGAGGAAGTGATTCCGTGCAAAAATGGATCGTTTTTAAGACCCGGGGAATACCGGCGTTTAAATGAAGTCATTCCCGAACTCAGTAGTGTCGTACCGTGCCAGTTCCAGAGCGACCACGCCAACCAGTCACGGATGTTCGGAGTGTAATTCGAACGACTTTATGCATTGATAATCATGATCACCTACGTCGTGTGTACAGCCGACACTAACTGCGATATTAACCTCAAAACGTTGGTAAACAAGACCGTAAATATGATATACGATCCTGCACGCTTTTTGGAAGCCCAATGGAAACATCCTAAAATCGGTGGACATTGTATGGTATTTTCTACCGGAAAATTGATGGTTAACGGAAAGACGAGTTCTATTTCGGATGCGAAAAAAAGACTTAGACGGTACGCCAGACTCATTGACCGTTTGTGGATGGATTCTTACACGAAGCAGTTCGATACTACGGAGAACGTTACGAACTAGAACATGTTTACCCAGGATTATGTTCATTTTACTTGTTTTCATACCGGATCCTTGTTAATGACCGGTATTTAACGTCAACGTCAATTGTACGATGTCTGTTAACTCGTTTTGATCGAATTGCAATTATTGTAAAGAGCTAATCCCCGGTGCGCTATATTGACCGGGGGCGTAATAAAATGATAACAAATAAATATGTTTTTAGTACTTTTACTATCGACTATACATTTCAAATACATGTATACGCGTAGGAAAAATAAAGACAGATATAAACGCATAATGTACACTTTTTTTTCAACATCGATATGAACTGCTGACTTCACTTATAACCCGGAATACCGGGCGGTCTCATCAAAAAGTAATTTCGGGTTTTATACGCAAATTGCGCTCGTCGTCTCTTAGCCATGTTCGTCCACATTTTCTTAACCTTGCTTTTGAGTTCGGATTTAGCCATTTCGATATCTTGAGCCAGTGGCGTGACAAATTTTATCTCAGGGTTTCCACTACCGACTTGTGCATTTTCCACGATATAGTGGCCATTGTGAATAGGTTGTATTCTGCCTTCCGCCATTAGGGCAAAATGTCCCTTCCACTTGTACTACCGTTGTATCGCCGCTAGCTTCGTCGTCGGATTCGTCTTCCGTGGAATCGTCCATGTCATCGTCGTCATTTGTATAGTATTATAGCAAATGTATTGCCAATTCAGTTGTTCAAAAATAAACGTGAAAATCCTAGAGTGTCATGATTATATGGCTGAGATAGAGTGTTTTTCCATAGCGTCGTTTCAATATGGTATAATCATATCGTGGGCTCTCTGTAACAGTCTAGTTATAAAGTAAGATTTTCCGCATGACGTGGTTCCGCTAACGATACAGGTAAACGGGTGTTGAAAAACAAACATCTCCGCACTTTGAATGCATTTTAAGGCTGTCGGCGCCTCGAGAGCTCCCTCCGGTGTCTGCGTTACTTGAACTTCTTTAACTTCCTCTGATGTTGGCGCTCCATGAGTTCCCTTTGAGGTAGGCGTTCCATATTGTGTTGGGGATCCTATTGGAACGTCGTCCCCGTGTAGTTTATCTTTGTGTCGCTTCAAGTTGTAGTTGTAAACCTTTACCACAGATTTAGCACTTCATGACTGACGTTGTCTTTGTTCGTTTCCTCGGTCTCTCTTATAAATTATATATCGCATCGTAAGCAAATTAATATAGATCCTTCATGGTCGTCGTAAAATCCTTCATCATTATCGGAACAACCGTGTTTCTGGCCGTGGTAGTTCAAAACGGAGAAGCATTTTCCGCATTCTACGTAGATTGACTTTGAACAAAGTTGGCAAGACACTCTCATTGTGGGATATCTGAAAAATAAAGATCCACATCAGTTATCAGATTAAATAATAAATCAAAAGACTATTTCATTGACCAGATGAGTATGTATGAAGGAGTTAACTCCTCTTCTTTTTCTTTCTTCTCCTGCTACTCCTCTTCCTTTTCCTGCTCTTCCCCATACCGGGAACTAAATAAGTAGTTCCGCGCGCGCATTTAAGTGCTCCGCGCTCGCATTTATGAGCACCAGGAGCCCATTTGAGTTCTCCGCGCGCGCATTTAAGAGCTCCGGGAGCTCATTTAGGAATCTAACGAGCGCATATAGGATATACGGGTGCTCATTTAGGAATCTAACGAGCGCATATAGGATATACGGGAGCTCATTTATGAGTTCCGCGATCTCATTTAGGAGCTCAGCGCGCGCATTTAAGAGCTCCCGGAGCTTATTCAGGAGCACTACGAGCACAATTAAGAGCTCACTGAGCTCATTGGGAAGCGATGCGAGCGCATTTAAGAGCTCCGGAATCTCATTTAGGATTGCCGCGAACGCATTTAAGAGCTCCGGGAGCTCATTTAGAGGACGCCGGGAATTCTTTCGGGAAAGGTTAAGCCCTTCTAAATGAATGAAGTTGGTTTTTCATGAGCAAAGAAATTCGTTTTGACCTTAATGAAAACCCAACGAGGGACATCTCTGAATAATTGTTGAAATAGGCGTTAAAACAGCAAATTAACAAGTACATCTGATTCTCCATCGCTTACAGCGCTTTCATTTCCGCTGGTGTTAGTAAAAGTAGACTGGTTACTTACCCAGGAAAACGCCGTGATATAACTGAAGAAATATTGGACGCGGCTTCAACCACTAAACAATGAAACAAATACAACTGATGGTCCATCGTTTACGGCGCTTTGATTTCCATTTAAACATTGCGCTAAAGTCCTTATAATTTCCATCACTCAGTAAGTTTAATATCTCAGTACGCGATAAAAGAAAACGGATATAGAAACTGTTGAATGATTATTTTAAAACAGCTCTTTTAGATAGCATTTCTCAGTTTTAGCGAAAGGACGTTCAAAATAACATAATTGACTAATGACTGATAAACATTAAAATCAAATGACTGTCGAATATTAATGTTAACGCTGAACTCATGACGTTATTATTTATTTTTCTGACATGAGGAGGTAAGGGTTACATCGAATGTGTGACTCGCGACTCTGACCGATGATTTTTGGGGCTGTTTTTACCACAATGTTCTTGTTTTAAAACATCATTATCGGCCATTCCGTAATATATAAGACACCATTACTAGAGAAATCTGATTGAAGTATACATTTGTATGGTATTATAGCAAATGTATTGCCAATTCAGTTGTTCAAAAATAAACGTGAAAAGTCTTAGAGTGTCATGGTTATTTGGCTGAGATAGAGTGTCTTTTCATAGCGCCGTTTCCATATATAGTATGAATGTTTCGGGTAACGTCTCGTACTTTGAACTTTTCCGTAACATCGTTTCCATATATGATATGAATGTTTCCGGTGATGTCTTGTTCTTTGATGGTGTGACCTCCGAAATAATTTATTAGCAGTCTCTACACAAACGGTGTAATTGAATCAACAATAAGTTTCCCCATTAAATTGATTGCACTACGTATAGTAATGTCGTGATCGGTAGTGTGATCTGTGGCTTCACCATTTTTAAAAATTGTATTAACGGTTGATGTGTAACTGTATTTTCTGTAGATTAATGGGTTTTTAACGTAATTTAAAAACAAATACGTCTTGCAAATTTCAGTCGCGCAAAAATGATGACGTTGTCTCAGTATATTTTCGCGTTACATTCTTGACCTCGTGTTCACCTTCTAAAGGTGGTCAAGGTCATTGAGTGACCTACTTTACATAATGAAGAGACAAGACCCATCCTTTGAAGAGAGGGCGGGGCCTACGACGAGGTCAGCTTGAGGTCAGCTGTCAATCAATACCTCCAAAGTGACCCCATTGTAGTTTTGTCCAATTACCGCAATGTTTTAAAATTCGTCTTCTGCAGTCTATGCGTCTGCATGTGCGATGGGGGAAACAAACTGCTTTATTAGGGAAAAACTGATAGATCATACTGTATGTATTGCATCGAATTGGCAACTAAAGGCAAATAAACATATTGTTAAAACCGCTGCTCTAGGTTGTTTTTTTAGACCTTGGGACTAGAACTCTATTGCATGATTGCATGTAAATGAACGTGAATGCTCGGGACTGTACGTAATGCTTTATAAAACATGCTGTGTTGGGTCTCTACACTGTAACAACATGCCATGGTATTGACACATTCCTCATTTTCGCGTATAAATTATGTAAACAGTGTTGTTTCATAAAGGTCTTGTATTTATTTACCAGTGATACCCTGGCTCTGGAACCCTCCAATTATCGTATCGATGTCTGGTCTGCATTTACTGAGAGAGCTGTTGTTGCACTGTTAGGCGGAGCCAAGCAAGCTATGAATATATATTGTAACAATTCATTGACAATTTGTGATGCACTACGCAATAATGCACAAGGCGTGAGTATTGTTTCGTTTCTTAAGTAGGTGTACACTGATAACATGTAAATTACTAAACAAATTAATGTTAAAAATATATTTGTCTGTTCTATCCAGTAATATATTAATGCATCTTGCACAAATATAGCTATCGTCCCACAATCTGGAGGTAAAATTGCGTCGACATGCTTGTCAAAGGATTGAATATGAACAAAGATTTTGTAATTTCTGTAATGAAAATGATATTGAGGACGAGAATCATTTTGTTTTAGTATTTTCTGTATACTCGGAAATCAGAATCAAACTCATAACACCTTATAACCGGGTAAAGCCATCAGTTACTACATTTATTGAATTATTAAAAGCTTTGACCTTTAACTTATCATGAAATAGACAATACGACCCATTATATTTGTTAATTACTCATAGTGGGTTTTTTTATGAATCAATGATATGTATGTTTATGTATGTACATTTCAATAGCTGTTCATCCTCATATATTTATATTTGTTATAAATAGTAACTATTGTTAAATGAGCATTGTACACATGGTGTCTTTACATGATCTTTGTATTATATTTTTTATACTTATCCTATTAATGTAACTAGAAACTGTGTAAAAGTTACGTTTCGGAATAAAGAAATTTAAATATTATGATAAGTGAGCTAATTTTCTATAAAAACGTTTTATTTAATGTGGCTAAATCCATTATGTATTGTCTTGCATGAGAAACAACTCTTGTAGGTTTCATATTATTATATAATGCCAATCATATTAGTTTACTTAAGTGTATGAGGCGTTTGCTTTTAAAAGGATGTAACTTCTTGAAATGTTAAATGGTTTAATTAAAGTTGAAAGAAAAAAATCTAAATTTGGTTCATTTTACTAATAATGACATAAAGTTGAAAAAATGTTATGAAGACATGATTGCTGGTTTAAGTAATTTGTACTTTTTCAAAAAAAATTATAAAATTTATTTCATGTGAAATAGTCATATTTGTTATCTTGTGTTGAAAACACTAAACATGGTGTTCATACCTTTATCTTGTGATTTTGACAGTTTTACGACGCAGTGAAAAACCAGACATTTCTTGAAAACGCCAACAACATACGAATATTTGACGATAATGGGGACGGTCAAGCTGGTTATCGTATCTATGTTGTTTCAAATCACCAGAGAGAGCAGGTATTTGTCGGAATATAGCTTCAAACTAAAAATACTTGTTTATTGTATCCGGATGTAAACAAAGCTTCTTAAATCGTGTATAGATCAGGTAGCACGTGATCTATTGATAGTATTGTGCTATAGAAAACATATAAGCATATAAGCACAGACTCATGAAGTTTGATTCGCAAAATAGCCTTTCTAAGGTAGCACATGGTAAGGCGGAAGGGCTTTTCGTTTGGCTTCGTCGGTCCGTCCGTGTGCAGTCATATCTAAGGCATGATTTAATGGATTTTATTTAAACCATTTGTAAATGTTAACCACCATAGGGAAATATCTAATGACAAGTTCACAAAGATTGACTCAAAAGTTCAAGAGTTACAAAATGTATGTCCCTTTGAACTCATTTTTTTAGATGTACTGTATGTTATTTAAATAAACCGCTTTGGTGGTGTATTGGTAGAGCGTCCGTCTCGAATAAGTGAGGTCGCGGATTTGGTCCCCGGTCTGGTTATACCAAAGACTTTATAAATGGTAGTAATGGCTGCCCTTCTTGGCACTCAGGCTTGCGGGGTTAGCATGATGACTGACTGGCTGGTGTCAGGATAAATGAAAAATTGATTTAAGCGGCGTAAAACACACGTGAAAAGGGAGTTAACCCTCTTACAAATCTAATTTAGATTGTAAATAGTTATCTCCCTTAAATCAATGGTTTATATGAATTAATCCTTCTATAGGAAACCCGACTCCTGGAAAACTGATGATTGATTATTCAACCGGGCAGAAGCCCACGACTTATATTTTCAATTGGTTTTCGGAAATGACATGGGAGGACGAGTTATTATTAGAAAAAAAACAAAAAACACTAAGTTATGACACATCTAAAATGAAATAAATATTCCGATGTTTTAAGTATGTGCAGTTTCTTTATTTTTACTCGCATTTATGTTGTTTTGTTTTATTTACGAAGACAAAACAGTGCCTATTAGCTAGACTGAGGTACTGTATTTTCATATACTACATGTAATCACAAAGCGATAACTACAAATCTTTACGTCGCACAGTCTAATTTGTTTACATACGCGCACCTGCTAGCAGCAGACTATTATGTGTCAATATCGAGATAAAAATCACGTCGAATTATCCTTTTAATAGCAATTTTAACTTACTGAATGTTATTTTCATGTTCAAAGAGATGTCTTGATTTGTAAAGAATGCATATAATAATGTTTATCCATGTTTATCTAATATATGAACTGTTTCTAAGCTAAAACTGTTGATCACGTGCGTAGATCAATATCCTTGGCAGAGAGCCGTTCCTTACACTCACTTACAAATAGTTAAATATAGGTCATTTAAAATGTTTATTTGGTTCGAAACAAACGAGTTAAAGAACAAACTGAGATAAAACTGGTTTTAATAGAAAAATTACTTTGAATGAACACTCTCTGCCTATAAAGATTGTGTAAAGAACTACAACGCTTCGAGGAAGAATGGGTTTACGAATCGGGTCTTTCGTCCAAAATTATTTCGTCCTTGACAATTTTAAATGTGTCATTAAATTCCCTACAGGCATTTTGCTTGCGATTTACATATTGTTATGCATCATTGACACAAGGGCGCTCATTATAATATAATTTCAAAACATGAGTAGTTTGTTATTTTCATTATAAAAAAGGAAGGAAAGAATTACAATTAATTAACATGCTGTAGGGTTCAGTTTATGTTCGAAATTAAGTTCTAAGAAAAGTAATACTTAATAGGATGTTAACTTATCACACAAAAAGATATGTTTAAGACCGATAATGGTCTCGTTTCCTCGTCTATCTATCGTGACGTTTGTGTTTACCGGATATACGTTCTCAGCCATTTTGTAAACATTCGCGGATGAATACACAAATAGGAATTCGGTCATGTTATATTACACGTGTCATATATAAAGAAATACGTAATGGGTATATTACATCGGATACAAGCATTGTCATGTGATAAACCATCTATACTCACAGTGCTATATTTAGACTTGGCTTATATTTATGAATGTAACGTGATGTGTAAAGTCTTGTTCCTTTTAAATTGCAAACTTTATAATGCCAAAATGTACAAGTATTGAACATAATTGGTTAAACACTATGGCATAACGCGAAAATTAATTTTAATATAGAACTATACACAACGTGAGGGAAAATATGAAAAATACCTGTTTTGGTCCATTTAGGTTACACTTTATGCCCAGTTGTCCAGTGTTCAACCTGTGTATATATAGAGGAATAGTAAGGGTATCAAAATAGAGTCTAGTAATACTTTGCCACTGGTAGTATATCGTAGTGGTACGAAGTATCCGTAATTTACAAGCTTTACGCCAGTGAGCCTTTATGTGAGCCAATGATACATCAAATCGTCATCGGCATCTTATATGCTTATATATGTATTGCAGTATTACCAAATTGGACAGATCAACCCAGGTTCAGATATTTTCTTCGAGACGAACAAGTATGTACAACGTGGCGGGAGAATTATGGATTATACATGCAGTGGGCAACAGAAATGTCTTGAATGTTTCCCTGTTTTAGAAGCAATTGAGTAAGTTTTATTTTCCTTTTGTATGACAGTTTATATTGTCCTGTTGTAAATACAATTCACTTAGTTTTATTTCCACACGAATAGGAACACGGTTCTGTCTCAAACGGATCGGCTTTGCATGAACCCCGTAACCCCGATCAGTAATGGTCGCTGGTAAAATACGATTACGTAGCTGAGCTAACCGTTATAACGCGATCAGTATATTACGTTGGAGCACGTACGTGACCGTGTCTTAAACGATCTATGTTATTGTTGACCTTGCCCGTAGCATACCAATAATCTGGTTTCTCTGTCTTTTCAGAAAGACGTGGCATCACTAAATACAATTGATTTAAATCAAAACATTTTGTTTTATCTATGCTTAACATAGAATGATTACTTGTCAGTGTTAAACCTGTAAGTGAACCCAATGATGCTGTGTACGTGCAAAGTAAATAAAACGTTTTTCCTGGTTGGACGCATGATTATTCCGGCGAGTTTTAAAACAATTGCATTGTCGTTATCCGCAATGAAATCGTGATAAACATGTGTAACACTTACAACAGCATATTTTAGTAACAAAATTAATATTCAAAGAAAGAAAGTGTAAATTTCATTTTGAGTGAGTGTATATGTAATATACAACCTCTCGTCTAAAAAAATCATTAAACTTTCTGAGTATAACACATATTCTTAAAGCAAACAACTCTTAACATATCTAATTATTTAAAGCGAATATTTCAACATGTTCTTTTAATCTTTTTCAGTGACACAACCGACATTCCATTTGCTCTTATAATAGTCCTGGCTTTGCTAGGAGTCATATGCTGTATTCTAGGAGCTTATCATATCTTTATATGTAATAAATACGGATGCTGTTTACGGATAAGTAAGTTGCTATATCCTAGTCCTTGTAGGGGCCATATGATGTATTCTAGGGATTATCCACCTCTGTATATCATTTAATAAATACGGATGCTGATTACATATATGAAAGTTGCTATAGACAGTGCAGTGTAGGGGTCATATGATGTATTCTAGGGGCTATTCATCTCTTGATTTGTAATTAATACGGATTTTGTTTAAGGATAGGTAAGTTGCTATATCCTAGTCCTTGTAGGGGCCATATGATGTATTCTAGGGGATATTCACCTCTTTATATGTTATAAAATTTGGATGCTGATTACGTATATGAACGTTGCTATAGCCAGTGTCAGTGTATGGGTCATATGATGTATTATAAGGGATATTCATATCTTTATTTGTAATTAATATGAATACTGTTTAGGGATAGATAAGTTGTTATTATACTAATCCTTGTAGGGGATATATGATGTATTCTAAGAGCTTTTCATCTCTGTATATGTAATAAATACGGATGCTGTTTACGGATAGGTAAATTGCTATAGCCAGTGTCCTTGTAAGGGTCATATGAATTATTCTAGGCGCTATTCATCGCTGTATATGTAATAAATACGGATGTTGATTACGTATAGATAAGTTACTACTAGTCCATGAAGGGGTGATATGATGTATTTTAGGGGCTATTCATCTCTTTATATGTAATAAATACGGATGCTGTTTACGAATAGGAAAGTTGTAATGATCCTTGTTCTTGTTCTTGTTCATATGATGTATTTCAGTGGGGCATTCATCTCTTTATATGTAATGAATACGGATGCTGTTTATGGATAGGTAATTTACTATAGTCAGTGTCCTTGTAGGGGCTATATGGTGAATTCTAGTGGCTATTCATCTCGTTATATGTAATAAATACGGATGCTGTTTATGGATAGAAAAGTTGCTTCAGCCAGGGTCCTTGTAGGGGTCAATGATGTATTCTAGTGGCCATTTGTTTCCTTTATATGTAATAAATACGGTTGCTGTTTACGAATAGGTAAGTTGCTATAGCCAGTGTCCTTGTAAGGGCCATATAATGTATGTTGAGGACAATTCATCTCTTTATATGTTTTGGATACGGAGGTTGATTTAAATTAGGAAAGTTGTTATGACCTTCATCATGTGTGGGGTGATATAGTCTTATGAAAGTCCTGGTACTCGTAGGGATCTATTGCTGTACGATAGGAGCCATTATAGTATTTCTAAGTACGTACAATATATTGGATACAGTTTAAATATAGGCTACTTCTATAGTCTTAGTTCTTTTGGGAATCAAGTGCTGTATTCTATGGGCCATTATTGTATTTCCAAATTATGTAAAAATACATTGGATGCCGTTTAAATATATGTTAGTTGTATTAGGTCTAGTCCTTTTAGCGTTCAAATGCTGTTTTCTAGGGGCCATATTACCCCCTTAGTGATGCAAATAATAGGCTCAATGGTTTTTTATGATGAATTCTAGGGTTCATGCTCGCCAAATAGTAAAGTATACATGGCAAGGGTAAATTAACGCCATCATCTCGGTGCCATTATAGTATCTCTAGATGTGTACAATACATATTGATTATTTTTAAACAAAGAGATTAGTTAGTATAGTCCTAGTCCTTTTATGGGTCATGTACAGTATTCTAGTTGCCATGCATATATATATTTAAGAGGGCATTGTACCCCTTAGTGATGTTAATATAATGGGCAATATACTGCATTCTACGGGCTAATGTTGGCCAAATAGTTAAATCTACAGGACGAGGGTAAATAAACTCTAAATATGAACAATGTATATAAATGCTATTTAAAAATAGGTAATTCAGTATAGTACTGGTACTTTTAGGGATTAATACATATACATATATGGAAGCTGTTTGAAGATAGGAAAGTGTTTTACCATAATGCCATTACTCTTTATACACTAGTATGTTATATCTATGGATGTTGTTTAAAGATAAATAACCATTTTACCATATTTTAGCTTTAGTTCATCGCGTATTATATATACGTTTCATGCGGTAAGGAATCGTGCTGCTTATGCAAACAGTGACGATTCTGATGATATGTTATATATATAGAGAGAGAGATAATCTATTTAAAGACAGACAATTGTTATACCACTCATCTGTATATACTAGTGTGTTATATATATGGATATTGTTTAAAGATATATAAGCTTTTTACCATATGTTAGCTTTAGTTCATGGCGTATTATATATGTTTCACATCAGCCGATAAGGAATCGAGCTGCTTAACCCTTTCAGCGTCGAATTGTTTAAAGTAGACTCTTCCATGTTCAAAATCGAGTGTGTCCATTTCTCAATTTATGAAAGTGTTGGACTATTTTGGTAACTAAAAGGCAAACAATGCTAATTTCAGGTGAGACAGCTCGTTACGAGCTGACTCACCTGAATCTGCATTGTTTGCAAAAACCTCAATATTGCCTGTGGCGCTGAAAGAGTTAAGCAAACAGTGACGATTTTGACGATTTGGGTGGTATTTTCGGACGCTATCATCGTTAATCAGCAGATGCAAAAGATCCTTCAATGAATCTTTGACAATGCTTAATTGAGAGCCAGTGCATTCTAATATGTAAAGGTTGGCATTTCTGAACTATGTTGTCAGATCACTATGTTCATCTGTCCCATATGACCAGAAACCAGACACCACTTTGACTGAACCTAATAACACGCCTGTGTAAGTAATATGCGAACAATGATATGCGAACAAATATTGTAGGGTGGGAATGAGAAATTACTCAGTTTTAACAATTTCTCATTTAAGCTCGTCTGTTTTTTCGAAGAAAAAAGGTCAGGGTATTGTGATACCCTTGGCGACTCCGTCGTCGTCTGCATCGTCACACAACTTTAACCTTACCTCATAACTCAAACACCGTTCAACATTTGCAAATGAAACATGTTCCTAGGAACAATATGCATGTCTATACCAATTCACATAACTAGCTTTAATAATTATTAAGTAATGCCCCTTTTTCGACTTAGAAAAAAGAAGACGAGCGTTGGCGTTCGCTTGCGGCGCTTTTGTTCCACATTGTTTCTTAACGTGTTGATGGTTGTCGATTTTGAAAGCATCTGACGATATCTGTCAAATTGAAAGTGTAATTTTAATTTAGCGATGAAAACAGTGTAGGCAAAATGTGAAATCGAGCGAAATCGTTTGCCTTGAGCAAAATGATAAATGATGTTTACATCTCTCTTACCTGACAGTTATTTTATAACTGCTTAAACACGTTCGCAGTTAGTGGTCTGACTATTATTCCTGCAATAAACGTTCAAAACTTAAAGGACAATTTACTTTACTATTGGGTATTAGCCCACAATAGTTGTAAATTTGTCTGCTGCAGGTGTGTCAAAACTTTCTCTGTACCAATTAAAAAGGTAAAGCTTAAAATGTAACTTTTTTTCAGATAATGGCCGGCTCTCTGTTGTCGATTACATTACCCCAATTTATGCAAGAGAACACAGAAAACCCGGAGATGACTACAATTACATCCACGACGGTTCGGTCGACAAAGTACACCCCACTCTGCCAACTCGGACAGTAAACCCCGGACGTAACGGATCTCAGTCAACAAGCGGCCATGAGTCTGGTAGTGACAGAGACAATACCGGGAGTGGTGGGTCAAGGTCAGACTACAGTGGCTCCGGCGGCAGTCGACTCGCCGTCGCTGCGCCATCACAAACAGTTGTTATGTATAATCCTTCCGATTCGGGCGTTGGTGCTTCCCAGATTAGTTTACAAGAAGAACCTGTGCACTAGCAGGATTCTCATCAGTTCAAAAGACCTAATAGTGATTATCTAAATTCGATTGAAATAGAATAACCTTGATATTGGGATAAGTTGGTTTATTGCAATGAAGCCCTTATAGATGCTTATCAGAAAAAGGCTAATGATAATGTATTAACCATTTCCCAAGTGCAGATGTAATTTGACGCATTTGTGGCCGACTTTTAAAACCAGTGCGACAAGAAATAATGTTTCCATATCTTTTCAAATAACTATTTTTATACTTATATATTTTTTTCAAATCTTTTTTAAAGATCGTCTGCTTGTGGAAACGGGTTAATTACCGTGAATTCGTCTTACCTATTTAGCGGATATGATAAGACGTCTACTTTTAAAAATCTATGATATATGCACAATTACGACACACAACTTTCCCATAATGTTATACAAATGCATCCGCTGTAGATGTGTCAAATTGTGTTAATTGATTGATTGATTGATTGATTGATTGATTGATTGATTGATGCGGGCTTTCCCGCAGTAGTGTTTACACACAACACTCTTCTAAGGCACCTGGCTACTTTCCCACATAGACTATTTGGTTGATCCCGCTAGTTGGCCCATTGGTGGAAGATGAACGACGCTAGAAGTCACAACGACATTGTTACAAAAGAAGAATTTACTCAAAATGAGATTTTTTACTTTTGACAATTTGTTTCAACTCAATTCAATAATTACATTTTCATTTATTAAAATAAGAGGCTCGCTATATAAGCCAAGATGTTTCAAATTCGTCTGCTGTAGATATGTTGTATGTAAGAAAGGATCAAAGCCAAACAGCTGTACCTCCATCTATCTAGTGATCTATGTCAACAGTTTTATAATTTTGCTGAGTATATGTTAAAATACAGGGAGGTTTCTAATTTTGCTGAGTATAGTTACAGTACTTCCCGTATTTACTGTCTACTTATACTCAGGAAAGGCAAAGTTTATTTGTACAGTAAAACTAGCGTTGTAAACCCACTAATTCAATCCCTATACCCCTTTAACCACATACCTATATCTCTTTACCCACATACCGTGTTGCAGCTGACGACTTCGATACCATCTTTGCAAACATATGGAAAGTCCCTATAAATGCAAGTATATTTGTTCAATAGAGTTAAACATTGTGAAAAACAGAGAAATTTAACGTTTTGAGCAATTTTCCTTGTGTCCCTTTGTTTTCTATAGTCGTCTGCTGCAGAGGGGGTCATAACGTGTGGACAAGGGTTAAATCATGCTAAAACATCCTAAAACATCGTGCAATAAGACTTGGTTTTCCCTAATGATGCTTTTAATATTACAGTTTTGTCAGTTCAAATATATAAAGTAAAAAAGGAAAAAAGAAAAAAGACACTACATTGGTTTTAAACGTGCCACGCGGTTTCGTTTATTCTGGTCATCAGGGCAACGATTACATTTTGTTTAATCCATATTGTTTTAAATACAATGTTATTATTGTCCTGATGAGTAGAATAAACGAAACCGGTTGGCACGTTTAAAACCAATGTATTGTCTATTTTCTTTATTACTATATATATTTGTCTTGTTCCAGTATATTTCTTCGTTTCATATATGGTATATTTTTGTCAGATCTTATATATATATATATGGCAAATATTTGATTCGCATTTTTTTGCTCAGAATTCATAAAAGTGCCTCTGTTTTTGTTTGTATAATATACTTCAGTATAAAATAAACAATATTTTCAATCAGCTGTATATCCATAATCTTATATTCCTGCTCATTGGTCTTTCGGGTCAGTGATCAGTATACATGTATATTTAGATATTGGAGCGGCATCTTGAAATTAAGAGTCTTATTGCATCTGTTTATAGTGCAGACTCATGTGAGTCTGTGTAAACACATACTCTCTTCACAGTCTTATTGCATCTGTTTATAGTGCAGACTCATGTGAGTCTGTGTAAACACATACTCTCTTCACAGTCTTATTGCATCTGTTTATAGTGCAGACTCATGTGAGTCTGTGTAAACACATACTCTCTTCACAGTCATATTGCATCTGTTTACAGTGCGGACTCATGTGAGTCTGTGTAAACACATACTCTCTTCACAGTCTTATTGCATCTGTTTACAGTGCGGACTCATGTGAGTCTGTGTAAACACATACTCTCTTCACAGTCTTATTGCATCTGTTTATAGTGCAGACTCATGTGAGTCTGTGTAAACACATACTCTCTTCACAGTCTTATTGCATCTGTTTACAGTGCGGACTCATGTGAGTCTGTGTAAACACATACTCTCTTCACAGTCTTATTGCATCTGTTTATAGTGCAGACTCATGTGAGTCTGTGTAAACACATACTCTCTTCACAGTCTTATTGCATCTGTTTATAGTGCAGACTCATGTGAGTCTGTGTAAACACATACTCTCTTCACAGTCTTATTGCATCTGTTTATAGTGCAGACTCATGTGAGTCTGTGTAAACACATACTCTCTTCACAGTCTTATTGCATCTGTTTATAGTGCAGACTCATGTGAGTCTGTGTAAACACATACTCTCTTCACAGTCTTATTGCATCTGTTTATAGTGCAGACTCATGTGAGTCTGTGTAAACACATACTCTCTTCACAGTCATATTGCATCTGTTTATAGTGCAGACTCATGTGAGTCTGTGTAAACACATACTCTCTTCACAGTCATATTGCATCTGTTTACAGTGCGGACTCATGTGAGTCTGTGTAAACACATACTCTCTTCACAGTCTTATTGCATCTGTTTATAGTGCAGACTCATGTGAGTCTGTGTAAACACATACTCTCTTCACAGTCATATTGCATCTGTTTACAGTGCGGACTCATGTGAGTCTGTGTAAACACATACTCTCTTCACAGTCTTATTGCATCTGTTTATAGTGCAGACTCATGTGAGTCTGTGTAAACACATACTCTCTTCACAGTCATATTGCATTTGTTTACAGTGCGGACTCATGTGAGTCTGTGTAAACACATACTCTCTTCACAGTCATATTGCATCTGTTTATAGTGCAGACTCATGTGAGTCTGTGTAAACACATACTCTCTTCACAGTCATATTGCATTTGTTTACAGTGCGGACTCATGTGAGTCTGTGTAAACACATACTCTCTTCACAGTCTTATTGCATCTGTTTACAGTGCGGACTCATGTGAGTCTGTGTAAACACATACTCTCTTCACAGTCATATTGCATCTGTTTATAGTGCAGACTCATGTGAGTCTGTGTAAACACATACTCTCTTCACAGTCATATTGCATTTGTTTACAGTGCGGACTCATGTGAGTCTGTGTAAACACATACTCTCTTCACAGTCTTATTGCATCTGTTTATAGTGCAGACTCATGTGAGTCTGTGTAAACACATACTCTCTTCACAGTCTTATTGCATCTGTTTATAGTGCAGACTCATGTGAGTCTGTGTAAACACATACTCTCTTCACAGTCATATTGCATCTGTTTACAGTGCGGACTCATGTGAGTCTGTGTAAACACATACTCTCTTCACAGTCATATTGCATCTGTTTATAGTGCAGACTCATGTGAGTCTGTGTAAACACATACTCTCTTCACAGTCATATTGCATCTGTTTATAGTGCAGACTCATGTGAGTCTGTGTAAACACATACTCTCTTCACAGTCATATTGCATCTGTTTACAGTGCGGACTCATGTGAGTCTGTGTAAACACATACTCTCTTCACAGTCATATTGCATCTGTTTATAGTGCAGACTCATGTGAGTCTGTGTAAACACATACTCTCTTCACAGTCATATTGCATCTGTTTACAGTGCGGACTCATGTGAGTCTGTGTAAACACATACTCTCTTCAGAGTCTTCACCGACCACTCATAAGCTCAATATACATAAATACTTCTGCTGACACGAACTAGAAGTGTAGCCCCGCTTGTTATAAGCCTGTGTAACTTAAAAATGATGTCAACTGGAAACCCAAACAAACTCCCCAAATCACGAAATGACAGCTCATTGTTTTAGGATAACTGATTTTTACATTTTCTAAAGTTGATAGTTTACCCTTACCGACACACAGATGCATCTGCAGCAGACAGTTTTTGAAAACATTTTGGCAAAAGGAGAAATTGCTCAACATTCCTCTCTGCCATAATGTTTTCAACTTTATTCAATAATCTTACATTCATTTATAAAGTGTTTCCACATTTTAAAATAATAAATATGCAGTAAAATTATGGCAAATTGTGATTACATATAGACAAAAGGAGAAATTGCCCGTTTTCTTTCTTTTATCACAATGGTTTTAAATTTGGTCTGTTGCATATGCATTAAAAGTTGTTGGTATTCTGTAAAGGGTTAATTTAATTTCGTGAAAAAAGTTGATCGATTTTAATAAAAATCTTGATCATATTCAACTGAGCTGCGTCGAGTGATTTGTTGTCGTTAAGCCTGCACATTTTCTCATACACCTGCCCGTATTATCGTATTTGTTCAACTTTTGAAAAATTGAAGTGTAGCCCAAATAGTATTTATGCAATTTAATGATTTTCCTCATTAACGCAGTATGACGCCTCTGCAGTGGTCGAATTTTGAAAACAGTGTGACAGAAGGAGAACTCGCTCATAATGAGCAACGTTTTTTCTTGTGACACAATGTTTCTTACAACATACAAATATTATTCCTTTATTTGCAAAGATGTTTTTTTTTCAAATTCGTCTGCTTCGAAATTACCGAATATGGGAAAGGGAGTATTTAAAGAATAAAAGGTCAATGTCTTAGTTTTATGTGAATATGTATACAAAAGACTAATGTGATACTATTGTTTGTAATGTTTGACAAATAAATGGAATATCTTTGCTTCATCATCAGAATCGTGGATCTTATTCATTTCAAAAGCAAACAAAAAATAAACTCTTTCCCAAAACAGACGCTTTCTGACGCCTTTTGAAAACATTATGGCAAAAGGGGAAATTGCTCTTTTCAATAATTATACCTTTATTTGGAGAAATTTTCCATATTTGTTCATGATGTTTTCAAAGTCGTCCACGTGGGAAATGGCTAACTGATAAACTCTGAAGGCTCCTTGCAACGCGATTTTGGACTCGAATCTGTCTATCATGTAGGATCGTGTATCTATCAGCTATTATTTATCGATCGTCTTTGATCAATGTGTTCACGATGTTAAGCCTTAGCGTATACTTACATATTTGTATCTGTGTAAGCTTGTTTACTTTTTAGTTATATTAACTAAATGGAAATGGACTAATTGAATAAAGTGATGGAACCAAGGTATATGGAATATGTTATTCTATTATAAATTACGAACAGATAGTATAGAAGGTCCTACGAATACCGTGTTATCACGAATACCAAGGTAAACACAAAACCGGTGTTTTCTTTGTTGTGCGCGCTAAACCGGATGTCGTATGATTCCATCAGGAAATCCCGGTATCCCGACTTTCAAATCTTTTTTTCAAAATATCAATATTCGCAGAAATTACGACACATCATGATTGTTACCCATAATAAAAAGAAAATCATACATGCCCTGACCCCTCACCAACAAAAACGTCACTTTTCTAGTAGAAAACCTGTTGTTGATTTTTTCTTTCACATTTGAACATGTTTTCTATTAAATGCTTATGACATAATAGGAATGTTAAGTCACATGATTACATTCCGTGAAGTTTTCTCGACTATAGAAAACATGGAAGAAATTAAGGACCAAAATTGGCCTGCATGTTTGTGGTGGTTATACATTTTAACATATGCTATTTTTAAATCTTTAAAAACTTCTAAATCATATACTGTGTTACAAAAATTAAGGATGTTATTATAAGGACTAAAAAATAACGAAGAAATGGGTCATTTTTGGAAAATATGATTAAATTGTACCAATAAGAAAATTTAACAAATTGATTCTGAAAATATCATTAAATATAATTGTTCTAGTGACAAATGTTTTATAGGATAATCATTTTCACATTAAATCTCATAATCGTGTAAAGAGTTGATACAACAGGACCACCATACTAATGCTTTTTGTAATTACACCGGTGAGTGATTGCCTACCTTGAATGTCAATTTCAAAATGGCTGCTGGTGGACTCGATTTTCGGAACTTTGCACAGAAGTGAATGATTCTTTTGTGTAAGTTAATTAACAAGGACATATAAAGGAACAAGTGACACTGGATATAATTTACAGTTATTTTAGAAATGTAGTGTCATCTTTAGACCTTAGATCAGATCTGTTCCCCAAATAATTAACAGCATCCATGTTCTTGTCTTTTAGGAAGGGTCAGTTTGGGGTGCTCTATTAGTGGTGTCGTAACGAGTAATATTATATAAATATCATATGGCAGCATGTGTGACATTGATATTGTCAACCCGAGAGCAGAATGTCACCCGAGGCGTAAGCAATATGCAAGAAAGATGCGGAAGTCAATACCAAGTGACGGCAGCATGCATGGTTAAGAGTCAATGAATACTCATTATTTGATCCCATATTCCCCGTTACCTAGTCCGGTACATGATTACGTTACACGGTAAATTCCGATTTATGCTATTTTTAGATCCATCGGTCTGCTTTGCCGGGGAAAAAAACGTGAAAAATGTAGCATTTGAAGTACATATCTTTTTTTGATGCTAGGTCTACGGGTCTAAAAAGAATGTTGGAAACAACCCAAATATACTTTATTTAGAGTTTATTTCCTTCTAATGTTTTCAAAGAATATGTTATTATATTTAATAGACGGTTAAGGGTGTAAGGGAAAATTTAAGTTTATGGTTGAAAGATCTTGGCTTCGCTGTTGGTTGCAAAATAGCTCCTATATGTTTATATACGCATAGTTAACACTCCTCTTAGGGTGTAAAAATACCTATCGGTGTAACAGAACGAAAACAATTAGAATTAATTGAAATAGTGTTAATGCTTTATTTAAAAACAAATAAGCCATTTCATTTAGTTGCAATATCTATATTCCCATAACAGTTTGGAGGATTTAGGGGATCTGTGGAAAATCAATCGAAAAATTGGGCACAATCAAGAGTTAATACTTAATATATTTGTTAGATATATATGTATTTAGATATTTTAAAGGTTAGCTTGAACCTTACATGAAATAGTAGATACTCTTGTGTTGAATATAGGTTAATTTTCATGAGTGCTTTGTAATCTGGATAACAACACATGGTAAATATAATGTTTTTAATGTGTGTGTGTGTGTGTGTGTGTGTGTGTGTGTGTGTGTGTGTGTGTGTGTGTGTGTGTGTGTGTGTGTCTCCGGGGGGGGGGGGGGGGGGGGCTTACACGGGACTTTAGACAAAAGACGATTCCCGACAGGCGGGTATTTGACACGCCGAATGATTCCGGGTACCGGGAAATAGACATATTGGCCGGATTTTACATCCCGGTACCCAGAGTACACAAAGCATCTCCCACTATGGGGATTTAGACAAAATTATTGGCTCTAGGGTGGGGAATTAGACCCCAAAAGGGAAAACTTGTCTAATTCCTAATTACCCTTTATACTGAATGATAAAATATAGAGATAGAAAACCTATAACATGCTTTTTGTCTACTGAGCAATATCGCCTAGTGTGCGATATGACTCCACTTGCCGGATTTTCGGAACTACTTTTTTTAATCTCTAATTTTTTAATTTTCTTAAATTTAAAAATAATTAAATAAAAATAATAAAAAAATAAGCATTAAAAAAAGCATTGGCGACACGTTTTATATCGCAAGAATCTCTTCCACTTGGGATTTAAATCCCGTATCATGAAAACAATGTTAATTAAACTCTATATAGCATAGTATAACCATTGAAAACAGGTTTGTGAATACATAGAAGGGAGGGGCTCTGGATATCCACTGGTCTTGATGCACTCACTCAATTATGTGTTTCCATATTTCTTTCAGTTTTAATAATTGGTGAATAAATTTAACCCTTTTCCATGTAAATTACATCCAATTAAAAATGTATACATGTAGTCGTCGTCTCTTTGAGTTTAAATCGACTGAACTCCAGATACCCAACTGTCGAAAAAAATCCAATTTTAAGAAAATAAGTGTTATTTTTGTATTTGGGGCATTAAAATATGATAACTGACATATTACATACCCCTATAATCGGTGAGATTTTCTTGTTTTCGATACTTTTCCATCGCAAATTCTACCCTGTCAGTAACGGGGTAAGTATTTTTAAATAGGAAACCCCTTCATCGGGACAATTGAAAACGACTCAAGTTCACTTTATTGATAAAAAACGAAACATTTTCTACCCTGGTTTTACTTGGATAACATAAAGAATAACAAATTCTTTTTTTTTCGTGCCATCTGGATTTCAGTCGCTTTAACCCTCCAACTCAGCTCTACAGCAATTTAGCGAGCACATTTGTTAATGTACACCATGCATTGTAGGAAAATAGAAAATAATATCTCAAATTGTGGTACATTTAACATTAATAACAATTACTTGAATTTCAAAACGTTTAGCCAGTGACAATGAGAAACGGAAACTTTATATAAATTGACCGACTGGGTGACCGACTGGGTGACCGCCTGCAGCAGACGGCTTATGAAAACATTGCCGAGAATACTCTTTCCCACATGTAGATGATTACTGACGCCTCTGCACTGACGATTTTTGAAAACATTGTAGAAAAAGGAGAAATTGCTCTTAATGAGCTATTTCCCCTTTTGCCATAATGATTTTAACTCAATTAAAAGTTTATCCTTTCATTTATAGAGTCTACCATTTGTGTCTACATATTTTCAAAGCCCCCTTCTGCAGATTTGGCGATTGTCATAACAACGTGGATACACGTCATAATAAAGTACTGCACATGTCTCATGTTACTGCATGCAAAATAGACACGTTTTCTTCAATTACCTTTTAAATGCTTGCATAATGCACATATATACAAGAAGAACTATCATTGTGTGCGCACTCACTCTGTAATCATCTCCAATACTTTATTTAGATACGGAGAGATGTTGAGCTGAACCTTTTGGCATTAAACGTTTGATGGCGAAAGCCAGAAGGCAAAAATATTGTTCGGGTAATATTGAAGTAGGATTCCGCGATGGCGGAGTGGTTAGCTTGGAGGTAATCATGACGGATTGCCTTTTTGCAAGGAACCGACCCTAGCCTAGTACTTGTAAGTTACACAGGGATCATGTATAAGGGTTCTGTAGGTGCGATGTAAGTGAAATACTGTTGAAAACGGTATACGACCCAAATCAAACAAAACTTGACAATCTCATAAATTGACAAGGATGTGTTTCTAAAGGCGTTTAAGTTATTCATCAGTTAGTTAATAATCTAATTTCTGTCTTCATTCAATACCTGGTGTATACCTGTGTATACCGATATGTGGTAAACGTGTCCTGCATACAGACGATCCGTGAAGCCTCTTTATTGAACGAATTTTGATAAAAAATGTTAGACGGAGAGAAATCTTTTTAAGAAAGAAAGAAACTTGTCCCCCCTAACAGTATTCTCAACTCTATATAATCAAAGCACTGAAAGTTATGGTGGGACGGTTGAGTTGGAATTCGTAAGTTAAGGTCAGTTGTATACTTATGCCTCGTCCAGGGGAGATAAGTTCGAGGAACGCACAAATAAGTATTGGGACCAAGGGTAGTAGGACTTATATGTCATGAATAAAACACGTAAGAATAAAGTTGAGTGAAAATGGGCCTTTATTTAATGCCAGAAAATATTCAACATGGTTACAGAAATAACCAAAAGTATTCTAAATGGTTACAGAAATAACCAAATAAAGTATGACGATTTTATACATGACATATCTGGGAGACATAATCGCCACAAGCGAAGAGCGGATAGAGAACAACTACTTAAGATCGACACAAACTAGTGGAAATCGTAAGTAATTGATATGATGACAAGATAAAAGGTCGCTAGGTGTGAGGGATATGTCAAGTAGAAAATAAAGGAAATTAACAAATATATAACATATGTACAGTAGCCAAATATCAAAAGAGGAATATGACAAGCATAAATATAAGTAAAACTAACGGGAGATGGAGGTTTAAGTCCGGAAAACAAAGCGTGCTTCCTTCCTCAACAGTACTAATAAAGATGGCGATTGAAGCACGCGACTGACATACGAAGATCTGATTGGCTAATTTTGAATATCTGTTCACAAAAACAAATTACCTACACAGTCTTATCAAAATATATTCTGTTTACAAAGACATATTACCTACACAGTCTTATCAACATATATTCTGTTTACAAAGACATATTACCTACACAGTCTTATCAACATATATTCTGTTTACAAAGACATATTACCTACACAGTCTTATCAACATATATTCTGTTCACAAAGACATATTACTTACACAGTCTTATCAACATATATTCTGTTCACAATGGCAGATTACCTACACAGTCTTATCAACATATATTCTGTTCACAATGGCATATTACCTACACAGTCTTATCAACATATATTCTGTTTACAATGGCAGATTACCTACACAGTCTTATCAACATATATTCTGTTCACAATGGCATATTACCTACACAGTCTTATCAACATATAAAGACATATTACCTACACAGTCTTATCAACATATATTCTGTTCACAATGACATATTACCTACACAGTCTTATCAACATATATTCTTTTTACAAAGACATATTACCTACACAGTCTTATTAACATATATTCTGTTCACAAAGACATATTACCTACACAGTCTTATCAACATATACTGTTTGTGGAAGACAGTGGTGCAGAGGTAGAGCGTCGGCCTCTCACATCAAAGGTCCCTGGTTTGAGTCCCGTGATGAGCGGGTCCTGACTTTGGGATTTTTCCACACAATCGGCGCGAGTACTGGTTAAGTATCCAGGAAGCAGATATCGAGCGTGATTAATATAAGCTTAAAGCTTGTTTCTCAATCGATTTAAAATAAATAAGTTTAAACTAACTAACATATACTGTTTAAAAAGACATATTACCTACACAGTGTTATCAACATATATTCTGTTCACAAGGACATATTATCTACACAGTCTTATCAACATATATTATGTTCACAAAGACATATTATCTACACAGGAGTGTAAGAGGTGTCTTTCAACTTGTGTAGATTCGGATAAGACGGCGTAGATGTACAGTCTGATCTAAACATACACTGTTCACAATAGCCAACTTGTACCTTCTACCACAGTCTCATATAGTCTTTTACCTTTTCCAACAAAAACAAATATGTAGCAAACGATTTTGAAAACATTTAGTCAAAACTATGGAAACTTTCTTTAAATAAAAGTGCATACACTTCATGTTAATCCAAGTACAATAATCGAATGAAGTTGAAGGCATTGTGGCAAGATGAGATATTTCATATTTTGAGAAAATATCATTTTGCCACAACATTTTCAAAATATGTCTGCTGCAGATGCGTGAGAGCACGTCTGTGTTTGGTGGGAAAGGGTTAACGTATACAGACGACTCGAGAAATAGCATAGAAGGAAAACTATTGAGGGTAAATGAAGAGTTATACACCAACTATCGAATATGAAAATTATGAAAATATCGAATTATTAATGTGAATTGAAAATCAAAATCATCTTTTAAAACTGCCTTATTATGGAAATTTATCCCCTCAAAAGAAAATAACGCTATACAAATCTGTATTTCTTGTCGTCTTAAGAATAAATCACATCTGGTAAAATGATTTTTTTGAAAATGTCTAAAAGCTATTAGATAGACAATAGAAAATGCCTGTTTAAAAACCCCAGACCTTTTCCTTCAAGTATAACGTCGCACGAGGTATAAGTCCCGCAAGTATGAATAAGGTAAACGGTTAAAACGCTTTATGGTGATGGAATAACTCAAAACAGTGGTAACTATGTCTGTTTACAGTGTTAAGATGTAATCTTCTTGAATCGAGCCAATAATCAACATTTTTTACACTTCCTTATCGGGTTCTATTATGATTGACTTACCAGTTTTGGCCGCGTCAGTGATTTATGATCTTGTTGCATATACGAACAGTGCAGACGCAAGTGTGAGCCTGCGCATCTGCCAGTCTAACCAGAGCATTCATTGCCAGCATACATGTAAAACAGCTCTAGCTGTGCCTTTTGACACAACTATGCACGTGTAACTCTACTAGTATTTCATCAATAGACATGTATCGACATTAGGGACCGTTAGACCCACCGTCGTGCTAGACGCGTTCAACGATGCAACAGAAGGCCAAAGTTTGTGAAAGGAAGATATTTCTTAAAACCTGAGAGGATGGTTTCAGTCAAAAATTAATCGTATCAATACACACAACTGAAGATAGGAATGTTTGATCTTAACCCTTTCCCACAAACAACAAATATGCAGCAGACGACTTTGAAAACATACTTGCACACATATAGACAATCTCTATAAATGACAATAAATTATCAAATAGAGTTGAAAACATTGTCGGAAATGGAGAAAGTGCGCATCATAAACGACTTCACCATTTACCAGAATGCCTTTCAAAAGTCGTCTGCTGCAGAGGCGTCAAATTTCCTCTATATGATAAGTCGCGGCTAGCAATTTAACATCTTATTACATCTGCGTTCAGTGAAGACTCGGCTTACTCTATAAACAAAATCAAAGTACTGAAAGAACTGAAATGCGGGGGATGTTGGCTCTAGAGTGTTAACAAGATTTTAACAAGATAGTTAAAATATCCGATTGGGCTGATACATGGCTAGTTAATTTTAATCCCTCCAACTCTGAAACTCTTCTCTTCTCGAGCAAACTTAACAGAAATGCACACGATCCCTTATATATGCGTACCCAGCCGATACAAGAGGTTAATATACATAAACATCTAGGTCTTAATTTTGCTTCTGATTGCACGTGGCACGAACATATTGATTATGTAGCGGCTAAAGCTTGGAAAAGAATCAACATAATGAGAAAATTGAAATTTGTTTTGGATAGAAACTCCCTTGAAATTATTTACTTTTCTTTCATAAGACCTATTTTGGAATATGCAGATGTTGTTTGGGATAACTGTAATCAAAACGATAAGGATAGATTAGAAAAGATACAACATGAAGGAGCGAGAATTGTTTCCGGAGCTACTAAACTTATTTCAATTTGTGATCTTTACAATGAAGTGAGGTGGGAATCTTTAGAAAATAGAAGAACTAAACACAAGTTGATCATGTTGTATAAAATGAAAAACAATCTAACTCCAGCATATTTATCTAATAAAGTCCCAACTATGGTAGGTCAAAATTCTCAATATTCCTTAAGAAACTCTGATGACTTACAAACAATCCACTCTAGAACAACACTATACTATAATTCGTTTCTTCCATCATCAATAAGAGAATGGAATACATTGTCTCCCGAAATACAAAATGCTGAATCAGTAAGATCTTTTAAACTATTATTAAATAAAGAAAATAGGAAACCACCTTTATATTATTACCTTGGGGATAGGTATTCTCAGGTATTACATACCCGATTAAGAACACAATGTAGTGGACTCAACCATCATCTTTTTCTCAGGAATATTGTTGATTCTCCCCTTTGTGCATGTGGACAAATTGAAAATACATTACATTACCTACTTGAATGTCCCCGCTATAACGATAGGAGACATGGCATGCTAAGAGAACTTCCTCAAAACATTAGGCTTGATACGTTGTTATACGGAAATCCAAACTCATCAATCGAAGAAAATAATGCTATTTTTGAATCAGTCCAACAATTTATAATCGGAACCAAAAGGTTTAGCTCACGATAATTCACCCTTTTCCTTAATTGCTTTTTTGTTAACTTGCAACTTTTTAAGTATCTTTTTATGTTATATTTTATTTGGTATGGATAATCGACATATATACATTAACTAGCCCCCATACGCGCACCACCCTCCTTTGTCTATTTCTGCTCTCTTTACATCTATCTCTTTCTTCCTCTTTCTCCTTTCTTGCTCTCTCTCTCCACTCTCTTTTATGTATCTGTTTCTTGTATTATAAATTACAAAGCTTAAGTAAGCTGATATTTTCTGCACATGTTAAATATTCACCGTGTTTCCTGTAAATTAATCTTTATTGGAGAGGACCTTCAATAAGCTATGAGCTTTCGGTCCAATCCATTTCTCCATTGTATATTTCTTGATGTAACCTACTATGTAAAAATATATGAGAATTAAATATGTTTAAACTAACAAGATTTTCCTTCAATTTGACCTAATGACCTACCTTTTGACCCAACATGACCCATGTTAGAACTTGACCTAGATATCATCAAGAAAACACATTCTGATAAAGCAGATAGAATTCTGACCAAATTTCAAGCTGCTGTAGCAAAAAAAGATGCTTCTACAGAGTTAACAAGATTTTCTTTCAATTTGGCCTAGTGACCTAGTTTAGGACTTGACCTGGATATCGTTAATACAAACATTCTGACAAATTTTAAAACTGCTGAAGCCAAAATTGCGGCCTCTAAAGTGTTAACAAGATTTTCCTTCAATTTGACCTACTTTTTGACCCATCATAAGCCATGTTCGAACTTGACCTACATATCATCAAGACAAACATTTTCATATAGTTTCAACATGCTCAAGTTGACAATAAGGCCTCTAGAGTGTTAACAAGAGTTCAATTGAATTGGGCTTAGTGACCAGTTGTTGACCCGGCTTGACCCATATTCCGACTTGGCCTAAATATCATATAGGTAAACATTTTGACCAAATTTCAAGCTGCCTTAGCAAAAAAATGTGGCTTCTACAGTATTAACAAGATTGTCCTTCAATTTGACCTAGTAATCTAGTTTCTGACATAATAAGACTCATATTTGAACTTGACCTAGAAATCATTAATACAAACATTCTGACAAAATTTCAAAAATTGCGGCCTCTAGAGTGTTAACAAGCTTTCATTCAATTTGACCTAGTGACCTACTGTTTGACCCAACATGACTCATGTTCGAACTTGATTTACATCATCAAGACAAACATTCTGATAAAGTTTCAACATGCTCAAGTTGAAAATGTGGCCTCTAGAGTGTTAACAAGAGTTCAATTGAATTGGGCTTAGTGACCAGTTGTTGACCCGGCTTGACCCATATTCCGACTTGGCCTAAATATCATATAGGTAAACATTTTGACCAAATTTCAAGCTGCCTTAGCAAAAAAATGTGGCTTCTACAGTATTAACAAGAGTGTCCTTCAATTTGACCTAGTAATCTAGTTTCTGACATAATAAGACTCATATTTGAACTTGACCTAGAAATCATTAATACAAACATTCTGACAAAATTTCAAAAATTGCGGCCTCTAGAGTGTTAACAAGCTTTCATTCAATTTGACCTAGTGACCTACTGTTTGACCCAACATGACTCATGTTCGAACTTGATTTACATCATCAAGACAAACATTCTGATAAAGTTTCAACATGCTCAAGTTGAAAATGTGGCCTCTAGAGTGTTAACAAGATTTTCCTTCAATTTGACCTAGTGACCTAGTTTTCGACCTCAAATGGCCCAGTTTCGAACTTGTCCAAGATTTGATGGAGATGAATGTTCTGATAAACTTTCATGAAGATCCGACAGCTTCATCAAGTTCGTCAACTCGTCAATTTTGTTGACGAATTTAATGAACAAAATATTGTTCTAAAAACTTTATTTCTGTCATGTATATAATGTATCTGGATGTGTTTAATGCAAATTAGGACCCTATTTCAACTTCCATTGCCATCAGTCATTCAGAAAAGCTTCGTCAAGTTCGTCAATTTGCTCGAGGAATTGACGAAAACAAAAATCTGAAAACATTATAACTGTCTTTTAGATAATTATATCTGGACGTATTGAATGCAAGTTAGACCCTATTTTAAATGTCATGGCTGGCCATCAGTCATTCAAAAGTTCTTCAATTCGTCAACTCGTCAATTTTGATGACGAATCGACAAAAATTTCTAAAAACTTTATTTCTGTCTTTTAGATAATGTATCAGGACGTACTGAATGCAAAGTACGCCCTATTTCAAATAAATTGTCCATTTGTCATTCAGAACAGCCTCGTCAAGTTCGTCAATTCGTCAACGTGTCCATTTTATTGACGAAGTGACGAAAACAACAGTTTTCTAAAAAACATCCTGGCCATCAATCATTCAGAAGAGCTTCGACAAGTTCGTCAATTCGTCAACTGACGAAAAAAATATGTTTCTAGTGACAAAACACGTTAACCACTTCATAGATATCTAAAATGGCTTTCTGCATGGGGAAGTGTATTCTGAAAACATTATTTCTGTCTTTTAGATCATGTATCATGACGTACTGAATGCAAATTAGGCCCTTTTTCATGGCCATCAGTCATTCAGTCAAGTTCGGCAATTTGTCAGCTCGTCAATTGTGTTGACGAATTGACGAAAAAAATATATTTTCTGAAAAATGTATTTCTGTCTTTTAGATAATGTTTCTGGACGTATAAGACCCTATTGCAAATGTCATGGCTGGCCATCAGTCATCCAAAAGAGATTCGTCAAGTTTGTCAATTCGTCAACTCGTCAATTTTGTTGACGAATAAACAAAAACAATATTTTTCTTAAAACTTTATTTCTGTCTTTTAGATAATGTATCAGGACGTATTGACTTCAAATTATACCCTATTTGAAATGTTTTGGCCATCAGTCATTCAGAAGAGCTTCGTCAAGTTCGTCAGTTCGTCAAGTGACGAAATAAATAATTATGTTTCTAGTTATAAAACACGTTAACCACTTCATAGATATCTTAAATGTATTTCTGCATGGGGAAGTGTATTCTGTGGCGCGTCCACGCATGAAATAACCTAAAATACACGCGTTCTGGTCGACGGTCCCCAAATGCATATCTTAGATGTAAATGAGCCTTGATGTTTGTCAACGTATAAAACGCACCAAAATAAATGTTGACAAACATCACAGCACATACTTCTTCAGTTGAATACATACGCAGGTTCTAGTTGATGGCTTTCTGCGTTTGGAAAATGTTTTATGGTGCGCGTCCACGCATGAAATTATCACATATATACTCATACTCTTGAGCGAAGTTTATCAACGTTTATAGTTATCATTAGTATGGTACTCGAAGCACTGAACGTACTGACAGCCTCGGGGCTGCATGAAGGTTGGAGAAGAAGGGAAAATGTGAAAGGAAATAACAATTGCAGCTTATTGCGCGTTAGCCTCAGCACCAGTGCATATATTGGTTGTGATAAAACTGTCACTGGTGCAATGGGCTTGCGCATTCGTCGTGTTAATCGTCTAAATCGCGCATGCACCGTATTTTACCGTCAGCTCTCTGATATTTCCGTAGCAGTTTGTCACTAAACTGGTTCTCGTTCGAGTTTGCAATAGAAGATTAGATTAGTGAACCAGTCTATTTATATGCGCGTAGGTTTTTTATAATTAAAATGTAAATAAAAACCATAGTGTAACGTGTACTGGCGTTAGGCCATCGCGGGTCACCCATCCAGGCACTAACCGCGATAAATGTTGCTTAACTTTTCGAAAAGGTCAACCACTCTACCAACGTCGCTATAAAAGCAGGCTTCCACAGCAAGGCTGTAGAAGTGATATTTATACCTGTTCCCGTTACATTTCTCTCTCTCTTCTCTTGACATCGACCCGAAGTCACGCAACTGCAACGCAAGCAGTATACAAGAGCGGAGTCTATGTAACATAACTGGGAACCACATGAGGTTTTAATAACAGGACAATGGGAATATTTTCATAAATGCAAAGTTATTGTGCTAAATTTTTACGATTTTAAAAATATATTAATGGGGAAAAAAGGACGCGCATGCGCAGACAAATGTTTACAATAATTTTTGGAAGTCGAGGTCAACACGTTGGGAAAAGGTATTTTTGTTTTCGTTTCGTATTTAACTAAAAAACTATTGTTATAATATGTTTATATCATATATTTAAAAGCAGGTTTCGTGTGTTTCGAATCAAACAGTATTTCTTAAGCCATACAATGCTAATTCCCGCGCTAACATCGAACTGTGGCATCTTGCAGCAACTCTTGTATTTATGTTTTTATTGTTAAGAAGTTGAAAGATCATATCAAAAATAGTAAATATTGTGAAATTGGCAAATGGAAAACAGGAGGACCTTGTTGGCCTTATATCGCTCACCTGAGTGCAAGAGCTCACAAGTATACAACTTAAAGACATGAAGAATTAAAGGAAAATTTGACAGCAGGTTAGGCAGAAACATTTTGAAGTTTCTGCCTTATTATATTTAGAAATATGTCAATGTTGAATCAACTTCCATCAAGTAGTTTATGTGTGTTTTACAAATTGCACCCAGTCGAGCAAACTTGATGGAAGTTCAGAGAGGTTCAGTGAAGGTTTATTTCAGATAAACTATTTTGAAATCCGGCTGGGCCAGTAGTTTCTGACAAGAAGAATTTAATAGTTTCTCTTTTTGTCGCCATGGCAACAAGTTGTGCACTGAATGAAATTATTACTTACAACTAGTTACAGAACAAGGTGAATGAATGAAAAATAAGAAGTTTCACAAAGAGCAATATGCTGTACTCCATAAGCATGTGTTACTCCTACACATTGAAAGCATTAATTCATCATGTATCAAATATGGATAGATTGTGTCCACTTTTATGGACAGAGTGGAAAATAGTGGAGTAAGAGTTCAGAAAGATAAGAGCATTCTGAACTCTTAGTAGACCATTTTTAATAGCGTGCTGGTAAGGGATTGGGAAACTGTGTATTTATGGAGCACATGGTTATGTAGCATTTGTATGAATTGGTCATCTAGTCCCCATGAACCATTGTAATGCTTTAACAAATGACCTAGTTTGAGCAAATTGGACAGTTTTGAACGAGGCCCAAAGTACATGAGAAACATGTTATACCAATATGGGTCACTGTTTTGCAGATATCTATGGTAGAGTTTCCGAATCTAACCGTAATTTTACTATGATCTTTACCAAATATTATTAATTTACACTTGTCTGTATTGAAAGTATATCCCCAGTCATTTGCATATTCGTTTGAAACAGTTAATTGATGCTTGAGGCTTGTCAAGTTTGGACAAAGAGCACAAGATCGTCGGATTACCACAATTTTTTGTGCCAACAGTTAAACTGTGGGTTGATTCAAATATGTTTAAATAAGTATTTAAACTAGTAACGAATTGTCATTTCAAAGAACATCTTCCCACAGGTTATACATATAGATGTGTTGTGAGCTCGTTTAAATGTAACTTATTATTTGCACAATGTATAATCATGAATTATACCAGGATACGCTACATTGTTTTTAATAAAATACGATCCTGTGTTTTATAGTATGATAATATACAAGAGGCTCAATGGGTCTGGGTCGCTTACCTGATTCCATGAAGATATAAAGACACATGGATTGTTCCAGGTATAAGTTAAAATAAATGTAAGAGTTATGGTCTGAACACAGAAAACGAAACGTGTTAAAAACTCTGAGCATCACATTTAGTACATGAGAATCTTTGCTTCCAAGATGTACAAGTCCGTGAAGTCTGGCAAAGAGAACACCTCCATTTAAACAAGTATAAATATCTACTTGTTACCAATACTTAAGAGTAAATTTGGTTGCAATACAATCATCAAGCAAAGTTACAGAGGGAGGTTGTGGCAAGGATTAAGCTCGCTGAGTTATATAGCTCTTATGATAACCGGTGTTATTTATATTGTACTAACACTATAAAGAAAGGAGCATTCCGAAATATAATAAACAAGGGATTGCTCCTCCAGTTTCTACTAGATTCTTCATCACAGGAGTTAGTTTAATTCATAAAACTCAGAAAAAAACAATCATGTAGACATATAACAAATTACGAGAACATAATGTTATTTCCTGCATATAAAAAGATAAAGAGATATTGAGCTGCAAGGACAATTGAATCGTATTCTATAGTTAATTAAGATATATAAAAAGACAATGAAACAATGAAAGAATTAATGAGGCAATTAATGGAAAGTGGTTAAAAATGTTGTTATGTATCACTAGGAATATGCCGATACAAAATACAAGATAAAAGATACAAGGTGACCATGAGATTAGAATTCATGCCTAATTGTTCATTCAATGCGTCCAGAGATAGTATCTAAAAGACAGAAATAAAGTATTTAGAAAAACATTTTTTCGTCAATTCGTCAACAAAATTGACGAGTTGACGAATTGACGAATTTGACGAAAAAATGTTTTTCTAAAAGACAGAAATAAAGTATTTATAAAAATTGACGAACTTGACGAACTTAACGGAGCTCTTCTGAATGACTTATTGCCATTAAATGTGAAATAGGGCCTTATTTGCATTCAATACTTTAAAAGACAGAACTAAAGTTTTAAGAAAAATAATTTTTTGACGAGTTGACGAATTGACGAACAAGACGAACTCCTAGTTTAGTTTCATCGTATTAAATTCTCATATATGTTACATAGAAGGAAACACCAAGAAATATAAAATGGAGAAATGGATTGGACTGAAAAGCTCAGCTTATTTTAGGTCCTCTCTTATGAAGATTGATTTTCAGGAAGCACGGTGAATATTTTACATGTTCAGAAAATATCAGCTTACTTTAGCTGTATCATTTATCATACAAGAAAAAAGTTGAAGAATTGACGAAATTGATGAAGCAACAACAACAGTTTGTCACTCGTCGATTCGTCACTCGTTCAGCTAACTTCACAGCATTTCGTCACTCGTCAATTCGTCGCTCGTCAAGCTAACTTCACAGACCTAAAAAAATGTCACAGTTCGTCACTCGTCAATTCGACACGCGTCAACCTAACTTCACACCTAAAAAATGTCACAGTTCATCACTCGTCAATTCGTCATTCGTCAACCTAACTGCACGGACCTAAATAAAATGCCACAGTTCGTCACTCATCAATTCGTCACTCGTCAACCTAACTTCACGGACCTAAAAAAAATATCACAGTTCGTCACTCGTCAATTCGTCACTCGTCAACCTAACTTCGCGGACCTTGTTGGAAAGGGTTAATAACACTCACATGTCACATCAAATGATGGCATACCGGAGAGTCATTAAGACCCAATACCACGTGATGCGGTTCGATTATGCAGAGAACTAGATGAGGAGGAGTAAACTGGTATTCTCCCATCAGTATATCTCTTATGACCCAAATAAATCCTATGTTGTATGTACTCAAAAGAATCGCCTCACTGAGGATTTGTTGATGTGAAACACCCATCTTTTCTAGGGCTCTGATTATGTATATAATACATGGTGCGAGTCACTCTCTATAACATAGGCGCTCTACATTCATGTAAGTGATCTCTGCAAAGAGATTGGGTGCGAGTATTACCAACAGTACTGTTTTAGTGGATGTAATTTCCGGTACTCACATGTGAAGTATACAGGTAAACAAGTGATTATTATAAAGAGTAGACTTTGTGTTGTTCTGAGTAATTCTCCTTTTGACACAATGTTTTCAAAGTCGTGTGCTACAGAGGCGTTAGAAAACGCTTATATTTCAGAAATGGTAAAATGTATCGAGTATTTATTTATTAAAATATATGATTTACAAGAGTTGCTGCACCAGCCACTGGATGTTAGCGCGGTAACCAGCATTGTATGGCTTAAGAAATACTGTTTGATTCGAAAATCACGAAACCCGCTTTTAAATATATGATATAAATATATGATAACAATAGTTTTTTAGTTAAATACGTAAAACGATAACAAAAATACCTTTTCACAACGTGTTGACCTCGATCTCCCAAAATTGTTGTAAACATTTGTCTGCGCATGCGCGTCCTTTTTCCTTAATATATTCTTAAAATCGTAAAAATTTAGCACAATAACTTCGCATTTATGAAAATATTCCCATGTTCCTGTTATTAAAATCCCGGTGGTTACCAGTGATGTTACATAGACTCCGCTCTGGTATACTATTTTTGTTCAGTTGTGTGACTTCAGGTCGATGTCAAGAGGTCAAGAGAAAAGAGAGAGATATGTAACGGGAACGGGGTAAGTTTGTAAAAATATCACTTCTACAGCCTTGCTGTGGAAGCCGGCTTTTATAGCGAAGTTGGTAGAGTGGTTGACCTTTTCTTAAAGTCAAGCAACGTTCATCGCGGTTAACGCCTGGATGGGTGACCCGCGATAGCTTAACGCCGGTACACGTTGCACTATGGTTTTAATTTACATTTTAATTATAAACCAAAGCGCCGATGGCACAGTAGCGGCGATCGTGTAATAAATCCTGCAAAGTAACAAGCAGTATCTCAGTGTAGGCCTTGCGATTTTCAATATATATATATGCATATATGATAATGCACGATCTCCAACTCAATTCGGCTACACTTTCAGCATTGATTGCTAATTGACGCTAGAACGTACAGACGTGTCTAACTTGTACTCTGCATGACATCGAGTCATTTAAACCTTTGTTAACCAGTCTTATCATCTAGACGCTTTCATATATTGCAACAACTACAAAATAAAGCGTTTATAATATTGAGATTTAAGAACAATCGCTAACCATTCTCGCGAGCTATTTATAGAACCTTTGGAATTTCCAGACTGCGTTATTGATGTGTTTTGAGTACATGAGAGTTATAGAACGCGCAATGATATTTAGTATATGTCCAAACATGAACAAAGACAATGTTTACATAATTTATCTGTATGTAGATATTATCTCAATAAATCTCAAATCTTAGTATCAATCCGGTACCAAAGTAGCACTGACATGATTATTATTAATCGTGTCTCTGCATCACTGCAGGGTCTTTCAAATATACTATTTGAAAGACCCTGATCACTGATAGAACTCTATAGTTGGCGATTTAACGGATGTAGGTTAATTGGTTTGCAGTAAGGAATAAAATGTCAACGGGCTGTTTAAAACTGAATTTGTAAATGTTTTCGTTGTTGTTGTTTCTGTTATCATTGTGGCGATTGTCAAACCAATCACCACAAAAATCAAAGCGCTGAAGGCACTGAATTTGTTTGGGTACATAAAACTGTTCAAACATTTGCCTTTGCATAGATGTGTGATTTATAAACTATACATTGTTTATAAATATTACAACTTCGGGTAAAAGAATAAATGACGCATCCGTTAAAATTAAATGCCATTTTAGTTATATAGTCTATAAAAATAAATCATGAGACATACATGTGAATATTATATTTAATTTCCAAGTTTCAAAAGACATGTAAAACAAATGGTAACCATTATGGCCCCGACTCACTCATTATAGTATTTACCAATTTTTGTTACAAAAAAAATTACAATTGACCAAGGTTTTCTAAAATCTTACTCAAAAGCTTCCTGCTTAACAAGAGATTTTTCAAGTTTTCACTTTAGCCATATAAGGCCAAATAGCCCTGCCCCCTGGCGGCCATGTTTTTCGACCAATCAACATGGCTTGGAGGAATCTGATAGATGGTCTTCCAATGAACATTTCTACAAAAAGAATTGAAAATTGGCCAAACACTCTCGGAGTAGAAGATTTTTCAAGTTTTTACTATAGCCATATTAGGCAAAAAAGCCCCGCCCGCTGGCGGCCATGTTTTTCGACTAATCAACTTAGCTGGAAGGAATCTGATAGAGGGTCACCCTAGAAACATTTCTACAAAATTATTTGAAAATCGGCCTGACACTTTTGGAGGAGAAGATTTTTTTGAGTTTACACTATAGCCATATAAGGCAAAAAAGCCCCGCTCCCTGGCGGCCAAGGAACACTTCTTTAAAATAATTTGAAAATCTGCCAACCAGTTTGGTAGAAGAAGAATTTTAAAGTTATTTTATTTTCGTTGCCATGGAAACCATAATTCTGCGTGAATCACAAACATTTGAAGGAATTCTGGTGAGGTCAATGAGAGGATGCTTTTTGTGAAGTTTCATCCCAATTGACCCACTCGTTACTGAGGAGAAGATGTTGACGGACGACAGACGCCGGACAAAAGGAGATCACAATAACTAACTTTCAGCACTTCGTGCTCAGGTGAGCTAAAAAAGAAACATCTATCCAAATGAAAGAGTAATTGAAATCATGTAGAAAATATTGTGGAAAAAGACAGTACTAATATTTATATGAGCACTTTAAAAGAAACATGCTTCAGACTTCAGAGGCTTTTGAATTCATTTGCATTATAAAAGGATTAAATGCTCCAGAGAAAACCAATACCTGTGCCGTCCCCATTTTACTCTAGAGTATACATCTAAGCTGGCCGCTGTTTCCTTTAAAGGGTGTTTAAGCTTGCCAAATCAATTAAGGATGCCTGACCATACACTGTTAATTATCATTGTGTACGAGTGTCATTCCAAACTAATTATAAATGTAACCCCTTTTCCCAATAAACCTATCATAAACATTTATGTATTTGTAACTTGCCGGGATGTGTCGATACCGTCATGGTACAAGGTGATATATGCACAAATTGGTTTCACAAATCTTGTGTTAATGCACCTGTGGATATTTCGACAACAGATGCGGACTTTAATTGTAACTTTTGTTAATTATTTGGCTATTATAATGATAAGATATGTGATTAAATTGGCAACATTTAAGTTTTTTACTTATAACAGCCTTCAAATACAAATTTGGTTTATACGACGGTAAAGAAAGGTTATGGGAATTAAGAAATTGTTTAAATAAGCAAATTCTCCTTTTCCCAAAATGTTTTCAATATATGTTGCTTTTTACTGTTTACACAGCAAGAAAAAAACATTTAACTTATTTGTTATAGATTAGTATTATTGTTGTATATATATATAATTACTAGAAACAAATTAAGATTAAAAGTGTTGTATATATATATATATATATATATACTTATTGTTTATTTGTTATTTAAATTGTTCTGCCCCTTCCAAGTACCCTACAGAATAGAATGTTGCATGGATCATTTGCCTCGTAGTATGGCATATGGAAAACTGTTGAAAGTTACAAAGTAGAAAATGAAGAGGCCAAACAATAACTAGAACCCATGACCCTTCAATCGATTGTAAAGGAGAGGATATAATTGAAGCAAAATATATGGCTAGTTACTAGCAACCTATTCTATTCTTGCAATGTTTTCAAATTTCGTCCGCTGCAGATGCGTCAAAAGACATTTACTTGTCGGAAAATCAATCCATCAATTCTCGTTATTGATATCTATAGATATGATATAAAGAGGAAAGTCGTTAAAACACTTTACAAAGAGATTCCATTTCAGCATGATCTCGATTTTTGGTTTAATCTATATCACTGATAAAAGCAATCAAACACATTATATATTTACAAAGAAAACCCCGGATATGATCATATGTAACACATTATACACATTTGCCCATCTTTATTTAAACATTGTTTACAACAAATCATAGCGTCCGCAGATTTGCTCTATATTCTATAGCGTCCGCATTTCCCCTCTATATTGCATTTGTCCGCATTTTCCCTCTATAATGTATTTGTCCGCAGATCGCGTCCGCACTTTAGACCCTCCCCCATACCGTTGTATTTATAAATAGAATTCGACGATCACGATTTCTCTGCAAATGTATTACTCTCATTCTAAATGCATTTTATGACGCACATATTTGCTTTTTTAATTCTTTATACTATATTTATATGGCCGACAAGGCACAAAGAAAATATTTTCAATTCTGTTTTTATCTACATTTTCAATGCGTGATTGAAAATTCAAATACCGTATCTGGAGCTTAAATCGGAAATAGTTCTCCCTGTAGCAGTTCACTCATTGAGATTTATAAATCTCTCCGCGTTCATGTTTTAAAATACAATGTTTCTTTTTATTTCCAAATTCTCTTTGAATATAAGAACCACATAAGAAAACAAAGACGATATAAATATATCATTATTTCAAATATCGTGATACATTTGAAAAGTAAGAGCAAGTATTGAGTACTACTTTCACGCGTATGAAATTTAGGGAATTTTCCATAAGACGTATGGCTTCAGAATTTTAGCTCTCTAAATTTGTTTGTTCCAAACAAATAAAAACTACTCGCATATGAATAGACTGGTTCACTAATCTTAATCTTCTATTGCAAACTCGAACGAGAACCAGTCTAGTGACGAACTGCTACGGATATATCCGAGAGCTGACGGTAAAGTACGGCGCATGCGCGATCAAGACGATTAACACGGAGCATGCGAAAGCCCATTGCACCAGTGGTAGTTCTAAACACAACCAATATATGCGCTGGTGCTGATGCACCCGCGCAATGACACGATTTTAAATTCAACTTAATTAAGAGCATTTGAACAAGTTCTCTCTTTTCCATAGTGTTTTCAACAGTTATTGGCTGTTAAGGCGCTAAATTTCGTTTAAGGTTCTCTGTGAGATTCGTCTGCCGTATATACGTGATGAATGTGGAAAAGGGTTAAACTCAGATCAGTCTGTACCTTCCCAGAGGCTGATCATAATCTTATCCATAGTTATACCTTACAATGTATTGTACCTCTGCTTTGACGTGTCAAGTTATTCTTTTATTTCTGTTAAATAGTTATCTATTTCAAAACTCCTTTGAATGATTATATTCTATTCAAAAGACAATGATCTACATGTTTTATCTTCAGCAGAAAAGATGACCCAGCTGTCCTATTTCGTGACCTTGATATTGAACGTGGCCATATTTCTAAGTCGACCCATCGCCATGCAAGGTGAAACCCATGTGGGGACAACTCTCGTAGATGGGGATATATACGTGCATGTTATTGCTGCAGTGTACACGGAAGTAAATGCAACCACTGGGTCCTGCCAGAGGATCGAAGCGGGGACCGTGCAGTTGCTCGAAGCAATCAAATGGATATACCAACGATTGAACAGCGATAACTATATACCCGGTGTGAAAATAGGTATATATATATATTTTTTTTTTTTATTAAATCCTCTTTTGCAGAAGATACATTGTAAACATACAATACAATACAATACAATATCAACAGGCATAATGAACTTTTTACAGAATGTACATGAAATTGTAAAAGTAAGAAAAACAGGTGGTAAAGCTTAATTGAAACGAAAATGTAAAGCATTGCCAACTAAATGCATATAATACACAAACGGAAAACATTTTTCCACACTCATGGTGATTAAAATGACATTAACACTCCTGAAAACCCAAGCAATTTTTTTTTGTCCAAACTATGTTCAAACGTCATCTGAAGGTGAGGTGCTAAGAGTCGTCTAAATCAGGAAACAAAATAACAACAATATATCTACCATTTCTTACATTTCTTTCTATGTGTGCCCATCTACGGAAGGAGTTCGAGTCAGTGAAACATGTTCATCGATGGAACTTGCGAAGAAAGTTGCCCTAGACTTATCAGCGGAGTTGGCCGAGGCGGAAACAAACATGACGACAGTCGGTAAGATTAAATAGTTGAGTCAGTATCCAGGTTGATCAACCACGTGGTTTGTTTGACGAATTTAAAATAAAGATCAGTCAACGCACCCATGCTATCTCTTACCCGAGTTAAACTGTTTTGTTAGAAGTTTCTTTACAGCTTCTTTGACTAATTATCAACACCCAGATTAGACTTCCGTGTTTACTCGTCCATTATAATAACTGTTTCAAATCAAATGAAGTACCTAGCCTCGTGATCGAAAAGTCCCGTGTTAGACTTTCACGAGAGGGGTATCAACATATCGGGTAGTTCACCTGCTTGTTGAATATCCAAGATTCCAGAGAGGAGCCACCGAGAACGAGATGTTTTAAGGACCCGTTTCAAAATCGATTAAACATTGATGAGCCTTCTGGCGATTTGGGGACAAGTTTCTGTAAGCACTTGCGAACAGTGAATAATAAGGCGATCCGGCGCATGCGCACATTTTAATAAAAGTCCTTGTTGTCCGCTCATATATATATATATGTGTTATATAAAAATGTATCTTTTGGTGAAAGCTGTATGTTTAGTTTAACACCAATGTAACTTGAACCCTTTTTCACATACAACACATTTGCAGCAGACATATTTAAAAACATATATGCAAAAATCGGATAGACTTCTATAAATAAGAGTACAAATATTGAATTGAGTTGAAAACTTTGCGGCGAAGGGGCATACTGTTTATTATAGGCATTTCCCCCAATTTCATCCCATTTCTTTCAAATGTCGCCTGCTGCTGAGGCGTCAGAGTGCGTCTGGATGTAGGAACGCGTTAACATTTATCGATAGATGTAAACGTCTGTAAATTATTGCCTCTATTTCAAAACGGTGGCAGTAGTAAGACAAAACTTCATCAAAATAAAATGCCCAAGGCTGAACAGTAAATTTGATTGTTACCAAGATCAGTAAAATGTCCACTCGTTTTTAAACGAACTCTGATAACCTCATTAATTTCAAAAGATATCTCTTTGACAGGTGTGATAGGTCACGATTACAGTTCAGAAAGCGAGGCTATTTCATCTTTGTTCAGCGCCCTACCGGACCTGTTCAGGCTGCTACAAATTAGCTATTCGGCGACCGCCGTATCCTTGAGAGATCGAGAGAAATATCCAAACTTTTTTAGACTTATACCACCCGATGATCTACAAGTTGAGGTGCTTTTTGTATTCATTTTAATTTGAGAAGGGTCAGGAAACATGATCTGTTGATGCATTGCCCCTTTTAAACATACGTCTATAGGCATCACGTGCCTTTGAACTTACAAATATACTGGGAGGGGGGGGGGGGGGGGGGGGGGGGGGGGTAAATGAGAGTAAATATATTGAAATAAAAATATTGTAGTAAAGAAAGAAAGTGCTAATTTGGTTTAGAAACAATGTTTTCAAATGTCGTCTTCTGCAGATGCCTCTGATGATAATGATGTTTTGTTATGCACTTGTCACTATAATAACACAGTTAATTAATTACAAACTGTATATATTATTTCATTTCAGACGTTAACAAACCTAATTGAAGCTATGAACTACACATATATGGCTCTGGTATACACCAACGATTCTTATGGCCGTGGCCTCAGAGACCTGTTAAACGACAGCATCAGTACTATCGACTTTTGTGTTCCTGTTGAAATACCAGTGTCAAGCGACATTAATCAAATTGTCGCTTTAGAAAACCTGTTACAAGCCAAACTGTTTGATTTCTCACCACCAATTAGCGGCATGCTTGTATTTGCGCCAATCACTACGACAGAGAAGGTGTTGGCTGCAGTAAGAAATATAATAAATAAAACTAACTCCCTACCACCAGTGTTTGTCTTTAGTGAAGCAAACGCAGACATTGATGAAAGTTTTGACGATGTTATTAAAGGCTCCTTTGTGCTAAGTCCTCGAAGGGAAGTGATCAAGGATTTCGAATGGACGGATAGAATAATTGATTTGACACGATTGTATTCCGAAGTGGAAACGAATAAGTGGCTGAGAGAATTATATCGGGATGAATTTGGTTGTGAACTTGCTGCTAGCTTTGAGGGTAACACTTGTGAAGCAAAAAAAGTTAATGAAATTCCTGACTCGCCTTATACTCAATATGCAATACAGACAGCACTTACGTTGGCAAAGGTTGTTAAAGAAACTTATCTACAAACGTGCCCTGGAACTAGTGGACTTTGCAGGAAATTTCTGTCACTTCCGCGGTCCATGTTTATCCAGACAGCTGATACAATCGATGTCCAATATGATAACGATTTCGGGACGTTTGAAATCGAAGAATTTAAGAACCCAGATCTGGAAACGGCATTTGATCATTCAACGGAAGTGATCCTCAAGGCAAAACTACCTCTTTATGAAGTGTACAGTTTTCCAAATGCATCGTCATCACTGGATCAGTTTAAGGTAGAGTATCGTCCTTACAAATATCTTAACGATTTCCCACATACAGAAGCTTGCTGATGCATCTGCAGCAGACGACCGTTGGAAAACAAAACGGAAACGGGAGAAATTAATCATAACGAAAACGTTTTCCTATTGCATCAATGTTGTCAACACTATTCAATAACAATACTTTCATTTGGAGAAATGTTTTACAGTTTTGCCTAGATTATTTCAAAGTTGTATTCTGCAGATGTGATGTATGTTAAAAATATACATAAATGTCCGATCAAAAGAAACCGCATCGATGGTGTAGTGGCTTGAGTGTCCGCCTGGAAAACAGGAGATACGGAATCGATCTCCTTTCCGGTGAAATCATATTCTTCAATACTTTAACCATTTCTCTCCTACAGACGCTTTCTGATGCCTCTGCAGCAGATGAGAGTCGAACAAGTTGTGGCAAAGGAAGAAATTGTTCATGATGAGCAATGTCTTATTTTGTTACAATGTGTTCAACACTTTTCAATAAATAACATTTCAGAAATAGAGAGTTTTCACATTTTTGCCTAGATATTTTCAAAGTCTTCTGCTTCAGTTTTGTTGTACGTCGGAAAGGGTTAAAAGTTAAAACGGATAGAATTTTAATCCTTCTTTGATGCTCATGGTTGTCCATAAGTACTGTTGAGTTTGTTTCAGGACAAACTTACAGGGCTATTGCCAGTGGCGTGAATCACCTTTCGAAACTAACATTCAGATAAAAACAAAACAAATTGAAAGCATGTACAGGGCTTTGATTTGTTAGATGTTTTTATTATTTATCCATATTATAAGAATTTTTAAAACAGGTTACCATTTACCTAATGTTATATGCATTTCTCGATCATCCGGGTCATATGTCGACCGTTTACATAGTGACGAATCTTGCACTCACAATGCATAGTCAATTGACAACATAAGTACCTATTATTGCATCAGAATGAGGTGTAGCATCATCACCATTTTCTCCGATGACCAGGCCGGTAGTCGAATCCGAGACCTGTTGATTCTGTTTCCTGAGTGCAACCACTAAAACGACGTAACGTTCCGTGATTTCAGTCTTGCAAGGCTACGCTTTAATTTATTGAGTCAATTTTATGATTGTATTACAATGATTCTTCCCAAGCAACTTGTGTTATATGTACTACTATATATATTATCTTATCTCTGTAAGACAGGTTGCAGAATTATCAAATAACCGGCAGTTCACGTTAAACAAAAGCAGCATACAAGTCTATTTCGACGCTGAAGCCCGTAAAGCCCGTAAAGCCCAGTGTCCAGACAGTTATATATGTGCTGCATGCACTGATTCGTCAGCTGATCAGTCCGTCTTATATATACCTGGAGATCTATACATTGTGGGTATAGTCCCTATACACGAAAAAGGTACCACCCCATTACGGTGCGGAGAGTACAAATCAGGCGGTCTTGACATCGCGGAAGCAATAAGGTTTTCCGTTAAAGAAGAAACACTTGACGCGTCAGTTGGTGTTATAGTGATAGACAGTTGTAACGACCCACAGGTCATTCAGGAGAAACTGTTAACACTATACAGGCTTGGCATATTTAAGGACGGGGCCTATATTCCTGTTGCGGATAAAATCATAGGTTACGTTGGTGGATATACAAGTGATGTTAGTAAAGCTATTGCAGAGATCACTACAAGACTTAAAATTCCGCAGATTAGTTATGCTTCGACTGCGACGTTTCTTAGCAAACGATCCTTGTATAAATATTTCTCGCGGATTCCAACTCCTGATATTCAACAGGCTAGATATATGATAGAATTAGCACGGTCTCATGTAAAATCAAACTTTATACAGATAATATATAGTGAAACCGCATACGGAGAAGGTGGTAGAGACATTCTAGTAGAGCGTGCTTTAGAAGCGAATATGTGTGTTGCACAACAAATTGGAATTGGTGATGAAACAGATATAAGTACGATTGTTCCAACCTTAAGGAAACAGGGAGATGCAAAACTTGTGCTTCTATTCTTGGGTTCATCGGATGTCAAGAGACTACTAAAGACATTAAATAATGACATTGAGCATGGCGAGTTTATTATGATTGCATCTGAAGGCTGGGGTCGACGAAACGACGTATCAACATACAGTAAGCTTTTTGGAACAATTACATTGACAGCAGAACTTGATATTAACGACAGGTTTACCGATGCGATGTCGGAACTCTCAATAGAATCTTCCAACGTAAATTTTTGGATCCGACCATATATAGAATGGTTCTTCAACTGTTATAGTCAGTGGAACTTCGACAAAACGTCAAACCAGTCTTGCAGGTAGGATTATACAAGTATATATTACCCTTTTTCGGATATGATATTATTTATCAATTTCCCTCAAATACGTGCTAAGAATCTGTTGCAGTCGACTAGGCAAATATATGTGAAATCTCTATAAATAGTATTATATTCAATCAAACTGAAAACATTGATGGAAACAGAATAAATGCTCATTTTGGGCATTATTGTCCAATTGCCACAATGTTTTAGAATTCATTTTCTGCAGTCAATACTTCTGCATGTGGGAAGGGGGAAACAAACTGCTTTGTGTGAAAAAACTGATGGATCATACTGTATGTATTGCAACTTATTGTCAACTAAAGGCAAGTAACGTATTATTAGAACCGCTGCTGTAGGTTGTTTTCTTAGACCTTGCGACTATAACCCTATTGCATGTAAACGGACGTGAATGCTCGGGACTGTACGTAATGCTTTATAAAATGTACTGTGTTTGGTCTTCTCTGTAAGCACATGCCAATATATATGGTATTTTTCACCTTGTCACGTCTAAATTATGTAAACAGTGTTGTTTAATAAAGCTTTTGTATTTATTTACCAGTGATACCCTGACTCTGGAACCCTCCAATTATCGTATCGATGTCTGGTCTGCATTTATTGAGAGAGCTGTTGTTGCACTGTTAGGCGGAGCCAAGCAAGCTATGAATATATATTGTAACAATTCATTGACAATTTGTGATGCATTACGCAATAATATACAAGGAGTGAGTATTGTTTCGTTTCTTAAGTAGTTGTACACTGATAACATGTAAATTACTAAACAAAATGTTAAAAATATATTTGACTGTTCTATCCAGTAATATATTAATACATCTTGCAAGAATATAGCCATTGTCCCACAATTAGAATGTAAAATTACGTCGTCATGATTCACAATGGATTGAATATAAAAAAAGATTTTGTAATTTCTGTAATGAAAATGATATTGAGGACGAGTAACATTTTGTTTTAGTATGTTCCGTATACTCGTAAATCAGAACCAAATTCATAAAACCTTATTACTGGGTTAAACCGTCTGTTACTAAATTTATTGAATTATTAAAAGCTTTTAGCTTTAAATTATCATGAAACAGACCATAACAGCAAATATATTTGTTAATTATTCCTAGTGGGTTCGTATTAATCAATGATATGTATGTTTATATATATACATTTACATTTCAATAGCTGTTAATTCTCATATATTTATATTTCTTATAAATAGTAACTATTGTTAAATGAGCATTGTACACATGGTGTCTTTACTTGATCTTTGTATTATATTTGTTATACTATTCATATTAATGTAACTAGAAACTATGTAAAAGTTACGTTTTGGAATAAAGAAATTTGAAACTTATGAAAAGTGAGCTAATTTTCTTTAAAAGAAGTTTGTTTTAATGATGCTAAATCCATTCTGTATTGTCTTGCATGGGAAACAACTCTTGTAGGTTTCATATTAATATATAAATTGTTTAATAATGCCAATCAGTTTATTTATACGCTTATGTGTTTGAAGCGTTTACTTTTAAAAGAATGTAACTTCTTGAAATATTGATAAGTAAAATGGTTTAATAAAAATTGAAAGAAAAAAATCTAAATGTGGTTTATTTTACTAATAATTACATAAAGTTGAAACAATTTTAGGAAGAAATGATTGCTGGTTTAAGAAATTTGTACTTTTTAAAAATATATATAAAATTTGGTTCATGTTAAATAATCTTGTTTAGAAAAAACTAAAAACGGTGTTCATACCTTTTTCTTTTGATTTTGACAGTTTTACGACGCAGTGAAAGACCAGACATTTCTTGATAACGCCAACCACATACGAATATTTGACAATAATGGGGACGGTCAAGCTGGTTATCGGATCTATGTTGTTTCAAATCACCAGGAAGAACAGGTATTTGTCGGAATATAGCTTCAAACTCAAATTACTTGTTTGTTGTATCCGGATGTAAACAAAGCTTCTTGAATCGTATATATATCTAGGTATCACGTGATATATTGATAGTCTTGTGCTATAGAAAACATATAAGCATATAAGGACTGATGAATTTTGATTCGCAAGATAGCCTTTCTAAGGTAGCACATGGTAAGGCGGAAGGGATTTTCGTTTGGCTTCGTCAGTCCGTCCGTTTGCAGCCATATCTAAGGCATGGTTTGATGGATTTTCGTTTGGCTTCGTCAGTCCGTCCGTTTGCAGCCATATCTAAGGCATGATTTGATGGAATTTCGCCTGGCTTCGTCAGTCCGTCCGTTTGCAGCCATATTTAAGGCATGATTTGATGGATTTTATTTAAACTATTTGTAAATGTTATCCACCATAGGGAAATGTCTAATGACAAATTCACAAAGACTTATTTTTTTACTAGGTTTTCGGAAATGACATGGGAGGACGAGTTATTATTAGAAAAAAACAAATTTAAATGTCTTGAACATATAAAAATTGCGTTTGTTTAAAAACACCAAGTTATGACACATCTAAAATGAAATAAATATTCCGATGTTTTAAGTATGTGCAGTTCCTTATTTTAACTCGCATTTATGTTTTTTTGTTTTATTTACGAAGACAAAACAGTCCCTATTAGCTAGACTGGGGTACTGTATTTTCATATACTACATGTAATCACAACCCGATAACTACACACCTTTACGTCGCACAGTCTAACTTGTTTACATGCGCGCACCTGCTAGCAGCAGACTGTTATGCGTCAATATCGAGATAAAAAATCACGTCGAACTCTCCTTTTAATAGCAATTTTAACTTACTGAATGTTATTTTCATGTTCAAAGAGATGTCTTGATTTGTGAAGAATGCATTTAGTAATGTTTATCCGTGTATATCTAAAATATGAACTGTTTCTAAGCTAAAACTGTTGATCACGTGACTAGCGAATATCGACTGCGTAGATCAATAACCTTTGCAGAGAGCCGTTCTTTACACTCACTTACAAACAGTTAATTATAGGTGATTTAAATGATTTATTTGGTTCGAAACAAATGAAGAAAAGAAAAAAACGGAGATAAAAACTGGTTTTAATAGAAAGATTACTTTAAATGAACACTCTCTACCTATAAAGAGTGTGTAAAGAACTACAACGTTTCGAAGAAGAATGGGTTTACGAATCGGGTCTTTCGTACACAATTATTTCGTCCTTGACAATTTTAAATGTGTCCTTATATTCCCTACAGGCATTTTGCTTGTGTTCTGCATATTGTTCTGCATCATTGACACAAGGGCGCTCATCATAATATAATTTTAAAACATGAGTAGATTGTTATTTTCATTATAAAAAAGGAAGGAAAGAATTACAATAAATTAACATGTTGTAGGATTCAGTTTATGTTCGAAATTAAGTTTGGAATTATACAACAATTTCAATGAAATTTAACTGTTTAGCTGATATTATATTTCGAGTGTGGTCTAATTTATAAATATTGGACTACATTTTAACATTTGTCAAAGTATGATATAATTAGGATGCCAAGCTTGTATCATTTTGAGAAAAAGAGAAAACTCATGTCCTTCGCGATTTAACCCTTTTCTCATTGTTTTAGAAGTAGATTTCTGCAAAGGTGTCCGTTGACTTAAATAGGGGAAAGGTAAAATGACGTACTATTGCATGCAAATCCTAAATTGTCTGTTTTGTGGTTTTATTGGTAGACTTGCGCATGCGCAGAGGCTGCCATAGTCATAGTGAGTTTGAAGTCACGTGATGTATATGCCCTTCACCACCAACAATTAAGTGCAATTTTTGGTTTGACTAATTTACGAATGCTCACAAAAGCAAACATAAAGTAACGAAAAAAAATCCGATTATTCAAGCTTATAATAGAAAATAACAAGTCTTGTAAGTGTAAATATCATATTTAAAGTGTACACAATTATTTAGATATCACTACGCCAATATAGCACTGCACCGCGCAATTACCCTTTGTAAATTGTAACCCTTTTTTTACTCTCGGCAGAGATGTAAACATCCACTCGCCCGCTAGCATAAGCGAGTGGAATGAAGGATCGGCTAGTACGAAATTCTAGGCGCTAGTCCATACATATTCGTTCATGTCCTTATTCATAAAGATAGTATGCATTGCTAAGCCTTTTCTTTCTCTTTCTCTCAGTCCATCTATTCCTTCGACAACGATTAACGATGACTTGCATTTTGGATAGGTGCTTTCGACAAGGTCCGCGTCTAAAGAATCAAATTTCATCAAATGATTTGAGCGCTTTAAATCACTTGTTTATAAAGCGTTTAGAATACTTTGATTATAATAGGCAGAACGAATAACGAATAAATCTTGCAAGAAATCGATCATTTCTTTCGGCCAAAATCAGGTAAATGACCCGCGGATATTGGTTGTTACAACATAACTGATTCATCCTTTTATTCTAAATTTGTATTACACAGTTCAAAATTAGATTTTGACAGTTTGTTCGTTATGATTTTGACGCGATTCAAGATTTTGACGCGATTATTTCGTTCATAGAGTTGATTACTAACAGATGACTAAGTTGATGATGGAAAGAACATTAACAAGTTAAGTTAAGCTAAAACATGCATTTCATTAGGATAAGTGCAACACTCAATTCCCAATCCTGCTTGCCCTTTAACAAATCACAACCCACCCCACAATATAAAAACTCTGCAGCAGACGAATTAAAAAAAATCTGAGCAAAGATACAGAAAATCACATTTATTGGAAGTGTAATCATTGAATATAGTTGAAAACATTGTTGCAAAAGGAGAAAGCTTGTTATGAGCAATTTCTTCTTCTGCATCAATGTTTTCAAAAGTCGTCGGCTGCAATTACGTATGCAAGTGGGAAAGGTTTAAATAAGAAACACTTTTTCAAATGATAGTCAGTTGGCTATTCTAGTATATAATGTCCGTCTTAAATAATAATGACAAAACTTTCAAAAAACAAGAAAAAGATTTTTTACAATTTAATTGAAAACATATTTAATCAAAGTTGGGAAAGTTGTCCCTTTCCGTGCTTTTTTATGAGAGTTCAAATCACAAGCAAAACTTATGGGACAGAGTTGACAAATAACACATTGACACAATTTCAGATTTAGGCTTTGTTTCTGTCAAACTACTGAAGAAGACAACACTGAGACACACATTTTGATTAAAAGTTTATTTAAAAAAAGGAATAATTTTATTTATAATAAACAACATTACAATGATGGTGTAGAAAATACATGTCAACAATACATTTTTCAATTTGTACATTCATTGCACAGACCAAATCTTAGCAAGTTTGAAATTATGGACCTCTCAGCACATTTTTTTCTCAATTCATTACTTCTTGGCAGGATTTTACTGCTAAAATTGATGATTTTTTTTTATTTTTGGCCGGATTGCTCTAGCAATTCCGGTCTATAGATTGGCGATGTCTGTCTCTCCGTCTGTCTGTTCGTCAACATTTTGGTTAAAGTTTCAGGTTGAGGCAAAATCTCAGCACTGGAAAGGGTTACACACTTGAAACTTTGCCTGAAGGTAACCGGTAAAATAAATATTCATATATGCACTTCTGTATCTCTTCTTAAACGATCACAATTCTACCTTCAGTACTTTGTACTTTGATTGATAAATAATAAAATTAAAATAATCTGACAAACATCTTGAAAAGTGTATGTGGAATTCGCAAATCTTATAATTATTCCTTAATGAAAACACTGTATACATGCTAAGACTAATGATTGGCAAGATTACTCGTTTCCATTACTGCTTATGATCAATAATTAGTTGGCTGTGTGTTTGGTCAACCTACCTTAGAATGGAGGTTGATCATAAACAATGAAAGGCTTCAATTACATGTTAATGAAGGACATTCACTTCGTTGACAACAAAATGCAAGTTATGATACATTTTCACTTGACCCCACCCCTGATGTTCTAATATGCCCCTCAGTTGATAACTGTTTTTTCAACTACTATAATGTAAGTGATATGCATCACTGCAGTATGAATTTCCGGCGACATTGATGTGTTGCATCAACTTTCTCTTGTAATTGATATATATAGGATCTGACATGAGTTGTCATTTTATATAAAGTTCAAGACATTTGTTATTAAGCGAGCCTATGGCGAGCAAGATAACAAATTTCTTGGACGAGTTTAATAAAACTTTATGAAATGACAACGAATGTCAGATTCTTTTTATCACATGACGAAAAACAAGACGAAAATCGGTGTTTCGCAGTCCCAACATGTAATACTTTATAGGCTGTTTACTATTCACACACAAATATATTTTACCTCGTCCATCTATCGTGACGTTTGTGTTTACCGGATATACGTTCTCAGCCATTTTGTAAACATTCGCGGATGAATACACAAATAGAGATTCGGTCATATTATAGTACATGTTATATTACGTAATGGGTATACAAGACGAATGTTTGACGCAAAGCGTCAAAGAGAAGCCGCAATTTTTCGTTTTTCATGTAGAAATAAGAAAAAAGAACATTTAAATCCACAAACATTAGGACAATTTAAACTGTAGACGGTAATATACTGATATATTTATCCTTTTGAAGACTGTTGTATACTTCAAATCACCTGCCTTTAAGCAATACCAGGATTTTTACCTTGTGATTCGTATGAATAAGATTGACAAACATTGAAATGATATGAATGTAAACTATTATTTAAATTAGTAACAACATCAAAATTAAATTTAAGCCAAGATAAATGTGTACACATTTCATTAATTGTTTATAGATACCCTCATGTATAGGTATGAATATAAAATTCATAAACTTATAAACAAATTTTCATTTCAATATACTAAAGCTGTTGACTTGAATCTCGCAGGAACACCTATTTCAATATACCAAATTTAAGTATGAACCGTTCTTGTATGTACTAAAACTAGAAACGTCCGTTTGTGTACAAGTATATTACCAATATTTGCGATGTTATATTGATACTAGCTAACCCGGCACAACGTGAAGTTCCTTTACCAAATTGGTTGTTGTATGTGGGAAACGGTTAGCTGTTGAACATGTATTTAAATGTTTAACTCAGTTAAATATTTGTATTCCCTTTAAATCGTCATACATGTGTATTATTAGACAAAGGTGTCAGACCAAATGGGAAAAATCTTTGCTGCACTTAGTCCAAATGTGCGTACTTCAAATTACCTCCCTTTAAGTACTACCAGGATTTTTTTCCTGTGATTCGTCTAGCATGAATAAGATATTTCTGTGGTTTATATATGTTCATGTCTGCACTTTGCAATGACAATTGTGAAAATGAAAATCTATAGTGGGAAACGGTTAGCTGTTGAACATGTATTTAAATGTTTAACTCTGTTAAATATTTGTATTCCCTTTAAATTGTTTATTTAAATCTTCATACATGTATATTATTAGACAAAGGTGTCAGACCAAATAGGAAAAATATTTGCTGCACTTAGTTTAATTGTGAGTATACTTCAAATTACCCCCCTTTAAGTACTACCAGGATTTCTTTCTTGTGATTCGTATGAATAAGTTTGATAAACATTAACATTTCAACTACACGGCAAAATTTAACTAATTACTGCTTAATATATGATAGCATGTAAGGAACCAGATTACATTTACCGCGCGCCTCTTTTGTTTATGGTTCCCGGTTTAACATATTATCGAACTAATAAGGCGTCTGAGGCAGGTAACCAATTCAGTTTTTACTGTTTAGACTAGATACAGTATGAATTTAGTGCTATATTTAGACTTGGCTTCCTGTAGGAATGGTTTGAAATATAGCACATGGAATTTTTTAGACGAGCCAGGGTGACCACATGTCGGGATTTCTCTCTGTCCTTACTAAGTATATTAATTTGAAGTAAATGACTTTTAAAACATCCCTTTTGCACTCTATATACATGTGTGAGTTTTACAAATTTAGAAAAAAAGACAAAGACCGGTATATTAATTTAATATTTGTACATTTTTAGTTAAGCGAAATTCATACTGTATCTAGTCTAAACAGTCATTTTACTAAAGTGGTTACCTGCCTCATACGCTTTATTATTTCAATAATTATAAACCGGTAACCAAAAAAGGCGCGCTAAATGTAGTCTAGTACATGTACCTTTCATCCTATATATTACGCAGTGATAAGGGGAAGGAACTCCAGCAGACGCTATATCTCGCCGTTTATACGTCATTGTGTTGTATAAATCCGTTATATTCAAGCAAGCATAACATATACTAGATGTGTTGTAATTGCTTGAACCTGAACGAAAAAGGGACGTTTGCTCGTTCGACATGTTGATGAAACAATATAAGAAAGTGGTGTTTGTGCAGTATACTCGTGTTGTAAATTTCTAACACCTTAACCTTTCATATTGCTATACCCTTCAATGTTTTTAGTCTTAATATCGATGAAACAATATAATAAAGTGGTGTTTTTGCAGTATAATCGTGCTGTAAATTTCTAACACCTTTACTTTCATAATGATATACCCATTCATTGTTTTGGGTCTTAATATCTCCACAGGAATCTCATTCCAATAACAATTTAAATCAGAATTGTTTTTGCAAAAAACAGATGTCTCCCCCTCAAATATCTGTCAAAATCTCTCAAAACATTCCAACCTAAAAAGCAGATGATGGGTTCTGCACATCGCCTTGATGAGGTGAACATGTGACCCAAGTTTCATGAAAATCCTTCAAGCCGTCTTGGATATATGGAGCGGACATGAAATAAAGCCTCAAACTTTCGACCTTCAAGCGTGACTTTGACCTTGAACCGGTATAGTCAAGACATTGGGGTTCTGCACATCGCCTTGATAAGGTGAACATCTGACTCCGCTGTCTTGGAGATATGGAGCGGACACGAAATAAAGCCTCAAACCTTTGACCTTCAATCGTGACCTTGACCTGGGATGATCGAGACATAGGTTCTGCACTTTGCCTTGATTAGGTGAACATGTGACCCAAGTTTCATGAAAATCCTTCAAGCTGTCTTGGAGATATGGAGCGGTCACCAAATAAAGCCTGAAACAATTGACCTTCAAGCTTGACCTTGACCTTGAACTGGAATGGTCGAGACATTGGTTCTGCATATCGCCTTGATGAGGTGAACTTCTGACCCACGTTGCATGAAAATCCTTCAAACCATCTTGGAGATACGGGGCAGACACGAAATAAAGCCTCAAACCTTTGACCTTCAGGCATGACCTTGACCTTGAACCGGGATGGTCGAGACATGGGTTATGCACATTGCCTTGATCAGGTGAACATCTGACTCAAGTTTATTAGAAATCCTTCAAGCCGTCTTGGAGATATAGAGCGGACACGAAATAAAGCCTCAAACCTTGGACCAGCAAGCTTGACCTTGACCTTGAACCGGTATGGTCGAGACATGTGTTCTGCACATCGCCTTGATGATGTGCACATGTGACCCACGTTTCATGAAAATCCTTCAAGCCGTCTTGGAGATATGGAGCGGACACGAAATAAAGCCTCAAACCGTTGACCTTCAAGCGTTACCTTGACCTTGAACCGGGATGGTCGAGACATAGGTTCTGCACATTGCCTTGATGAGGTGAACATCTGAACCAAGTTTCATGAAAATCCTTCAAGCCGTCTTGGAGATATAGAGCGGACACGAAATAAAGCCTCAAACCTTGAACTTCAAGCGTGACCTTGACCTTGAACCGGTATTGTCGAGACATGGGTTCTGCACATCGCCTTGATAAAGTGAACATCTGACCCAAGTTTCTTAGAAATCCTTCACCAGGACGGACAGACAGACATCAAGGACAAAAACAATATATCTCCCCTGTATACATAACTAACACTGAATTAGGTTATGACCAAATATGTATTGAATTAATTTTCTCCATTTACGGTTTTAACCCTTTCGCACAAATACACCCTTACTGTGCCTCTGCAACAGACGACTTTTAAAGTGATTGTGGCAAAAGGAGAAAATGCTCACAATGAGATTTATTTTCTCCATTTACGGTTTTAACCCTTTCCTACATACGAGTATACACCCTTTACATGCCTCTGCAACAGACTTTTGAAATCAATGTGGCAAAAGAAGAAATTGCTCATAATGAGCTTAATTTTCTCCATTTACGGTTTTAACCATTTCCCACATACGAGTATATAACATTTCTGAGCCTCTGCAGCAGACGACTTTTGAAATCATTGCCGCAAAAGATAAAATTGCTCATAATGAGCAATTGCTCCATTTGCCACAACAATTTCAACTCTTTTCAATTATCTTACTAGCATTTATATAGAGCCGAGCCCCGGTAGCTCAGTCGGTAGCGACGCGGGCTGTCAATCAATGGGTTGTAAGTTCGAATCCCGGCTCGGCCAACTTTCTTTCCGAGGATTGACAAAAGTCAATGCGACATGCGTCCTTCGTCTTCCACCAATTGGCTAAGTCTATGTGGAAAAGCAGCCAGTTGCTTGGGAAGATTGATGTGTGGAGTACTGGTTTGAGAAAACCAGGAAATGCATGAGTAGGTGAACTGGCCGCCGTGATATAACTGAAAAATTGTTAAAAACGGCGTTAAACCCAATCAATCAATTAATCAATCATTTATAGAGATTATCTATGTTTTGTATTGATGATTTCAAAGTCTGTCATTAAAATCATTGTGGCAAAAGGAGAAATTGCTCATAATGAGCAAATCATAATTTGCATTTACCACAATAATTGCGAACACTTTTCAGTTATCATACTATCATTGTATATTCTATTCTGATCACTCTCTGTCCGTCGTCCGTCGTCCGTCCGTCGTTAACTTTTAGCTTTAAACATCATCTCCTCATAAACCGCAGGAACAATTTCCACAAAACATCACAGGAATGTTCCTATGGTGGTCCTCTTTCGAAATTGTTCAAAGATTTAAATTCCATTGAGAACTTTGGTTGCATCAGAAAGGGGGCAAAATGTCCAAACTTTAAAAATCTCCTTCTCCGAATCTGCTTGTCAGATTCCGATATAATTTGGTAGATAGGTTCCATGTGTGACGCTCTACAAAGATTGTTCAAGGCATACTGATTGGTCGAAAAACTTGGCAGTCAGGCGGCATCAGAAAATGGGCAAAATGACAACATTTGAAAATTCCATTTTTATGAAAGTGCTTATCTGATTTTAAGAAAATTTAATAAGAATCTTACCTCAGTGATCCTCTACTTAATTTGTTCAAGCCGTTTAGATTGGTTACAAAATCATATCAACCAAGCGTCGTCACAAAATGAGTAAATTGAACTTTTAGCTACAAATGACAACACCTACCATTCCACTAGACCAATTTCAACTTGACTTCACAGGAATGTTCCTTTGTTGGTCCTCTTTTAAAATTGTTTAAAGACTTACATTTTGTGTAGAACTTTGATTGCTGCGGCATCATTGAGAAAAATACCCAAATCTTAAAAATCCTTTTCTTCCCTAATCTGCTTGTCCGATTTCAAGATAATTTGGTAGAAATGTTCCTTGAGTGATTCTCTACAAAAACTTTTCAAGCCATATTGATTTCGTTGAAAAACAGGGCAGCAAGGTGGCACCAGGAAAGTGGCAAAATGACAAAACTTCATAATTCCATTCTTATTAAAGTTATTGTTATATTTCGAGATACAAATGACCTTTAAAATGGCTATTTATATAACAGTGTCCACTCCTTGCAGTTTCATTTGTACTCCTGATCAAATTTTCCAAGATATTTGCAGTTAAATATTTGCTTCTAATTTACTAATTTACTATCACTCAGGTGATCGATTTAGGGCCATCTTGGCCCTGTTGTTTATATATTGTACATGACACTTTTAAAGTCGTCTTCTACAGATTTGTTTTTTGTGGGAACTTTTATTCACTATCATGACTTAACGATACAAAACAAAACCAGATTTTCTGTGTGTCTGCATTATTTGACAACGAATTATCATAACAGGGCTTGTGTTCAATACAAATAGTTGATTATCTTTGGTACAAATTGAAATTTATCATAACCTCTTGTCCATTTATCTTTAGTATAAGTCTTATATGTCACTTTTTATGATCAGTTTAACTCTAAATCATATCATTCACTTAAAACGCAGACCCTGCCAGGAGTTAATATTCTACATAATACTTAAAATCTTCAAATACCGATATCTGCATTACTAACTACAGATTAAATTAGTCTAATGTTTGTGGATTTAAATGTATTTGTTTTTTATTTCTTCATGTGCAACGAAATATTGCGGCTTCTTTTTTATGCTTTGCGTCAAACATTCGTCTTGTATTTGTGAATGTAACGTGATCTGTCTTTCTGCACTATTGGTGTGTATTGAGTCAAGATATTTCTCGGTCACACATATATCTAAACGAACGTCTTTCCTCTCTTTATGTCAAAGGATTTGACTTAACTTCATACTTGCTAGACTGTCTCAAAAGAAAATAGTCAGTAAAATGTTATTCCTTTTAATTGCAAACCTTTATAATGCCAAAATGTACAAGTATTGAACATAATTGATTAAACACTATGGCATAACGGGGAAATGAATTTTAATATAGAACTGTACACAAAGTGGGGGAAAATATGAAAAATACTTGTTTTGGTCCATTTAGGTTACACTTTATGCCCAGTTGTCCAGTGTTCAACCTGTGTATATATAGAGGAATAGTAAGGGTATCAAAATAGAGTCTAGTAATACTTGTACTTGCTAACAGCGAAGCCTTTGAATGCGCACAGTTTCACAAGCGTCTTCGCTGTCCGCTGACAAGGATTACAGACCCATTTGTAACTTCTGACAAAAACCTAGAAGTGTTGCCCCTGGTAGTATATCGTAGTGGTACGAAGTATCCGTAATTTACTAGCGTTACGCCAGTGTGCCTTCATGTGAGCCAATGCTACATCAAATCGACATCGGCATCTTATATATTTAAATGTGAATTGCAGTATTACCAAATTGGACAGATCAACCCAGGTTCAGATATTTTCTTCGAGACGAAAAAGTATGTACAACGTGGCGGGAAAATTATAGATTATACATGCAGTGGGCAACAGAGATGTCTTGAATGTTTCCCTGTTTTAGAACCAATTGAGTAAGTTTTATTTTCCTTTTGTATGACAGTTTATATTGTCCTGTTGTAAATACAATTCACTTAGTTTTATTTCCACACGAATGGGAACACGGTTCTGTCTCAAACGGATCGTCGTTGCATGAACCCCGTTACCCCGAGCAGTAATGGTCGCTGGTAAAATACGATTACGTAGGTGAGGTAACCGTTATAACGCGATCAGTATATTACGTTGGAGCACGTACGTGACCGTGTCTTGAACGATCTCTTACATATTTAGAAGTGTTGTACCGGTTTGCAAGATATAAATAGTCTGAATCACCCAAAATGATCCGCTATGTTATTGTTGATCTTGCCCGTAGCATACCAATAACCTGGTTTCTATTATTTTTCAGAAAGACGTGGCATCACTAAATACAATTGATTTAAATCAAATAATTTTGTTTTATCTGTGCTTAACATCGAATGATTACTTGTCAGTGTTAAACCTGTAAGTGAACCCAATGATGCTGCGTACGTGCAAAGTAAAGAAAACTTTTTCCTGGTTGGACGTATGATTATTCCGGCGAGTTTTAAAATAATTGAAATCGTGATAAACATGTGTAACACTTACAACAGCATATTTTACTAACAAAACAAATATTCAAAAAAAGAAAGTGTAAAGCTTTCATTTTGAGGCAATGAATATGTAATATACAAAGTCTTGTCTGAAATCATTCTTTGAACTTTCTAAGTATAACACATATTCTTAAAGCAAACAACTCTTAAAATATCTAATTATTTAAAGGGAAGATTTCAACATATTCTTTTAATCTTTTCAGTGACACAACTGACACTCCCATTGCTCTTATAATAGTCCTTGCCTTGCTAGGGGCCATATGCTGTATTCTAGGAGCTATTCATATCTTTATATTTTATAAATACGGATGCTGTTTAAGGATAGGTAAGTTGCTATAGCCAGTGTCCGTGTAAGGGTCATATGATGTATGTTGAGGACAATTCATCTCTGTATATGTAATGGATACGGAGGTTGTTTTAAATTAGGAAAGTTGTTACGATCTTCATCATGTGTGGGGTCATAGACTCTTATGAAAGTCCTGGTACTCGTAGGGATCTATTGCTGTATTCTAGGAGCCATTGTAGTATTTATTAATATGTACAATATATTGGATACCGTGTAAACATAGGCTATTTTTTATAGTCATAGTTCTTTTAGGGATCAAATGCTGTATTCTATGGGCCATTATTGTATTTCAAAATTATGTAAAAATACATTAGATGCCGTTTAAACATATGTTAGTTGTATTAGTTCTAGTCTTGGTTCTTTTGGGGATCAAGTGTTGTATTCTATGGGCCATTATTGTATTTCCAAATTATGTAAAAATACATTGGATGCCGTTTAAATATATGTTAGTTGTATTAGGTCTAGTCCTTTTAGCGTTCAAATGCTGTTTTCTATGGGCCATATTACCCCTTAGTGATGCAAATAATAGGTTTGTTATGATGAATTATAGAGGTAATTTCTCACCAAATAGTAAAGTATACATGGCAAAGGGTGATTTAATTTAACGCCATCATCTCGGTGCCATTACAATATCTCTAGATGTATATGTACAATACATATGGATTATTTTTAAACAAAGAGATTAGTTTTTTTATGGGACCATTCCATATATATATATATATATAGCACCTTTTTAAAAAGCAGAAAATTGTTTTACCATATGCCTTTCCTCTGTATATACTAGTATGTTATTATATCTATGGATGTTGTTTAAAGATAAATAACCTTTTTACCATACTTTAGCTTTAGTTCATGGCGTATTATATACGTTTCACATCAGCCGATAAGGAATCGAGCTGCTTAAGCAAACAGTGACGATTCTGGTAATATTTTCGGATGCTATCATTGTTAATACAGCAGATGCAAAAGATCCTCCAGTGAATCTTTGACAATGCCTAATTGAGAGCCAGTGCATTTAAATATGTAAAAGTTGGCATTTCTGAACCATGTTGCCAGATCAATCTGTTCATCTGTCCCATATAACCAAAATCCACACATTTTGACTGAACCTAATAACAAGCTTGTGTAAGTAATATGCATCTTGATTCGACTGTGCGGGTGCACAGGTTGCATGTGGATCTATACTGTTCAGAAAGGCTAACTTGGTCCTTTTCTCTTAAGCACTGGCTCTTTTTCTAATATATCCCTTAATGTTGTATACCCATACACCTCCATGTTATGCGGTCACAGAAATGTAACAAGAATCATTTTCATCTGACATTGCTCATATACTCAGAGATTGTCATTGGCTGAAATACACTCCAATTTTCATTGGCTCAAATACAGTCGGAGTGTCATTTGCTCAAATACACTCCGAGTGTCCTTGTCTTAAATACACTCCGAGTGTCCTTGACTCAAACACACTCCGAGTGTCCTTGGTTCAAATTCACTCCGAGTGTCATTGTGTCAAATACATTCTGAGTGTCCTTGGCTCAATTACTCTCCGAGTGTTTTTATACCGCTCCAGTAGTGACTCTCTCATAGAAACAAGGGCAGCAACATGATTCAGAAGGAAAAAATTAAATTATTTAGATCATCGAAAGAACAATTTCGATCCATTCTTTAAAAATGTGGAATAAGAAATTACTTTTGCCAGTTTTAGCAATTTTTCATTTAAGCTCGTCTGTTTTTTTCGAAGAAAAAAAGTCGGGGTATTGTGATACCCTTGGCGACTTTGTCGTCGTCTGCATCGTCACAACACTTTAACCTTACCTCGTAACTCAAACACTGTTCAACATTTGCAAATGAAACATGTTCCTAGAAACAATATGCATGTCTATACCAAGTCACATAACTAGCTTTAATAATTATTAAGTAATGCCCCTTTTTCGACTTAGAAAAAAGAAGACGAGCGTTGGCGTTCGCTTGTGGCGCTCTTGTTCCATGTTGTTTCTTAACGTGTTGATGGTTGTCGATTTTGAAAGCATCTGACGATATTTGTCAAATTGAAAGTGTAATTTTAATTTAGCGATGAAAACAGTGTAGGCAAAATGTGAAATCGGGCGAAATCGTTTGCCTATAGCAATTTCTTTTTATCAAAATGATAAATGTTGTTTACATCTCTCTTACCTGACAGTTATTTTATAACTGCTTAAACACGTTCGCAGTAAGTGGTCTGACTATTTTTACTGTAATAAACGTTCAACACTTAAAGGCCGATTTACTTTACTATTGGGTTTTAGTCCACAATAGTTGTAAAGTTGTCTTCTGCATGTGTGTCAAAAGTTCCTCTGTACCAAAAAAAAAGGTTAAACTTAAAAAGTAATGCCAAAGCTGTCTTTGAACTATTTTTCAGAAAATGGTCGGCTCTCTGTTGTCGATTATATTACCCCAATTTATGCAAGAGAACACAGAAAACCCGCAGATGACTACAATTTCATCCCCGACGGTTCGGTCGACAAAGTACACCCCACTCCGCCAACTCGGCCAGTAAACCCCGGAAGTAACGGATCTCAGTCAACAAGCGGCCATGAGTCTGGTAGTGACAGAGACAATACCGGGAGTGGTGGGTCAAGGTCAGGCTACAGTGGCTCCGGTGGCAGTCGACTCGCCGTCGCTGCGCCATCACAAAATGTTGTTATGTATAATCCTTCCGATTCGGGCGTTGGTGCTTCACAGATTATTTTACAAGAATAACCTGTGCACACACAGGATTCTCATCAGTTCAAAATACCTAATAGTGATTATATTGGGATAAGTTGGTTTATTGCAATGAAATCATTATAGATGTTTATCAGAAAAAGGCTAATGATAATGTATTAACCATTTCCCAAGTGCAGATGCATTTTGACGCATTTGTAGCCGACCTTTAAAACATTGCGACAATAAATAATGTCTTCATATCTTTTCAATAATTATTTGTATACGATAAGACGTCTACTTTAAAAAATATATGATATTTGCACAATTACGACACAACTTTCCCATAATGTTCTCCAAATGCATCCGCTGTAGATGTGTCAAATTGTATTGATTGATTGATTGATTGATTGATTGGTGATTGATTGGTTGATTGATTTGTTGATTGATTTGTTGATTGAGTGATTGATTGATTGATTGGTTGGTTGATTGGTTGATTGAATTATTGGTCGGTTGGTTGATTAATTGGTTGGTTGGTTGGTTGGTTGGTTGGTTGGTTGGTTGGTTGATTGATTGATTGGTTGATTAATTGATTGGTTGGTTGATTAATTGGTTGGTTGGTTGATTAATTGGTTGGTTGATTGATTGATTGATTGATTAATTGATTGATTGGTTGATTAATTGATTGGTTGATTGATTGATTGATTGGTTGATTGGTTGATTGGTTGGTTGATTGATTGATTGGTTGGTTGATTAATTAATTGGTTGGTTGATTAATTGATTGGTTGGTTGATTAATTGATTGTTTGGTTGATTGATTGATTGATTGATTGATTGATTGATTGGTTGAATGATTGATTGATTGATTGATTTATTTATTATTTGGAGTTAAATGCGACTTACAACGGTATATCGTGGCGGTCTAATCACCTAACGTGTGTTTGCGGGCTTTCTCGCAATAGTGTTTACACACAAACAGTTTATTATTAACTCAATTCATGGTACACATGACAATATGAGCAATAACAAAATACATACAATATACAGTTGAGGCTTATAACATATATTATTTAAATAATAAATATTGCAGAACTTTGGCAGTGATATATTTTAAGAATTTGTATCAGAGAGAGAGAACCCTACACATAACAAATAATCAAAATTCATAAAAATGACTTATGATATATGATACTGTATTAACAAAATTGATTTTCAAATTAAGTTACGTTTACAATGAGAATTCTCTGTAAATATTACTCAAACGTCAGTTAAATTTTACAAGAATTTCTTTTATAAATAGACATAATTTTCTGTATTCTATCGTATTGGTTGTTTTGATATTCATTAATTCATTAAAACTATGGATATTATGTCTTTTATAGTATTTGCCTTTAAGTAAACGTTTTTTATTTGAGCAAAAATATTGACATTCTAATAAGTAATGATATTCATCACCTACACCTGAATCACACAATTGACATTTACGCATATTTAAATCGGTGCCATTCCAACAACCGGTTTCAACAGGAAGTCTGTGGTTACGTGTTCTAAACATTATTACATATTTTAACATTTTTGTTGGTGTATGTATCAAATAGTTTTCAAATTCGAATTTTTGTTTAAAGAGCTTATAGTTTTTACATTTGCTTGAATGTTCAACAATTGAATACCAGTCAATCTTCTAAGGCACCTGGCTACTTTCCCAAATAGACTATTTGGTTGATCCCGCTATTTGGCCCATTGGTGGAAGATGAACGACGCTAGAAGTCACAACGTCATTTATCAATCATCGAAAATAAGGAATAACGGAGCCTGATCGATCTCACGATCCCCAGATTGATATTGCCTTTGTGTTTTCAATCAAAGAAACACAATTGTGCATCAGTTCATTTTGTAAATAAGCAATATTGTTTTCTGTTATCAAGTACATATCTTACCTTTACTTGTTACAGACGACCTAACAGCTTTCTCTCACAAGCAGACGCATTCTGAAGCATCTGCAGCAAACGACTTTTGAAAACATTGTTGCAAAAGAAGAATTTACTCAAAATGGTTTTTTTTTACTTTTGACAATTTGTTTCAACTCAATATAATAATTGCATTTTCATTTATTAAAATAAGAGTTTCGCTATATAAGCCACATTTTTTCAAACTCGTCTGCTGTAGATATGTTGTATGTATGAAAGGATCAAAGCCAAACAGCTGTACCTCCATCTGTTTATTGATCTATTTTAACAGTTTTCTTTTTTCTTTTCTACTTCATGTGTTCCTCTGCTTAAATACTTAGATCATTTCCTTGATAGAGACGCAATTGGAAAACATTGTGGAAAGGAGAAATGCTCGAAACAAACAGTAACTTTTCAATAAAGTGTTCTATTCTTTGCCAAAGGTGTTTCCATGTTTGAGATATTTTCGTCAGTTGTATTCATATAATAAATGATGTTTTAGGCCTTAGTTAGGCAAAAATAGAAATAATGCTCACAATTCCTAAACGTTTTACAAATGCTGTTTCATGACATACGTTTTCAGTGGGTTTAAGACATCACTGTTATTTATATCCTAATAAATTCACTGTTTCAAACGGTTAAAACGCCTTTACACGTCATTTGTCGGTAAGAACATAAAATAAACAACCCGAGTGTAAGGTAAAAAAACGAGATGTATTTCCGTTCCTGAACACCAAACTAGCATTGTTCACTGTTGAAATATAACTGTCGATGCTCACTCGGTGAAACCGCCTCGGTGATATAGTGGTAGGGCGTCTAGTGCAGGAGGTCGCGGATTCTATCCCCGGTCGGGTCACACCAAAAACTTTAAAAATGGTAGTAATGGCTGCCCTCCTTGGCGCTCTGTGTTGCGGGGTTAGCATAACGACTGACTGGTTGGTGTCAGGATAAATTACCCGGGAAACACCGTGAAATAACTGAATAATTGTTAAAAGCGGTGTAAAACACCAAACAATTAATCACTCGGTGATCATATATCTCAAATGTAGTACACCAATCCATTATCTATATTGATATAATTGATTATACCTGCACCATTGTATCGACACACATGAACAATGTAGTACACCAATCCATTATCTATATTGATATAATGGATTATACCTGCACCATTGTATCGACATACATGAACAATGTAGTACACCAATCCATTATCTATATTGATATAATTGATTATACCTGCACCATTGTATCGACATACATGAACGATGTAGTACACCAATCCATTATCTATATTGATATAACTGATTATACCTGCACCATTGTATCGACATACATGAACAATGTAGTACACCAATCCATTATCTATATTGATATAATTGATTATACCTGCACCATTGTATCGACATACATGAACAATGTAGTACACCAATCCATTATCTATATTGATATAATGGATTATACCTGCACCATTGTATCGACATACATGAACAATGTAGTACACCAATCCATTATCTATATTGATATAATTGATTATACCTGCACCATTGTATCGACATACATGAACGATGTAGTACACCAATCCATTATCTTTATTGATATAATTGATTATACCTGCACCATTGTATCGACATACATGAACGATGTAGTACACCAATCCATTATCTTTATTGATATCATTGATTATACCTGCACCATTGTATCGACATACATGACGGATTGAAATTCCATATTTGAGTAAATACGGTATCAATCAATGACGGATTGAAATTCCATATTTGAGTAAATACGGTATCAATCAAAGCGCAAAATCAGGCAAAGTAACAAGCAGTATCTCGGGTTAGGCCTTGCGATTTTCAATAATAGTGCACTCTGGTGCGGGTAAATTTGAGAAAAGTTGCATCTTTTGACAGTAGATTAATGTTAGTTTGCCAGAATGTTGTCTTGGTGATTTTTAAGTTACGTTCTTAAATTGGTCATGATGTGTAACAGGTCGCTAGGCCATATTAAGATAAAATATTGTGTACACTTTAGAAATGACTAAATTGTCATAGAAAGGAGAGAAAACAGTATCCATTAGTTTGGTGTTTGTTTCAACGATGTCCTATATTGAACAGGTCTGTTCAATTCAGTTCCTTCAAATTGAGGGTTTTCTCCCTAGAAAAGTTAAACTGCTTTGAACAATTTGAGATCATTTATTTGTTTGTATGTATAATTTACTTCAGAATAAAAATCGACAATTTCATATTCAATTGGCTGTATATTAAGATACTTATATTCCTTCTGCTCATTGGTCTTTCGGGTCAGTGATCAGTATACATGTATATATAGATATTTGAGCGGCATTTTGCAATTTAGAGTCTTATTGCATCTGTTTACAGTGCGGACTCATGTGAGTCTGTGTAAACACATACTCTCTTCAGAGTCTTCACTGACCGCTTATAAGCTCAATAGACATAAATACTGACACAGACTAGAAGTATAGCCCCACTTGTTGTTAGCCTGTGTAACTTAAAAATTATGTCAACTGGAAACCCAAACAAACTCCCCAAATCACGAAATGACAGCTCATTGTTTTAGGATAACTGATTTTTACATTTTCTAAAGTTGATAGTTTACCCTTACCGACACACAGATGCATTTGCAGCAGACAGTTTTTGAAAATATTTTGGCAAAATGAGAAATTGATAAACATTCCTCTCTGCCATAATGTTTTCAACTTTATTCAATAATCGTACTTTCATTTATAATGATTCCACATCTTAACCGAGTTATGTTGAAAGGCGTCAAGTTGAAAGGTTTAAATGCATCAGGATATGCTTGTTATGCAGTAAAAGTATGGCAAATTGTGATAACAGTAAGACAAAAGGGGAAATTGCGTGTTAGTTTTACGAATTTTCTTTCTTTTACCACAAACGTTTTAAAAACGGTCTATTATAGGGCATCAGCAATTGTTTGTATTCGATAAGGGGTTATTTGAATTTGGTGCAAAAAGTTGATCGATTCGATTTAAATGTTGATCGATATTCAACTAAGTGCAACTTTTGAAAACCGCAGTGTAGCCCCATATAGTCGTAGGAGTGCAACTTTTGAAAAACTGAAGTGTAGCCCCATATATTCGTAGGAGTGCAACTTTTGAAAACTAAATTATAGCCCCATATAATCGTAGGAGTACAACTTTTGAAAAACTGAACTGTAGTCCCATATAGTCGTAGGAGTACAACTTTTGAAAAACTGAAGTGTAGCCCCATATAGTCGTAGGAGTGCAACTTTTGAAAAACTGAACTGTAGTCCCATATAGTCGTAGGAGTGCAACTTTTGAAAAACTGAACTGTAGTCCCATATATTCGTAGGAGTGCAACTTTTGAAAAACTGAACTGTAGTCCCATATAGTCGTAGGAGTGCAACTTTTGTAAATCTGAAGTGTAGCCCCATATAGTCGTAGGAGTGCAACTTTTGAAAACTGAACTATAGCCCCATATAATCGTAGGAGTGTAACTTTTGGAAAAAAACTGAAGTGTAGTCCCATATAGTCGTAGGAGTGCAAATTTTGAAAACTGAACTATATCCCCATATAATCGTAGGAGTGTAACTTTTGAAAAACTGAAGTGTAGCCCCATATAGTCGTAGGAGTGCAACTTTTGAAGAACTGAAGTGTAGCCCCATATATTCGTAGGTGTGCAACTTTTGAAAACTGAACTATAGCCCCATATAGTCGTAGGAGTGTAACTTTTGAAAAACTGAACTATAGCCCCATATAATAGTAGGAGTGCAACTTTTGAAAAACTGAAGTGTAGCCCCATATAGTCGTAGGAGGGCAACTTTTGAAAAACTGAAGTGTAGCCCCATATAATAGTAGGAGTGCAACTTTTGAAAAACTGAAGTGTAGCCCCATATATTCGTAGGTGTGCAACTTTTGAAAACTGAACTATAGCCCCATATAGTCGTAGGAGTGCAACTTTTGAAAAACTGAACTATAGCCCCATATAATAGTAGGAGTGCAACTTTTGAAAAACTGAAGTGTAGCCCCATATAGTCGTAGGAGTGCAACTTTTGAATAACTGAAGTGTAGCCCCATATAATAGTAGGAGTGCAACTTTTGAAAAACTGAAGTGTAGCCCCATATATTCGTAGGTGTGCAACTTTTGAAAACTGAACTATAGCCCCATATAGTCGTAGGAGTGCAACTTTTGAAAAACTGAACTATAGCCCCATATAATAGTAGGAGTGCAACTTTTGAAAAACTGAAGTGTAGCCCCCATATAATCGTAGGAGTGCAACTTTTGAATAACTGAAGTGTAGCCCCATATAGTCGTAGGTGTGCAACTTTTGAAAAACTGAAGTGTAGTCCCATATAGTCGTAGGAGTGCAACTTTTGAAAAACTGAACTGTAGTCCCATATAGTCGTAGGAGTGCAACTTTTGAAAAACTGAACTGTAGTCCCATATATTCGTAGGAGTGCAACTTTTGAAAAACTGAACTGTAGTCCCATATAGTCGTAGGGGTGTAACTTTTGAAAAACTGAACTGTAGTCCCATATAGTCGTAGGTGTGCAACTTTTGAAAAACTGAACTGTAGTCCCATATAGTTCCTAGGAGTGCAACTTTTGAAAAACCAAACTCTGTAGCCTCATATAGTCGTAGGAGTGCAACTTTTGAAAAACTGAACTATAGCCTCATTAGTTTTTATGTTAATTTAATAATTTTCCTCATATCTAGACGCATTTTGACGCCTCTGCAGCGATCGAATTTTGAAAGCATTGTGACAAAAGGAGAAATCGTTCATGATAAGCAATGTTTCCAACTCCATTCAATTGTTATTCTTTCATTGGCAGAGATTTTTCATATTATTACAAATATGTTTTCAAATTCGTCTGCTTCATAATTGCTGGATATGAGAAAGGGAGTATTGTTGCCATACTTACTGACAAGACGACACCAAATTGCTCAATTTAAAGAATAAAAGGTCAATGTGTTAAGTTTTATGTGAATATGTATACAAAACACTAATGTGGTACTATTTTTGTAATGTTTGACAAATAAATGGAATAATTTTGCTTCATCATCAGAATCGTGGATCTTATTCATTTCAAAAGCAAACCAAAATTAAATGACTTTCCCAAAACAGACGCTTTCTGACGCCTGTACGCAGATGACTTTTGAAAACATTATGGCAAAAGGAGAAATTGCTCTTTTCAATAATCATACTTTTATTTGGAGATATTTTCCATATTTGTTCATCATGTTTTCAAAGACAAATACATGGGTAATAGCTTACTGATATACACTGGAGGCTCCTTGCAGCACGGTATTGGACTCGAATCTGCGAGTTAATAACGCGGTTCCAATTCACTGAGACATTCCGAACCGAATAACGATCAAATGAATAGTTCTATAAATTCGAAAAGATGCAGTGTTCCCATTCACGTAGAAAAGGGAAATGCAAGCAAACACATACAACATTTGGAGCAGAGTATGTTGAGAAAATATAAGGTTCATTATTGGTTATTAACCCTTCCCCTCATACGACAGTTCTGCAGCAGACGACTTTGAACATATTTTGTCAAATAATGAAAAATCTCTATAATTGAATGGATAACCTATGACTAAAAGTAGAAAACATTGTGACAAAAGGAGAAATTGCACGTTTTGTGCAATTTCTTCTTTTGTAACTATGTTTTCAAAAAGCCATATGCTGCAGAGGCGTCTATATGAGGTAAAGGGTTAAATTAAAAAGGGAGATAATTAAAGACCTCTTTGTTATTGGCACCGTTACAATAACATTTTCGCCGGTGAAGTATTGGGGAAAATCTCTACGTGCCTTTATCTTTCTTTTGTATGTGAACCAAATATAAAGGAAAGGCTGATAAAGGACTTAGGGTTGCTCGCCAAATAGTTAATTCTGCATGGCGAGGGTAAATAAAACCAAATAGTTAGTTAGGACTTAAGATATTATCAACGTTCATGTAAACGGTCATATTAGCTCAACCTAGAACCACCTCGAAGGTGTAGTGGTAGATCGTCCGTCTCATGTGCGAGAGGTCAAGGGTTCGATCTCCCGCCTGAACATGCCAAAGACCTTTAAAATAGTAGTAATGGCTGTCCTCCTTGGCGCTCAGGGTTGCGGGGTTAGTATTACGACTAACTGGTGCCAAGATGAATGAACTTATACAGGAAATATAGTGATATAACTGAACAATTGTTGAAAGCCGTTGCGGGGTTAGTATTACGACTAACTGGTGACAAGATGAATGAACTTATACAGGAAACGCAGTGATATAACTGAACAATTGTTGAAAGCCGTTGCGGGGTTAGTATTACGACTAACTGGTGCCAAGATGAATGAACTTATACAGGAAACGCAGTGATATAACTGAACAATTGTTGAAAGCCGTTGCGGGGTTAGCATTTTTAACAATTTCTCGGTTATATTACAGCGGCCAGTTCACCTACTCATGCATTTCCTGGTTTTCTCACACCAGTACTCCACACAACAAACTTCCCAAGCAACTGGCTGCTTTTCCACATAGACTTAGCCCATTGGTGGAAGACGAATGACGCATGGCGCATTGACTTTTGTCAATCATTGGAAAGAAAGTTGGCCGAGCCCGGATTCGAACTCACAACCCCTTTGATTGACTGCCCGCGTCGCTACCGGGGCTCGGCTTCTATGTTTTGACAAAATACATTCAAACTTGTTTGCTGCAGAATTGCTGTATGAGGTAAAGGGTTAAACGGTTTGATAAATAAAAACATTACTACATGATATTGAAATAAATAAAATATATAAATAATTTCCTTTAATTCATTTGAATTTCTTTAAACGTACATTTTGAACATTCCTAAGACAAGTTGACCTCAATCAGGAAATGGCCAATCTAGGTGAATCATATAAACATCATCATAAAAGGCCTTCAACGTAAATCAATCATGCTCTTCTATTTTTTGACAAAACATTTCAATCATTTTAATTATTCAATCTATTTAAAGTTTATTTGCTTTAAAAACATCTGCAGTAACTAGAATTATAACATACAGTAACAAAAATATGGCAAATTGGAACGTGTCGCAATATATTTATACAGATGAAAACGGTGAGAGAAAAGGTAGAAATTTGCTCATATTAAAAATATTGCCCAGTTATCAATTCTACTGTTTACCTGGTATGATAAATTCTAAGTCGTTTGCTTTGAAAACTTCTGAAGAATTATTTTGTGAGTTGAAAATATTTCAGTAGAAAGGAGAAATGACTCTTTTATCAAATTCTCTTTTTCAGACAATACCTTAAAAAGTCGTCTGTTGTAAAGCTATCTTGACCATTTCTTAATACATACAATTTCTGACGCCTCTGCAGCAGATGTCTTTTGAAAACATTTTAACAAATGGAGAATTGCCCATAATGAGTAATTTCCCCATTTGCCACAATTTTTTCAACACTGTTCTTAAATTAACTTTCATATAAAGAGATTATTCTGTTTTTTGGCAGACGAATTTTAAAGTCGTCTGCTGCAGATTTGTTGTATGAGGGAAAGGGTTAAGCCATCTGTATCAAGGGAAAAGGTTTATAAAAACGACTTATTTCATTTCTAAATAGTATTGAATTCATGCAAAAGGGATGTAACTACATTTTGTCAAGCTATACATTGATATGCTTACTTTTTCAAACATAAAACAAATCGGTAACAGACCACATTGAAAACATCTCGGACATTTTCTATGAATGAATAAACAATGATCGAATAAATTTGCGGAAAAGGTTTCAGAGACTAAGTCATCAGATCTATACAAGCTTTTACTACTGCAGCAATTTTCAGATCTGGTTTTTAATGAGATTGGTTTAGATCGCGAGCAGGGAAGATCCCGATTTGACTTTGTGGAGACACAGGCTGGTCAGTATCTTTCCTGGTCGCAAAAGGATGTAAGTTTTCATGTGGTTTGGAATATATAAGGCCATTGGCTATAAGAAGACAATACATTAAAAAATACAACTTATTGCATATAAGGCTATGGCAATAAGAAGACAAAATATTCAAAAATACAACTAATTGCATATAAGGCTATGGCAATAAGAAGACAATACATTCCAAAATACAACTTATTGCAAGTATTAACGTGATCCCGGCCTTCATACAAACATTATGTTATACTATATCATAAGGTTATACATGTATTTTCATTGGTTTTATTTATGTCTTGTAAAAATACTTAACCCTTTCCCACATACACCAAATCTGCAGCAGACAGCTTTGAAAACATCTCAGCAAAAATACATACAATATCTATAAATGAAAGTAGTATTGTTTAGAAAAGTTGAAAATGTTGTGGCAAATGGAGAAATTGCTCATCATGAGCAATTCCTCCTTTTGGCACAATGTTTTCAAAAGTCATCTGCTGCAGAGTTGTCAGAAAGCGTCTATATGTGGGAAAGGGATAAGAGCCTTGTTTAGGGATATGGGTTCCTCTACGCCGATGCACAGTCTCTCCAGATTGTTCACTGTCTCTAGACACTGATCATATGTAGAGATGAATAACACCACTTAACCCTTTCCCTTATACGACAATTCTGCAGCAGACGACTTTGAAAATATTTTGTCAAAAAGTAGAAAATCTCTATAATTGAATGGATAACCTATGACCAAAAGTGGAAAACATTGTGTCAAAAGGAGAAATTGCTCGTTTTGAGCAATTTCTTCTTTTGTCACTATGTTTTCAAAAAGCTGTCTGCTGCAGAGGCGTCAGAAAGCGTCTATATGAAGGAAATGGTTAACTCCAGCTCACATGTAGATGCGATTTGACGCCTTTACAGCAGACGACTTTCAAAAACATTCTGTTTTCAACTCTTCAATAATTAAGCTTACGGTTAATATTGAGATTGTCCATAAATTTGCCAAGATGTTTTCAAAGGTTTGTTCCATGTGGGCAAGGGCTAGGAGTTGTGGAATAAAAAGTACATCATAATAGTGTATTTGATGTAAGACAAAAAGATATCCTAACGTACTTAGATACAGATATGGGTTTGGAGCCAATGAGGTTATATTTGTTGTTTTTTGGCAGAAGTTACATCTTGGTCTAGACAGGGAAGTAGATAGGAGGGATAAATAACTAATTTGTATAATAAAATATCACCCGTCGCAACATTTGTTACAAGTAAAACTCAAAAAACTATTGACGATATGACAATAACAAAGATACTTTCTGAAAGATTAAACTATTGTTTAATGGAAATATATATAAAATTATTTTAATGCATTACCATGTTTGATTGTCTTTGATCCATTTGAATGAAGTCAATCTATTAATTATTGGGACAATATTGTCAAAATTCTGAATTCACAATACCCGAGTCCTTATTCAAACTACATAGATATTTCAGTTTTTGAATGTACTCTATGTTTAGTTGACATGTTAAGCCTTTAGAATATGTTTATTTTGTATATGCGCCAAATATATAATTTCAAAGTTTTCTTTCTTACAAAATGAGGAATCTTGGACAATGTCGTTTTTTTCCATGTGATATTTTAACCAGGTAACAGATGTACAAGGAAAGATGCTTTACCCTCTTATCTGTTGTCTACATTTCATTTAGGGTGAATGTGAAATTTCTGGTAAGGGTTGATATTGTCCTCTTCCTAATCATTCCAGAGAGTTGTATCCAAAAAGTATTTATTCGCCACTTTCCATTGACATTTCACATGACCTTCATTTCCTTGACAACATACACAGTCACTGTTTCCATGGCAATCTCCACTGTCCTGTTTATCAGAACAGCCGTTGGCGGAACTTCCCTTCTTGACCCGCCAGCTTGTTTCTTATTACACTATTTGAAAGTATCAGTTCAAGATTCAGGTTTCGTTGACCTCTGTGTATTTATCATTTACCTTTCCCTCTTCTGACCTTTTGTTGAGGTTGGATGTGTAGATGATATTTGGAGCACCTCTAACAGTACCTGGAAAAGAAAATTGTATTCAGAATTTGATTGTTTGGTGTTTTACGCCACTACATGTAACAACAATTGTTCAGTTTTATCATGGCGTTTCCTGGGTAAGTTACCAGTACTACTAGTCCATTTACCCGGACACCAACCAGTCAATAGTTATGCTTACACAGCAACCCTCAGCGCCAAGGACAGCAGTCATTACTACCATTTTGCTTTGGTATGACCTTGTCAGGTATTGAACCCACGACCTCGTGTCAGAATTTGAGAATCGTGCTGGGCCCAGAGGAGTACCAATGATGTGTTTATCAATATGTCCCAGGACGCTAAAAGTTCATTTTCTTATGCTGTCTTGTGGCTAATGTTTTTCAACCAATCAATAAATCTTGAACATATCATGAAGAGGGTCACTGAAATGATTAATCAGACAGGCATTTCTGTGAGAATGGAATTATACAATTTTGTCGTTTGGCCCATTTTCTGATAACATCTAGCCGTCATTTTTCAACTTATCAATATACACGTAGCTTGAATAGTTCGTAAAGAGGGTCACCAAAGAAACATTTCTACCAAATTATCTTGGAATCAGACAAGAGGAATTAGAAAATGAGAAATTTAAAGCTTGGGCATTTCCTCCTTTCTGATGCCTTTGCAACAATAGTTCTAAATAGTATTTAAACCTTTGAACAATTTGGAAAGAGGTCCACTAAAGGAACATTCCTGTTAAGCTTGGTTGAAATTATCTCAGGTGTTTATATAGGAATTAATGTCCTTTGAAGCTTCAAGTTAATGACGGACAGACAGAGAGTGATCAGAAATTATCACCTTCAGCCTTTGGCAAGGGTGATGTAAAAACTACTCAACATGTAACAATATTTTCATCTCTGTTATAAAACATTTCTTCCAAAACTTCAAGATGTCACACTATATATGAGCCGTCCCGCGTGAAAACCAACATAATGGCATCTACGTAATGTATCGACCAGATCAGCCTGCGCTGTCCGCGCAGACTAATCCAGCCGACACATTCCGTCTTAGGGGGATAGATGTATAGAGTAGTGATTCCTGAAAAGGAAAATCCATAGGAGGTGAAAAGTGTAAGGCCGGATTAGCCTGTGTGGCATGCTTATGCTGATCCGGGTTGACACTTTACTATGCAGATACCACAATGTTGGTTTTCTCACGAGACGGCTCATATCTCATAATGGATGGATCCTCCTTACCTTTCCCACTTGGAATAATAGACACGTCCAAATTGTCTAACTCTATCCCGTTACTGTTCTCGTCGAAACACTTTATCTTCAATCCTTTCTCGAGGGATGGTTTTGATGGAAGAAACAGATGTGTTTCCACAAGCAAATCACGGTTCTTTAGAGGACGATTCTGTTCAAGTTTGTGTTTTATACCATCTTGCAAACCTTGTATTAACTCACATATACTCCATTTACTCTGAAATAAAGGGAAAGAAAAACAGGGGTAATAAATTTGACCATAATATGCCTATTATTGGATGTTTTATAAAAAATAATAACAAGAGCACCTCGTACGGCACAGACGCTCGACTGATAGGGAGAAAACAGAAAAGAAAAAAATGAGATAAACAAAAAACCTTAACCGGACGACCCACCGTCGCCGCCGACGCCAGGGTCATGACAATAGCTCTCTTTTTTTTTTCAAAAGTTGAGCTAATAATAATAATAAACATTTACAACCTATTACATATTTTGCTTTGAAAATATAAATGTATCTGAGAAAACATGTAACATTTGTAAAATATGTAAGTTAATTGTGACAAAAAAATGGAAATATCTTTTGAAAAAGAAGAAATTGTCAAAAAATGTCAAAAGTATTGACAAGGGAAAGGATTTATCTTTCATCTTTCCTGTCTCAATAATTCAGCACCTATGTTTGAAAGTATTAAGGTATTGATCCATGAAGATTTATTGGTACCCTTAATAAAAAGAGGTATTGATCAGGAGTAGTAAACAGGCTTCAAAACTATCAAACTGATCATACTCTTTGTGCTCAAGTCTCTCATTGGAAGAAGCACAATCATTCTCGAAAGTTGTATTTTGGAGCGAAGAGTTCATTTCTGAGCCCAGAGAACATTTTCGGGTTTTATAATAAAGGGACCAGGTCTTCTCTCTTATCCATGTCCCATTTATAAACGCATTTTAACGCATCTGCAGCAGACGACTTTTGAAAAAATCGTGACAAAAGAAGAAATTACTCAAACAGCAATTTCTCATTTTGTCACAATGTTTTTATAGGGATTTTCTAGATTTTTGTCCACATGCTTCCAAATTCGTCTGCAGCTGAATTGTTGTATGTGGGAAAGGGTTATAAGGCTATTCAACCTATGTAAAGGTTTTGAGGTCGATTTAGGACATCAAATACAGTGACCTGTCATCTCCAGCTCTGCCCAAGTCTTATGAGTATTTACTGTTAATACATTGTAGGAAAAGGAGCCATTAAACTGTAGTAGAAATGGTCCATTTTCCATGACTGCTTTCCTCAGAAATTCACTAGGTTCATTTTGTTTTAATTCAATTTTTCACTGGTTTCAACAATAAATTAGCATTTCATCAGTAAAATATGAAAATATTTTGTCCTTACAAATAAGAAGTATTAACTGTTGCAATATATTCACATCAAAATGTGCAATTTCTCCTTTATGTTGAAACTAAAATGTTCTCCGGCTCAGTAATGAGCACCATGTTTTAAATTGTGAGAATGAATTTATATATTGATAGTTCTGGAGCCTGTTTACACCTCCTTATCTAGCCGTTTCCCTCATTCATCAAAACGAGCAATTTCTCCTTTTGTCACAATGTTTTTATAGGGATTTTCTAGATTTTTGTCCACATGCTTCCAAAGTCGTCTGCAGCTGAATTGTTGTATGTGGGAAAGGGTTATAAGGCTATTCAACCTATGTAAAGGTTTTGAGGTCGATTTAGGACATCAAATACAGTGACCTGTCATCTCCAGCTCTGCCCAAGTCTTAATATGAGTATTTACTGTTAATACATTGTAGGAAAAGGAGCCATTAAACTGTAGTAGAAATGGTCCATTTTCCATGACTGCTTTCCTCAGAAATTCACTATAGGTTCATTTTGTTTTAATTCAATTTTTCACTGGTTTCAACAATAAATTAGCATTTCATCAGTAAAATATGAAAATATTTTGTCCTTAAAAATAAGAAGTATTAACTGTTGCAATATATTCACATCAAAATGTGCAATTTCTCCTTTATGTTGAAACTAAATGTTCTCCGGCTCAGTAATGAGCACCATGTTTTAAATTGTGAGAATGAATTTATATATATTGATAGTTCTGGAGCCTGTTTACACCTCCTTATCTAGCCGTTTCCCTCATTCAACAAATCTGCAGCAGACGACTTTAAAAGAAAATTGCCAAAATTTGAAATATCTCCATAAATTAGAGTTATATCATTAAAAAGAGTAGAAAACATTGTGGCAAAAGGAGAAATTGCTCATTATGAGTAATTTCTCCTAAGTCAAAATGTTTTCAAAAGTCGTCTCCTGCAGAAGCGTCAAAATGTGTCTGTATGACGGAAAGGGCTTGACCCAGTAATGGCACCAATAATTCATTGATCAATCTATACACAAATTCTGCTAACAGAGTTACCTTTCATAGTGTTTTTAATAATAGCTACTCACTCACAGGTCTCCTGTTCAAAGTGTGGACACATCAATCAGTACACTATTATTTAAATATCTTGAAAACATAGAGAGGAAGGGAAACTGCTCGATGTGAACAATTTCTCCTTTTCACACAATGTTTACAACTGTACTTTTAATTTACCAGATTTGTTGGCCTTTATTGGGGGAATATGTTTTTTAACACTTTCCCTCATATAGACACTTTTGGGCGCCTCTGTAGCAGACGGCTTTTTGAAAACATAGTGACATAAAAAGAAATTGCACAAAACGTGCAATTTCTCCTTTTGCCACAATGTTTTCCACTTTTAGTCATAGGTTATCCATTCAATTATGGAGATTTTCTATGTTTTGACAAAATACATCAAAGTCGTCTGCTGCAGAATTGTCGTATGAGGGAAAGGGTTAAAGCAGAAGCCATTTCCCTTTTGCAGACGAATTTTGAACATCTTCATAATGAGCAGTTTCTCAATTTTGTTTTCAAATCCATCAAATAAATACATATATACATGCATTTATAGATATTTTCCGTATTGTTTTCTAGAGGTTTTCAGAGTTCCCTGCTGCAGATTTGTTGTATGTTGGAAAGAGTTAAAATGTGATTGGATCAATACTTCAGTTAACACTTTACCACATACAAAAATTCTGCAGCAGACGACTTTGAACATTATTTTGTCAAAAAATAGAAAATCTCTTTAATTAAATGGTTAACCTATGACTAAAAGTGGAAAACATTGTGTCAAAAGGAGAAATTGCTTGTTTTGAGCAATTCCTTGTTTTGTCACTATGTTTTCAAAAAGCCGTCTGCTGCAAAGGCGTCAGAAAGCCTATTATGAGGGAAAGGGTTAACACTTTCCCCACATACAAAAATTCTGCAGCAGACAACTTTGAAAACATAGTAATAAAAACCTGATAAGTCTCCATAAAAGATAGCTTAATTGTTAAATAAAGTTTAAAACATTGTAGCCGAAGGAGAAAATTGCTCATCATGGAGCAATTTCTCCTTTGGCCACAATGTTTTCGAAAGTCATCTGCTGCTTTTGCATAAAAATGCTTTTACAGGTAGGAAAGGGTTAATCATGAAGGAGGTTGAAGAGTCTAGGAAAGTTTGATACAAATGAATCAATAGCAATCTGCTGGGAATGCATGAAAATAAATGGCTACCATACAACTGTTTGCATGTTGCTATGTAACCATGGTAAACAGAAGTGGAAGCTGTCCAATGATTTAATTTCCAATCCTTCTAACTGTTTACCTGACATGCCATGACTCTTCTAAATTGAAACCATTTCATTTTCCTTTCCCCCATACGACAATTATGCAGCAGATGACTTTGAACATATTTTGTCAAAAAATAGAAAATCTCTATAATTGAATGGATAACCGCTATGACTAAAAGTGGAAAACATTATATCAAAAGGAGAAATTGCCAGTTTTGATAAATTTCTTCTTTTGTCACTATGTTTTTTTTAAAAAGCTGTCTGCTGCAGAGGCGTTAGAAAGCATCTATATGAGGGAAAGGGTTAACCACTTTCCCATACTTTGACACATTGAAGCAGGAAATTGCTCTTTTCTCCATAATGTTTTCAACTCTGTTTCGAAAATGTGTGGTCAATATTTCACATCTTGCACTATTTTCATCTGATGATTTCAGATCAGATAACTCTTAGCCCACTCCCACATAATTATGGCAAATCTACAGCAGAACACTTTGAAAACAATTGAGGAAAAATACAGAAAACTACAAAAGATGCTAATTTAGTTTTAGAATAGAGTAGAAAACAATGTGGCAAATGCAGGATTTGATCATAAGGAGAATTATAACTTTTTAACTGCTAATTAAGAGCCATTTGTCCTTTTTCCAAATGATTTAAAAAGTTGTCCACTGCAGAGGAGTCAGAAGGCGTATATATTTTGGAAAGGTAATTATCCTAGAAGGGAGATGGTTAACCCTTTCCCTCATACAACAATTCTGCAGCAGACGACTTTGAACGTATAATCTTGTTAAAACATAGAAAATCTCCATAATTGAATTGATATATAACCTACGACAAAAAGTGGAAAACATTGTGGCAAAAGGAGAAATTGCTTGTTTTGAGCCTTTTCTTCTTTTGTCACTATGTTTTCAAAAAGCCGTCTGCTGCAGAGGCATCAGAAAGCGTCTATATGAGGGAAAGGGTTAAACAAACAAGTAGAAAACGATCCTGTTTGCTACAGTTCCCAATATAATTTCTAAATTAAGATTTATATAAAAATTGGTCAATGTTTGGTCAGTTGTAAATATTAAATTTCTAAATAAAAAAAAACGTCCTGAAGGCATTCCTTTTATCAAAGACCTAATAACACATTATTATTAGGTCTTTGCTTTTATTTAGAGAGAGTTAACCCTCATATGACAATTCTGCAGCAGACAACTTTGAACATATTTTGTCAAAAAATAGAAAATCTCCATAATTGAATGGATTATAAACCTATATATATGACAAAAAGTGGAAAACATTGTGGCAAAAGGAGAAATTGCATGTTTTGTGCAATTTCTTCTTTTGTCACTATGTTTTCAAAAAGACGACTTTGAAAACATCTCAACAATTATATGGAAATTTTATACTTATAGACTATTATTGAATAGAGTTGAAAACATTGTGTCAAAAGGAGAAATTGCTCGTCTTGAGCAATTTCTTCTTTTGTCACAAAGTTTTCAAAAGTCGTCTGCTGCAGAGACGTCAGAAAGGTTAATGCATGGTAGTATTCAGGGGAAATTTGATATTTTGAAGAAATTTGGAAGAATAATTTTGAACGAGATCATGGTTAAAATGTAAATAGGTCATTTAAACAAGTGTGTATCTGATAAATATCACCATGAATCAGGGAAAATGTTGATACAGGCCAACAAACACAGTAAACCAAAAAGGGACCTTTGGTTTCACTGGATATCAAAATTAATGTACTTGAACATAATATGTGTGCCCGGTTAGAGGTGGAACAGTCTAATAACATTTTTCCTTTTCCACATATGGACGCTAAATTCTGATGCCTCTGCATACCTTCCGCGCAATGTTTCAAATAAATAACCCTTTCCCACAAACAGCAAGTGACACAGCAGCAGATGACTTTGAAAAAAAAAAAATACAAAAATATGAAAAACCTATGTAAATAATAGTGCAATCATTAACCCTTTCCCTCATATAAATGCTTTCTGACGCCTCTGCAGCAGACAGCTTTTTGAAAACATAGTGACAAAAGAAGAAATTGCTCAAAACAAGCAATTTCTCCTTTTGCAACAATGTTTTCCACTTTTAGTCATAGGTTATGCAGAATTGTTGTATGAGGGCAAGGGTTAAAAAGATTTGACAACACTGTGGAAAAAGGAGAAATTGCTCCTTTTGTCTCAATGTTTTCAAAAGTAGTTGGCTGCAGAGGCGTCAGAAAGCCTCTGTATGTGGGAAAGGATTAAATGTTCCCTTACAGAGCTTTACTCTATATTTTGACTAAATGTTTTCAATATTGCTGCATATTTGTTGTATGTGGAAAAGGGTTACAGGTAACATATATTTGGACTTTGTGTTCTATGATGGTAAGATCTAAAACATACAGGATATCTGATACATTCAGTTACCTGATATTATATGTTAATGAAAATATCCGTTTGCATTTGGACCTGTTCACCCTTTCCAATACACATCGTGAGGCATCGCAGCAGATGACTTTTGAAAACAATTTGGCAAAAGGAGAAATTGCTCATGATGAGAAATACCTACTTTTGCCACAATGTTTTCAACTTAAACCAATAATAATACTTTCATTTATAGGGATTTTTTCAATATGCTCAAAGTCGTCTGCTATAGCCCTTTCCCCCATACAACAATTCTGCAGCAGACAACTTTGAACGTATTTTATCAAAAAATAGAAAATCTCCATAATTGAACGGATAACCTATGAAAAAAGGTGGAAAACATTGTGGCAAAAGGAGAAATTGCACGTTTTGTGCAATTTCTTCTTTTGTCACTATGTTTTCAAAAAGCCGTCTGCTGCAGAGGCGCCAGTAAGCGTCTATATGAGGGAAAGGGATAATCATGTTGATTGTTGGAAAAAGTAAAACATTATCATATTAGTCAGGGAGTACTAGATAAAAAATATTTGGTCAAGGACATAATGGCATGTTGTTAACAACCTCAAATCATATTTTCAAAGGTCATACATAGATGCTGCAGTTTTATACAAAATGCCTATCTACTTAGAAAAGAATAAACAAAAATTGAGACTCTTCCGTTTTGAAAATATATGGGGGAAAGGACTCAGTAAAAGTCTCCAGATAGTCAAAAACTAAATCTTCAGAGAGCATAATTTTGTTTATTAAATATTGCAGGCAAAAGAGATATTGCTCATCAGGAGCAAATTCTCAAAAATGCCCCAAATTATTTTCTTAACACTTTCCCACATGTATGCAGACGCCTCTGTCGGAGACGACTTTTTTACAATATTGTGGCAAAAGAAGAAATTGCTCATAATGAGCAATTTCCTCTTTTGCAACAATGTTTTCAAAATGTTTTCAACTCTATTTGATTATAATACTTTCATGTATAAAAAGTTTCCATATTTTTGCCTCAACGAAGTCGTCTGCAAATGTGTATTATGTTAGAAAACAGGGGTTAAGACATAAACTTTGGAAATAATGGAAGTTGTTTGATTCAGGTCAAGGGCAGGTATTGTTTATGTGCTCTTGCACAAGATTCAAGATTCAAATTCTTTATTTCGTAACGTAAACATACATGTTTCTTGTTACATGATAACATCATAAGTGTATATACATTTTAGATATCAACGTGACATAGTTTCAGCAGTATGTTTAAGCTAGTAATAATAATAGTATATATATATTCATGTCAAAATGATAATAATTAGATTCAAATCCTACTGATAATAGTTAAGTATATTGATAATTGAGCACTGCTGCGAATCTTCACAGCACAACTCAACCAATCAATAAACTGAAGCAACATTATATTCAATGGTATTGATTAGATTTATTAATTCCATGCATGACCATGGGGAAACATACTAACACTTTCACACTTGTAGATGAACTCTGACACATCATGAGCAGCAAACAATTTTGCTCCTGCAGATTTTATTTATATAAGGGGAAAGGGTTTACTTACCATACACAACGGACAGAGCAGCATCACCATGCACCAAATAGCCACGCTACCAAGTGTACCCCCTGTCGCCAGCATACATTCCTCTTCGTCTTCTCTGAAATGGTTAAAAATAAAATATATGACCTTTAACCCTTTCCCTCATACGACAATTCTGCAGCAGACGACTTTGAACGTATTTTGTCAAAACATAGAAAATCTCCATAATTGAATGGATAACCTATGACAAAAAGTGGAAAACATTGTGGCAAAACGAGAAATTGCATGTTTTGTGTAATTTCTTCTTTTGTCACTATGTTTTCAAAAAGCTGTCTGCTGCAGAGGCGTCAGAAAGCGTCTATATGAGGGAAAGGGTTAACAAAATAAAAACATAATTTTTCTGTATAAACTAAAAGTCGGAGGTCGGAAAACAGGATGTAATAGACTGAACGTGTATTTTTATCAGTTTCCACCATCGACCATTCTTTGAATAGCTTACTATCATAGTACATGCATGTTAGGAGATAACGTACTATTATTGACTGTACCATTTATTATGTTGCCTTAGAAAATTTCAGAAACCAAAATAATTTCTTTTCAGCGTAATTTCTCCCTATCAATTATATCCCATTTCAGAAAACAGAAAAAAATATGAAATTTCGTTCAACTATAATTTAGTATGATACTGTTGTTCTAAGATCATGATGTGCCATGACTTTTCTATATATCCTGTATAAAGGGCTTAAAAACATAGTGGGATAAGTGCCCAACATACTATTGCAAACAGGCAGTTATACCCAATAAATCTACAAGTAGCCTACCTGAGCCAACATTTCCACATGATGAGGCTCCCTCCAACCAATAAATCAATCACCAGGATTATCAAGTATAGGACAATGACACAACCCATTCTCTTTCGCTCTTTGTATACCTGAAATATAGTTAATTTTACCTGAATTAGTAAACACATGAATTTTACATGAATTAGTAAACACCTGAAAGATAGGTTATTTTACCTGATTTAGTACACACCTGGAAGATCGGTTATTTGACATGAATTGGTAATCATTTAAAAGATCAGTATTTTAGTTTTTGACAATAATAAGGACATGAATATAGCATTGAAACAAAGTTCATAATATTGTCACATTTGTGGAAAGGAACACTTAGAGCACTGCCTGGCGCTTGTAGTCAGTGCTTCGTATACAAGCAAATTAGTTTTTCTTTTTTGAGTATCAGTGACCTTGACCTTGATTCCCAGGAACCCCAACACAATCAAATTATAAATATTCTTAAATGTTTGATACAAACAAAATTAAGTTACATATATAATGTCAACTATAACTATATAAGATATTGAATATATTAACTATTTTCAGTAACAGTGACCTTGACCCAAGTAGTCCCAAAATGCAAAAGACGCTTTCTGACGCCTCTGCAGCAGACGGCTTTTTGAAAACATAGTGACAAAAGAAGAAATTGCACAAAACGTGCAATTTCTCCTTTTGACACAATGTTTTCCACTTTTAGTCATAGGTTATCCATTCAATTAAAGAGATTTTCTATTTTTTGACAAAATATGTTTAATGTCGTCTGCTGCAGAATTGTCGTATGAGGGAAAGGGATAGTTACTACAAACAAAATTTAGTTACAGTCTGTCAACTAATACAAAAATAATGTGTATAACTAGTGAGTTTTAAATTTTCTAATTTACGAAGGGCAATATTCCAGTCAAAATACATGGCAGGGTTATGTAACTTGTATTAGTCTTCCGTCATTCTATTGTACATTTGATTGTGAACAAGTATTTCAAGTTTCAAACAGATATCTGTGTTAGTTTGCATGTAATTAAGGATTGACTGTTATTTTTCGTGCGTTCATACTGCATGAACGCACGAAAAATAACAGTCAATCCTTATATTTACATTTTTCCCCTTTCATTACTTTATTTTTTTCGACCTAAAAGTGTTCGCAAACAAGTCTTTAATAACAATAAAGAAATGTAACCGACAACATACGTTTGTTTAAATAAATAGCTGATATTGGTAACGTCGTATATCATTGGTTAAATGACGTCGCGCTATTGAAATAAACAATGATGTCATAATTCCTACAGAGGTCATGAAAGGTCGACCGGTTCATGCAAAATGAACGTCAAGATTTATCTATACAAAGGACTTGGCGAATGTAAATATGTATCATTGACCCAAAATTTAACCAAAATTCTGACTTAAAAGGGGAATTAGTGGGACTTGCACCTGTTGTAGCTACTATGATATAAGACAACCATTTTAAGTTTCAAATCTTTACCTTGAATGGTTACTAAGAAAAAGTTGACTTAAAACAAAACACTTAAACCGAAATTCTGACTTAAAAAGGGTCACAAGTTTGATAAAATGCAATCAAGAGTTATGGCACGTGTCCCAGTGGTTGCTACTACGATGTCAGACAACGATGTTAAGTTTCAAAGCTCTATCTTGAATGGTTAGTGAGGAAAAATGGACTTTAACACAACACTTAATTTAACCCTTTCCCTCATATAGACGCTTTCTGACGCCTCTGCAGCAGACGGCTATTTGAAAACATAGTAACAAAAGAAGAAATTGCACAAAATGTACAATTTCTCCTTTTGTCACAATGTTTTCCACTTTTAGTCATAGGTTATCCATTTAATTAAAGAGATTTTCTATTTTTTGACAAAATATGTTCAAAGTCGTCTGCTGCAGAATTGTCGTATGAGGGAAAGGGTTAAACAAATATGGGAGCAAGTCTGAAACAGACAAGGCAAGAATGGCCATTAGAGCTATTTCTCCCTTGATCGCTACCGTAAATCATGCGAGTAAACTTAAATGGTCAAATACGAAATTTATTTCAAATCCGTGCCTAACAAAACTCATTTTTCAAGACCTGTGTATCAAAAAGAATGTTCAAAACATTACTTAATTCAATCAATATTGAAACGAAGTCTGTTACCTCGTCGAAAAAGGAGAAATGGCCCTGAAGTGTCACTCACCCGTAGCTAACACTATAACCTGCATTATATTATCATTTGCTTGGTCTTAAAGAGTCTTGTCTGTCTCAGTCATCAGTCTAAGTAACACACGTCTGTACTGCTTAGCTGCCTTGGTCCAAGTGGGCCATGTAAAAGTCACATGGTTGGCTGGTTCCTCTAAACTGGGAACCAGAGTTTTCTGGACATAAACAACTGACCAAAAGGAATGGTCTAAAACACAAAGGACAAAGTAGACTTTCACTACACTCCCCCCGGTTTTATCATTAGACCCAACCCGGGAGAATGCCTCTCAGCCCTACATTGCAGCATCACCAAACCAGGTTGTTGTACCATTTCGATGACTTGTGTTGTACCATGCCCTCTTAGCAGTTGCACCATTTTTGCTGCATAGCATCCCTGTCTTCGTGAAAATGCTATGAAGCACACCAATGACTTCCTAAAAAAAACCAAGCCCATGTTTTAAGCCAGATAATTTGTATCTTACTCGCATCATGGTTCTTGGTCTATTTAATTTACCATACGGGTTGATTATCTGGCATATCAAGCGAAATGGTCAGTTTGTAACCGGCTAGTCATTTTTGTACTTAATATGCCCTCTTTTCTGTAGGCTATACTGTCATCTCTGTACTTCTGTGTCAGAAGGTCTATATTGGTCGCCCCGGATGTTCAGTTTCCTTCTTATTGGATCTTGTGATGTAAAGTACATTCTCAGTCAATACTTCGCCAGATCTCGACTTCGACATTAGTTTCTTTCAAACACCATTCCGGGCCCTGGAACAATGTTGCGCCTCATGTCTAACAATCTGACGGTTACAGCATTCTTGAAATACTAAAACAAACATCCAAAGCAGACTCAATCTGTTTATCTGGCACACACTCAACGATCTTGTAGATGACAGTACTGCCTCTTCGATGCAATCAACCCCATTCATGATTCTAAACTCCTTTTTGTGTGACGGTTGATCTGTTTTGAAACAATTACCAGTCTCCCATCCATAAGGCGAGATTCCCGCATGAGCCAGTGTCATATCCTACCCCACTGACCCCAGGTGGAATCCCTAAGATGCCCCCCGGATATTGTTTCAACTTAAACCACTCCTCTCCTTGGGCTAACATGATATTCCCTGAATTCAAACAGGTACTCAGATGTTTTTCCCCGAACTCTCACGGGTACTACAATTCTACTGAAAGACTCTCTTGCCAATGTTATCTTATCCTGGCTCTGGACTATACCTCCTTTGTAACGTGTCCATGGTTATCCACCACTCAGTGGGAAATGATTGTCCATTGGTCTTACTCTCTTCCCCTGCAATTTTAGTCCCAGGACACTCAGCGCACCCCAGCCTCCGGCTCGTCTTTTTGTCCCCCAAAGCCTGGGGCGCAAAGTGATCCTGTAATCCGTATAACGGTTTTGAGTGTTCTACACGCCAGCTCGTCTTTTTGTCCCCCAGCGTGTCTACTCCAGGGCATCTTCGAATCTGTCTCAGCTGCTCGTCGGCTCGTCGTTTTGTCCCCCAACGTGCAGTGTTGATCCAAACCCAAGCCTCCCTTGAACCGCATTGTCTTTGAAGCAGCCAATGGAATCGCCTCACCACTTCTCCGGAAAAAGTGGCCCACTGAGCCTCTACTCGCTTACAATAGGTATAGCCACCACAATCTCTTCAATCTTTACATGACTAGAATAGTGCGAACACATGTCGGCCATAGGCTTCCTTGATAATGCATCCGCATTCCCATGCACTTTTCCAGGTCGGTATTTAAGAATCATATTGTACTGTGATAATTCTTCCAACCATCTTGCTAACTGCCCCTGTGGTTCTTCATAGCCAAAAATAAACATTACCTCAATCCTTTCCCAGGTCAGTATCTCCCAGAACTGTGTCATCTGCCACCGGCTCGTCTTGTTGTCCCCCAGTGAACAGAGACCAGTTACCAGAGTTACTTCCCTTCTACCTTGTCTTGTCTCCCAGCGGGCAATGACCAGTCCCCTGCTATTGAGGCATGCTTGAATCGTTTTCAGTGTCATAATTGGTTGCTGTACCAGTACTGTAAAATCCCTCAGATTTCTTTCCTGTCAGTTAACAAGTGGGTAATAGTCATAGTCAACCCGTCATATTAACACAGGGACCCATGACCACCAATCCACAAGTTAATGGTAGATGCGTTGTATCATCACTGTAAAATCTCTCGGAATTCTTTCTCGTCAGTTAACAAGTGGTTAATAGTCATAGTCATCCCGTCATATTAACACGGGTCCCCATGACCACCAATCCACAAGTTCATGGTAGATACGTTGAGCCCTTGTCACACTGCACTTGGAAAATGAAGACTGGAACAGTTGGCATTGTTCATTTCAACTTCTTTTGATTACTATCATTATTTCATTTGCTTCGGCAATATCCAGTGCATCCGCAGCTGTAATATCCATGCAAGCGTCATGATACTATTCGGCACAGTAATCGCATTGTATCATGACACGTCCTTGTCATGGGCTTCTTACAGTGGCACTGAATTACCTTAGCTATTAAGGATATCTCTTAAACCTAAAATAATGACAGCAACTATGTTTGTCAGGACAGTTCAATAGAATGGAAATAGTTGTCTCTTTTACTTAACTCCTACCCCCCTCTTTCTCTTTTTGAGCTTGCATTAGGCCTTAATTTGTGAAAACAAAAATACCCTCAGTCTCGTGCATTTAAACGGCCTGGGCATTCTTAAACACTGCCTATTGATGCCCATTGCAATAACACAGGCGTTGTTTGTAATACGCTCGCTATGTACACATGCAAACCAAGCACTGTTACGGATGAATAACACATTTTCGGTGGCTAAAATACAATTCCAAACAAGTTTCCAAAATCATAATAATAAATAAATGCTAAAAGCTGCCTGACTATTGGTTACAGGGACCAATTAACTTTGAAAAGCTCCATTGCAATTATTATCCATTAAATTAGCCACCAGGGTTTAATGCAGAACTTCTTTTTCCATGCTGTTTTCAAAATGGTCACCCCTCTCTCCTTCCCCAAATTTTTTTGGAAAACAACAAAATGGAACAAACTTACATGGGTTCTGCTTCACTTCTGACACCATTGAAGTGTCACTCACCCGTAGCTAACACTATAACCTGCATTATATTATCATTTGCTTGGTCTTAAAGAGTCTTGTCTGTCTCAGTCATCAGTCTAAGTAACACACGTCTGTACTGCTTAGCTGCCTTGGTCCAAGTGGGCCATGTAAAAGTCACATGGTTGGCTGGTTCCTCTAAACTGGGAACCAGAGTTTTCTGGACATAAACAACTGACCAAAAGGAATGGTCTAAAACACAAAGGACAAAGTAGACTTTCACTACAGCCCTTACAGAGATTTCTCCCTTTTCAACAGTGTTTTTTTCTGCTATCATACTATATCTTAGAAAGATTTATTTCATTTTAACCCAAATGATCGACAGCGTTTTATAGTATATAAAAATGCCAGCTAATTTATTAACCCTTTCCCTCATATAGACGCTGTCTGACGCCTCTGCAGCAGAAGGCTATTCGAAAACATAAGTGACAAAAGAAGAAATTGCTCAAAACGAGCGATCTCTCCTTTTGCCACAATGTTTTCCACTTTTAGTCATAGGTTATCCATTCAATTGAAGAGATTTTCCATTTTATGTCAAAATATTTTCAAAGTCGTCTGCTGCAGAATTGTCGTATGAGGGAAAGGGTTAAAGCAGACGGCGTTTTGAAAACATAGTAACAAAAGAAGAAATTGCACAAAACGTGCAATTTCTCCTTTTGTCACAATGTTTTCCACTTTTAGTCATAGGTTATCCATCTGACAAAATATGTTCAAAGTCGTCTGCTGCAGAATTGTCGTAGGATGATAAGGGTTAAAGAGAAGGATTAGTCGAGTACACCGACCTTGATAGATTTATGGCGGTGTGGGATGAAAACAAAATTGCCTATCGTGATCAAAGTTTCCATCCGATAATTCAGTTTCTCAATATGTATTTAAGTTATATTTCAATGAATAATATTATTTCCCATAAGATGTTTTTTCAGGGCATACGACTGAAGATAAAGACAAATAATATTTGGTCTGGTACCCGGTTTAGGAGAGTGGGTACCTTTATACATTATTGCTGCTATACCGATAAATACTACAAAACCGTAACTCCCTATCCCGCTCTTTCTCTTGTTTTATTCCTTTAATAAAATAATTACCCAATGCACATTAATTATTTTCCACAACCATTCGATATTTGAACACGTTTGCAGCTAATTTTGAAAACATTATCTAAAAAGAAATAATCTTACCTTGATGAGCACACAGGAACAGAGAAAGCCGAATACCCAGGCCAGCATGTGAACATAGTAAACAACTTTCAATTTTATAGTCCAAAATGTCTTGACAAATTCGGTAAATGTAAAAGTAAAAGATATTTTCCACGCTAACCTATGTCAAAAACCAGTACATGAAATTGATTTATTCACGGGTATGCTGTTTGACAACACGAACTAATATCTGTAGATACCCGGCTGGGTACTGTTACACAAAAGCGGGATTGATCATAAAAATGTAGAGTTATACGATCATACCCCTTAGTCCTATACGTTTACATATAAATACACACCTACCTTATATAAGTGTGCATGTTGTATTTTAAAATAACATGCATGGCTTATCACTGAATTAACAATTGATAACCAAACCCCAAAGGTATACAACATCAATTAGTAAACTTGTATTGAACGTTCCGCTTGAGCACACTCGGGTAAAACAATCGAAGTAGACATGTTCAAACAGGAATGTTCGAGGACAATATACACCGTTCCGCAATCTGATCGAAGTTTGCTATAGAAACGGGTAGGTGTATTAACTAGGGTATTTATTTAGATCATCGAAGTTTGCTATAGAAACGAGTAGGTGTATTAACTAGGGTATTTATGTAGACCAATTCCACCCTTTTAACCGAATACGGACGCTTTTTAAGCCGAACTTTTAAAACATTATGACAAAAGGGATACATTGCTCGCAATGACCAATTTCCCACTTTACCCAAATGTTTTGAACTTAAAAAAAGAATCATATTTAGGGACTGTTCCTGTCCAGATTCATTGAAAGTCGTCTGCTGCAGATTTGTTGTATTTGGGAAAGGGTTTAATCCTTCGATCTGTCAGTTGAAATAGTTATTTGGTCGATACACAAGAAGCATTGTTTAAATACGAAGTTCCAAGTGAAACTGCTTTGGGAAATAATCGGAATACCATAGTCAAGTTGATGTAGTAGTATATGTATAATTCTTACACGGAAAACATCGCTTTTATAATTTGACATATAACAAGACATTGTTTTCGTTTGGTCCTGTGTCAATGTATCGCTCATCCGAGTACTTAGGAGGAGTAAATCACGATTGATTGATTGGGGTTAACGCCGTATTTAACAATTTCCCAGTTATATCACGGCGGCCAGTTCACCTACTAATTCATTTCCTGGTTTTCTCACACAAGTACTCAACACAACAATCTTCCCAAGCAACTGTCTGCTTTTCCACATAGACTTAGCCCATTGGTGGAAGACGAATGAAGCATGTCGCATTGACTTTTGTCAATCGTCGGAAAGAAAGTAGGCCGAGTCGGGATTCGAACTCACAACCCCTGGATTGACAGCCCGCGTCGCTACCGACTGAGCTACCGGTGCTCGGCTAGAGTAAATCACGAGGAGAATCATTTAATAAGAATAAAAAATAAGTTTATTCAGAGACATAAAACACATGTAACTCTTTTCCTCATACAGACGCTTTCTGACGCCTCTTCAGTATACGACTTATGAAAACAGTCTGGCAAAAGAAGAAATTGCACATAATGATGAGCAATTTCTCCATTTGCCGCAATGTTTTCAAACTTTATCTAATAATTTCACTCCCATCTTGGAGATTTTTCATGTTTTTGCCAAAATGTTTTCAAAGTCGTCTGCTTCAGATTTGTTGTATGTGGGGAAGGGTAAATTTTGTCTCTGGTTTATTTTAATGAATTGGGTTTGAAAATCTCAGGAACGTCTTTGTTACAGTAATGCACGCGTTAGATGGGCCGCATTTGCTAAATCGAGTCCGTTTATGTCTCATAAATGAGATAATAGTGTTTGTTCGATGGTAGACAATCTTAACCCTTTCCCACATATAAGAAATCTTCAGCAGACGACTTGGAACATATTTTGTCAAAAAAAGGAAAATCCCTTTAATTGAATGGATAACCAATTACTAAAAGTGGAAAACTTTGTGGCTCATCATGAGCATTTTTTCTTTTGCCACAATGTTTACAAAAGTAGTATGCTTCAGAGGCGTCTGTATGAAGGAAAGGGTAACGCGGATAATGCCTGTTGAAAAACCAAATCTTGAACAGACGACAATTGCAACAATAAGATTTGAGAAATAAATGTCGCTTATTGAACAAATTATCGATATTTTTCTCAATTGTTAACATGACAGAGAACCCTAAATAATGACGAAATTCTAGCAATTGTAGTCAAGGGTGAATTGAGTGGAATTCACCAACAATGTTCGCTCCAGTACAGGTAAATTGTCGGGTCGTAAACCCTTAACGGATTAATGACGAGACACACACCGTTGTAGCATAAGCCGATGGAAATGATTGCTGCCTAAGTGAATTATCTCCCATTCCCACACTGTTTCAATTTACTACATACGCTCATTCCAAACCAGAACGTATCCCTGATGTTAGTATAAAGTAACTGAGCAAACGACTAGAAACATTAAATCCACAACAATTGATTTTCGTATGAGTTAAGGGTAAATAGGTAGTAATTGATCAGCATTGTTTGTTCCAGGTAAACTAGCCGGCCATAACCATTTATCCCTTTGAAGAATACTTTTGGAAAAGGTAATACTATTATAAATTAATGTTTTATCTTTACCGCCACAATGCTTTTATCCAAATTGTACTTCTACATTTCCAAATGTTTTATATTTTTCAAACATTTAAAATACCAAAGTTTCCCTTTTTCTTTGACACCTCTCACTGCATTAACACGTCATTACAAATATACAAACTATTTGACATCTATTATTCTCTTTTATGACAGTAATTCAACATTGCCAATGTTTAAATTGTTTTAACAATCTAGGTTTAAATTAATGTCATACAGAAGATATTTATTATTTAATGTCACATTTGCAGCGAAGATTAATGCTCACTAACAGCAAACATATCTACGTTAACCAGGAAAACCAGAAATTGTTCGTTTCGCCGTGAATTAGATTTGATTGATCACTCGGGAGCAATACAACAATTCTGCAGCAGACGACTTTGAACATGTTTTGTCAAAAAATGGAAAATCTCGAAAATTGAATGGATAACCTATGACTAAAAGTGGAAAATATTGTGTCAAAAGGAGAAATTGCTCGTTTTGAGCAATTTCATCTTTTGTCACTATGTTTTCAAAAGGCCGTCTGCCGCAGAGGCGTCTATATGAGGGAAATGGTTAATTAAGAGCCGAGTTAGGCATATTGGGTCCCGTTGCATCTCTACTTTAGCATAGCATACTGTGTTGTGTCGAGGAACCAGTGTGGCAACGACTCTAGATTTTCGTCTCACGTTAAATCTGGGACATTACAAGATCCAGAGCTTTAAATAAGGGGTATTTTTCATGTTCTGAAATCCGTATTTGGCATTCAAACCCTATGTTTTGAGTACCCAGTGATAAGAGAACTATTATGGGGGAAAGACCTGTTCACTCCCTCTTATCTAGTCCCCTGATCTTAGATATGTAGGCGGACAGACTATAACGGCACTATGTGTAGTTTGAATTGTGTTTTACGCTGCTTACAACAGTAGTTCAGTCATATCACGGCGTTTCCAGGGTAAAGATGACTAGTTCAGTCATATCACGGCGTTTCCAGGGTAAAGATGACTAGTTCAGTCATATCACGGCGTTTCCAGGGTGAAGATGACTAGTTCAGTCATATCACGGCGTTTCCAGGGTAAAGATGACTAGTTCAGTCATATCACGGCGTTTCCAGGGTAAAGATGAATAGTTCAGTCATATCACGGCGTTTCCAGGGTAAAGATTACTAGTTCAGTCATATCACGGCGTTTCCAGGGTAAAGATGACTAGTTCAGTCATATCACGGCGTTTCCAGGGTAAAGATTACTAGTTCAGTCATATCACGGCGTTTACAGGGTAAAGATGACTAGAACAGTCTGTAACTTAGCCCCACATTTCCCAAGAATTCCTTGAAATTGGCTATCTATTTATCTCAGCAGGTTTTGTAATTATCACACTGGTGTGACCTTTAATGGCCCTTAAATTCTTCATGGCGTGTTGACTGATATCAACTTATCAGATAATAAACCGCTATGAAGCCTAGACATGAGTTCTAAATCTGTGGAACTATTATAAATTGAACTAGTTGTATTAATTAATATGTTTTATTAACCATTCATTCGACATGAGAATATTCTGATCAATAAACAGAATAATTTCTCAAAAAGAATAATTTAATCATGGTAACTCATCCATTTCCCTCATAAAAGCCCTTTCTGGCAGACTGCAGCAGACAACCTTTGAAAACATTGTGGCAAAAAAGATACTGCTTTTTGCCACAATGTTTGCATCTTTATTCAAAAAGTTTTCTTTCATTTGTTGAGAGTTTCCATTTTTTTGGCTAATTGTTTTCAAAGTCGTCTGCTGCAGATTTGTTTTATGTAGGAAACGGTTGTTTTAAAGTATATGTAGTTAATATTCTTGTCTCTAAATCTTGTTTATATACATGAGCATATATATTTGACCAGAGACATATAATATGTTTATATGTCTCTGATTTGACTGAATGTCATACAGTGCAGTGTTTAATTATGTCTTGAGCCAATTGTATACAGATTGTTAAACAAATGCTTTGACTTAATTTATCCAAAATGGATATTGATTGGTCAATATATTCAACCATTATCGAACAATGGTGTCATGGCATTTCTGAGATAGAAAATTACTGGTGATTTTCTTTATTTTAATGAAACTGAATTAACCCCTGGGTACATTATTAGGGCCCATGAATGGAGGGAAAGGGGACTTTTTGTGAACAGTTTTGGTCCAGATATACACTGTTCACACATTAGTTACACACGCTTGTCAGAATGTTCTGTCAACTTGTGTATATTTGTACGTTTTCTCAGGCTCTGACTCCTGTAACCTCTGATATGTTTCAGCGCCGAATTGTTTAAAGTAGACTCTTCCATGTTCAAAATTGGGTGTGTCCATTTCTCAAGTTATAAACGTTTTGGACTAATTTGGTAACTAAAAGGCAAACAATGCTGATTTCAGGTGAGACAGCTCGTAACGAGCTGACTCACCTGAATCTGCATTGTTTGCAAAAACCTCAATATTGCCTGTGGCGCTGAAAGAGTTAATCCTTGTCCCGCTCAACTCCCGTAGCTGTTACCCGTTGATTGATTGGGACTTAAACCCGCTTTCAACAATTTGTCAGTCACCCCACGGCGGCCAGTTCACATACGCCGCATGTGTTTTCCTAGCTTTCTCACACCAGTAATCCACACAACAAACGTTCCAAGCAACCGGCTGCTTTTCCACATAGACTGTTAGCCCATTTGTAAAAGACGAATGACGCATGGGTATACATACGGACATTAAACTGCACAAATATACAGACTTATCCTAGTTTATATTGTTCGCATATACTGCTGTTCAACCCTTTCCCTCATGCAGATGTGTGTTGAAAACAGTGTGTTAAACAGGGAACATTCCTCATATTGAGCAAATTAAATTCTCCGGTTGCCACAACATTTTCAGTTCTATTCAACTTGAATTAAAATATTTCGCTTTCAGAGAGGATTTTCTTTATTTTTGACAGGTTGTTTTTAAAGTCGTCTTCTTGCAGATTTGATATATGCGGCCAAAATGCAGCTGCGGCGATACACATCTGCGTAATGTATCGACCAGATCAGCCTGCGCTGTGCGCAGACTGATCCATCCGGCCGACACCTTCCGTCTAAGGGGAGGGGGGGGGGGGGGGGGGAATAGATAGAGGAGTGATTCCTGTAACAGAAAATCCACAGGAGGCGAAAAGTTTTTATCCGGGTACGCCTGTGTGGCATGCTTAGGCATGCTTAGGCTGATCCGAGTCTATACTTTACGCAGAGTCCACAATGTTTATTTTCTCACGAGACGGCCTACACATTGATTATTGCAAATGACTGCCTTCCTTGGCGCAAAGGGTTGCAGGGTTATCATTACAACTGTCTGGCTAGTGTCTGGACAAATGGACTAGAAAAACTGGTAACTAACACAGGAAACGCTCTGACGTAAAATAATGTTTATTTTCTCACGAGACGGCCTTCACATTGATTATTGCAAAGCTACGCCCCTGTAAAGTATCGGGAAATAAAGGGTAAAGTAGTCAACAGCAATTATCTCAAACTTGATCTTTAATTCTCAGAACGCTGACATCAACTGTAACCGGTATACAGATACTTTAAGCAAATCGATTAGCAACTCTCCATGGTTTAAAGATAACAATTTTGAGTGCGAATTTCAGGTGTTATTTCACTGCCAAAAGTTTGATCAATTAAGAACTGTATTTTTATTCGATTGGTATGTAGGCGACACCAACATAGATGACTTTTATACGTTGCTCAAAAACGACAATCCTTATGTAATAACGAAATTTTCATACTTCATCTATACGTTAATGAAACAAATGATAAGGATATCATTCCCAGCTCTATAGTATTTGTTAAATGGCATGCTTTGTACTATGGGCCGGTGGTCTAATTACTTTCAATAAATATTTGTCATTGTCACTGTCAATGTTTAATACTCTGAATTCAGAACAGATTATACAATACAGTTGCTTCCCTTGTTTCACTAGAAGTGTAACGCGCACCGTGTCCTTCATGAAGTTACGCCATTGCGGATCACCCATCCAGGCACTTACCGCGATGTACGTTGCTTTACTTTGTGACAGAGTCATCCACTCTACCAACGTAGCGAAAAGTCCCACCCCTTCCACCATTTGTACCGGGTCCTTCAATGGAGTTAAGCCATCGCGGGTCACCCATCCAGGTACTAACCGCGATGTACGTTGCGTTACTCTATGAAAAAAGTCAACCACTCTACCAACGTCGCTTTGGAAGGCGGGTTCGACGACAATCGAGTGGTATTTGTACCTATAGATCTACCCAATCCCCGTTACATGGCACCCTCTTTTTTTCCAGTCGACTTTGACCCGAAGTCACACTATACACCAGTATATGTACACCAGAGCAGAACCTATGTTACATCACTGGGAACCAACAGGGTCCTGGGATGATTGTGATGTCACCCCAAAATCCCACTCCTGCCACCATTTGTAACGTGTACCGGGTTCTTCAAGGAGTTAAGCTTACGCGGGTCACCCATCCAGGCACTAACCACAATGTACGTTGCTTAACCTTGTGAAAGGTTAGCGACTCTACCAACGTCGCTATAAAAACCGGCTTCTACAGCAGGGCACAGCAGGGCACAGCAGGGCACAGCACGACTCTAGAAGTGGCATTTATACCTACACCCAATTCCCGTTATAATAGAACGCAACTTTGTAGAAACTGAGGAATTCGCAAGCTGAAAATGATCACAACAATTGAATGTGATGTATTGGTATACAAAGGGGTGTGAACTCTGTTGATCCGTGGTCAGTCATTCATTACGAAACTAGCAGGGTCTTTTAACTCTTATACACATACAACAAATATGCAGCAGACTACTTTGAAAGCATCTTGCTCTGTTCATGACTGTTTGATTGTTTGGTATTTTACGTCACAGAGTTTCCTGTGTTAGTTACCAGTTTTTCTAGTCCATTTGTCCAGACACTAGCCAGACAGTTGTAATGATAGCCCTGCAACCCTGAGCGCCAAGGAAGGCAGTCATTACTACATTTTTAAAGTCATTAGTATGACCCAGGGGCGTAGCTTTGCAATAATCAATATGTAGGCCGTCTCGTGAGAAAATAAACATTATGGACTCTGCGTAAAGTATCGACCCGGATCAGCCTAAGCATGCCACACAGGCGTACCCGGATACACTTTTCGCCTTCTGTGGATTTTTTGTTTCAGGAATAACTACTCTATACATCTTTCCCCCTAAGACGGAATGTGTCGGCCGGATCAGTCTGCGAGGACAGCGCAGGCTGATCTGGTCGATACATTACGCAGATGTCTATCGCCGCAGCTGCATTTTGGGGCTTCTTGAGAAAAAATGTGTAGACACGTGCCTACAGTGCCTAAAGGGAGCTACGCCCCTGTGACCCGACCGTGGATCGAACCCGCGACCTCCTGTCACCAGGTAAACGTTTTACCACTACACCACCGAGGCGGTCCTCTGTCAATGAAGGTACAACACTTCCACTTCCGATTGTCTTTTCGATAATCATGATTTGGTATAAAAATCATGTTGTACATAATGCATGGTCATCTTTAGAAATGATCAATCTTTAAACAAATGATTTGATCAAATCTGGCCCATTTAACATCACTTTGAAATGTTTTTGAACGGACGCAAGGACGACGTCAAAACTACATTCCCCCGCCTTTGGAATACGGAGAAGGGTAAAGAAGAACTTGTCTGATTGTTTATAGCCGCTATTAAGATTTTACAATCCTAGCGTTTATTGTTTGTTTGCACATTCGAATACCCCAGTTTGAACAATATACATTTATATACCAATTCGTTCCAGTATTCCCCATAGACCATGTACACATATTTTAAATGATAATGTATATAAATATTGATGAGCTCGCGAAACCTGAATTCATCAGACATAACACACACTTATGATTCAACTAGGTCACTTTCGATACAAATAGGACACGAAAGTAGCATTACGTATAGAGAGATAAACGAGTATTTTGATCAACATTAAAGTACATATGCACCGACACAAAGCTCATTGCCTTTCCACCAACCTTATCAAGAGATCCTGAGCATCACTGACGTCTAGGCCGCTGGCCTAAAGTTAAATTATCAATAACACACACTGTATCCTTTGTTTGTAGACTCGAGTGAAACTGCGTATATTATAACGTGTTTAGCCAGAGCAGTAGTGTTTACATACATCACGTGAGTTTGTTTACATCTGTTACGCAAACGTCCTATTTTTAGACACATATCATCCGAGTTTGGACCATAGTCGTATAGGCCTAATGTTTAATTTTCCTAAAACATTTTCTTGATACAGACGACTTTTGACATCTTTGGCAGCATACTAATTAAGAAAATATTGTGATAAAAGAAGAAGTTGCTCGATAGAGCAATTCTTCATTTTCCCACAATGTTTTTAACACCGTAGTATATATTTCAAAATGTTTAGATGTTACCTGTTTCTATAGCATCTACATCTTAGAAGGTCAAACAGGGTTAATGCCGTTGACAATTTTGACGTGTTTTTTTTTTCTTGACGTAAAGTCGCCATCTAAAGGGATTTATAAGCTATTTTTGAATGCGGTTTGAATTGATAATGTATACACAAAACACATGTCCTGTTTAAGCAGACATACTTTACATTCAAGTAAATAAATATAACAAGATACATGTAACAAGCTTTATGGACAATACGTCTGATAGAGATAATGCCATGTCAACTAGAAATAACACCATGCCAGGTGAACATAATAACATGTTAACAGGTTAACATAATCTTTAATAAACTAGGGAATATTATGTTGCAGCAGCGATATCGGGTTTGATATTGTACTACGAGGGGCATGGACAAATTGTCTAAACCCCTACAAGACAATTCGACCAATCAACATTGCTTGAAGGAATACGGGCCAAGGAACATTTCTACAAAATTATTTGAAAATCGGCCCGACACTTTCGGAGGAGATTTTTTTTAAGTTTTCACTATTGTCTTTCGGTTGCCATGGAAACCAGAATTTTTGCATGGACTTAACAAATTTGAAGGAATCTAGGAGAGGATAATGAGAGGAGGCTTCCTATGGAGTTTTATCCCAATTGGCCATGGCAGCGGAGGAGAAGTCGTTTGAAGCAAAAACGTTGACGCACGCACGCACGCACGACGGACAATTCGCCATGACATAAGCTCGATAGGCTTTCCGCCAGTGGAGCTAAAATATGTTGAAAGCGGCGTAATACATTGAACAAGTACAAAGGTCCTAGTCATTCACGTGTAGTTCAATCTGTCAGCCACATCATTTACTGTCAGTAGGCATATACTATCTTGATAATCATTCAACACCTTAATTCGGTCAGACAGGGGATCAGGAAATTGTTGTAAACAACTTTGATATATCGACAAATTGTTCACATGTTTATTAACTCAGACAGTATCAAAACATCAAGGGGTTGTGAGTTCGAACCCCAGCTCGGCCATCATTCTTTCCTACGTTTGACAAAAGTCACTGTGACAAGCGCCATTAGTCTTCCACCAATAGGCTAACATTCTATGTGAAAAAGCAGCCAGTTGCTTGGAAAGAATGTTGTGTGCATCTCTCTCCCCCCCCCCCCCCCCCCCCCCTGTCTGTCTGTCTGTCTGTGTGTGTGTGTGTGTGTGTGTGTGTGTGTGTGTGTGTGTGTGTGTGTGTGTCTCTCTCTCTCTCTCTCTCTCTCTCTCTCTCTCTCTCTCTCTCTCTCTCTCTCTCTCTCTCTCTCTCTCTCTCTCTCTCTCTCTCTGTCTCTCTCCCTCTTATTGAAATAGGCGTTAAACTACAATCATTCAATCAGTTTCGAAACAGGATGTCGACTCGAGCAGTGGGTCAGGAGTTCTTACCTCGGCACGGCCAACATTATTTCATTATACGTGAATTGCAAGCCTCTGTTGGAATTGATGAATAATGATATGCACGAATAAGTCGGGAAGAAGGAAAAAATAACTTTGAAAATCTGACATACCAAAACTAGTTAAAGACAATAACCTCTACTTTATTAAGAAATATTTATTATAGGAGTTGTTTCCCTTTGGCCTTTTAAATGTCAACAACATCATCAGTTGGATTTCTTCCAACTGTAGGAAATTCCAGAACGACCATCAACTTCTCAGAGGATTTTCAAAACATCTCAGAACCTAAATGTTGACGGAATAACTCGATGGAATTAATTAGCTTGAATAAAAACAAACTAACAACGTTAAACTTATGACGGAAACGTTAAGTTTGTTTAATGTTTACCCATTATGTATAAATGTAATTTTAACGAGTCGCTTGCTTGAACAAATATCGGAGGAACACTGTCACTTCCTGGAAATTGGTACAATGTTGAACAAATATCGAAGGAACACTGTCACTTCCTGGAAATTGGTACAATGTTGAACAAATATCGAAGGAACACTGTCACTTCCTGGAAATTGGTACAATGTTGAACAAATATCGAAGGAACACTGTCACTTCCTGGAAAGTGGTACAAAGTTGAACAACTATCGCAGGAACACTGTCACTTCCTGGAAAGTGGTACAAAGTTGAACAAATATCGAAGGAACACTGTCACTTCCTGGAAATTGGTACAAAGTTGAACAAATATCGAAGGAACACTGTCACTTCCTAGAAATTGGTACACAGTTGAACAAATAACGAAGGAACACTGTCACTTCCTGGAAATTGGTACGGAGGAACACTGTCACTTCCTGGAAATGGGTACACAGATGAACAAATATCGAAGGAACACTCACTTCCTGGAAATACAACATGGTAACCCCCCCCCCCCCCCCCCCCCCCCCCCCACACACACACACCTCTCGCCTCGCTATCGCTCCTTTTCCCACATACAACAAATCAGCAACAGACTTTGAATACACATTAGAGAGAAACGGAAAATCTCTATTATTTAAACTATTTTAAATAAGTTGAAAATATTCTTATACCACATTGTTTTCAAAATATTTCTGCTGTAGATGCGTCAAAAGGTGTCTAGTAGTGAAACATGGTTTAAAATTATGACATGTGAAGATCAATCGTTTGATCTGAACAAAGACCTAATAACACATTATGTGTTATTAGGTCTTTGATCTGAACTCCCCTCTACTTTTCTAGTTACGTCTTACTAAATTCGTCCGCTGCAGCAAACTTATCTTCCGAATATACGTGTTGAACTACGGTACTGTAGGGTGCGAATTTCTTTTAACATAATTTACTTCTTTTTTTTAAATTGACAAACAAACTACAAACAAACCTTTGCTTGAAAAGGCAAAATAAAGTCATATTTTGTCATAATAATATACGATAGTTGAACGAGATCACAGCGCGTGACGGATGCCGACATTTGGCGGGAAGTGAATTTTGCTTACCTTGGCAGAGTTAGCAGACGATGTAAAATAATGTTTACTTCTAGTCTTGTTAAAATGAGGTGGGGAAAACCGATTTGTGAATGAATTTGCAGTGATTCAAAGAGGATATATAGTTTGACGGATTTATATCGTAAGTTAAAAACAACTTTGTTTCAACTATTTCCAGGAATGCAGACGACACGTGAAAATTAAAAACATTGTGAAAACTTGTTATTGCTCTAAACGAGGAACTACTTTTCACAAAGTTTCATGCAGTTTGTGGTTTGAAAAACACCTTCCCACATGCACATACATTTTGCAACATTATGTTTACAAAAGTTGTCAATTGCAGATGCATCAGAAAGTCACTTGAGTGTCTGGATGTGGGAAAGAGTTAACCCTTTCCCTCATACGACAATTCTGCAGCAGACGACTTTGAACATATATTTTGTCAAAAAATGGGAAAATCTCTATAATTAAATTTTGAGCAATTTCTTCTATTGTCACTATGTTTTCAAAAAGCCGTTTGCTGCAGAAGCATTAGAAAGCGTCTATATGGGGGAAAGAGATTATCAGAGGGAAGGGCGATTTTCTGTTTGCAGGTTGCATTTCTAGAAAGAATGTATATTGTTTTATGGCGCATCGACAGCTAAGGTCATGTAGCGCGCAATTAAATTTAATTATTCATGATCCCTGGGTAAACAAACCAGTACTAGGCTAGAAAATGTGCCTTGCCCAAGGGCACTCCACCATGACCGTAGTGCCGCGACTGGGGATCGAACACGGGACACCCGGTTTAGAAATCCCCGACGCTAACCACTCGACCACAGCGGATTCCCTTCTAGAAAGAAGCATCTGACAACAAAATTACAAGAACACATTCTTAGTCTGATCATATCAGGGGCGTAGCTGGACCTAAATGTGGTCTACGCACCATCCTAGGGGGGTCCGGGGGCCAGCTCCCCCTCCGGGAAAAAAAAATCGTCTAAGGTGACTTCTGGCGTATATTTAACAATATCTTAAAAGCCTACTTGAATTGTTCTGATTTGTCCGTGTTCACCCTTTCCCCCCTTAGGGTCCAGTTTTTATTGCATTTTTTGCATTTGTTTCATTTTTATTTTTGGAACTCTCAAGATATTTCTTACGCACGTGCGTACGTGCGTAAGCCTAGCTACGCGCCTGCATATGCTGGTCTGAATTGTAATTACTTTTAATTTGTGCTTTTTTAACCATGCACTTTAAGTGCTCTATTAACCCTTTCAATGCTGAATTTCTAAAATGGACTTATCCACCTTTGTATATATGGAAGAGTTCATAGCCAATTCTAGGAATATCAAGATAGTGCATCCAACAGTATACAGTGCATCCAGCAGTATACAGCCTAGTGGATCCATAATGTTGGCAAAGGCTTTACATAATTGTTTACAGCAATCAAAGGGTTATGTCTCACCTGCTTAGTAGACATGAGGCAAAATATCAACAGTTAGAAAGGGAAGGGGGTATCAAGATATATTGACCATTAAATAAAACATATTGTGGAAAAGCAGGAAATTCCCCTTTATCCACAAATGTTTTAGTTGGCTGCTACAAAGGCATCACAATTGATCTTTAAGTGGTATGCAGTAAACATGGTTCAACATTTAACATGTGATCAGAACGCAGCCTTAGTGGTGTAGTGGTAGACTGTCCGCCTCGGGTGAGGAAGGTTGTGGGTTTTATCCCCTGCAAGTCATACCAAAGTCTTTAAAAATGGTAGTACTATGGCTTCCCTTATTGGTGCTTAGGGTTTCGGGGTTAGCTAGCATTATGACTGACTGGCTGGTGTCAGGATAAATGAACCAGTAGAATTTGTAACTTAACCAGGAAATGCCATGATATAACTGAAGAATTGTTGAAAGTCATTGGATCAGAGATAGAGTGCTTACCCAGGCCTTTTTCTAGGCATCGCACAGGTCAGAAAGTCTGACCCATTTCAAATGGCAAAAGTTATTAAAATCATGCAGAATTCCCAATTTTGTCATGTTAACCCTGTTTTTTTTATTCCCAAATAAAAAATAATAGCGATTAATTTTCCCAAATAAGGGACCAAATTCTTGTTCCCAAAATACCTAGAAAAAAGCCTGTGGCCTGTAAAAGCCCTGAGGTCTGAAACCCTGGATGAACTCTAACCCTTTCCATCATACGACAATTCTGCAGTAGACGACTTTTCTCCATTTGACACAATGTTTTCAACTGTTGTCAATAGTTATAATTTCATTCATAGAGATTTTCTATTTTTAGACAAAATATTTTCAAAGTCGTCTGCTGCAGAATTGTCGTATGAGGGAAAGGGTTAAGGACTGATTGCTTTAGATGACTTAACCTTGAAAATGTTGTATTTCCAATTCATATTTTCATTTAAAATTTGGGTATCAAAAGAAAAGTCAACAAAGCTTTTATAGTAGTAGTACAGTATGACATTTATAGCAACGAAACCTTTTTGATGCCTCTGCAGCAGACAACTTTTGAAAACGAGATGGCAAAAGAAGAAATTGCTCATGATGAGCAATTTCTCCATTTGACACAATGTTTTCAATTGTTGTCAATAGTTATAATTTCAATGATTCATAGATATTTTCTATATTTTCGCCTACTGTCCTCCAAATTCGTCTGCTGTAGATATATTATGTGTGTCAGAAAGGGTAAAACTGTACAAAAAATGTGTCTGCAAGGTTGTGCTCTGTACAAATTACTCTTATCTGTCTTGAAATAGTGTTTATTTATTTGGATTTCAGCCCAAAGCTGACAATTATGTGAGTTGCACTTTAAGTGCCAACAACTCTCTAAACAGTTTACCTGTAAAAGAGGACTGTTGAATCCTTTGAACAGTTTACCTGTAAAAGAGGACTATTGAATCTTCTGAGCAGTTTACCTGTAAAAGAGGACTATTGCATCTTCTGAGCAGTTTACCTGTAAAAGAGGACTATTGCATCTTCTGAGCAGTTTACCTGTAAAAGAGGACTATTGAATCCTCTTAGCAGTTTACCTGTTAAAGATGATTATTGAATCCTGTGAACAGTTTACCTGTAAAAGAGGACTGTTGAATCCTTTGAACAGTTTACCTGTCAAAGATGACTGGTGAATCCTCTGAACAGTTTACCTGTAAAGGATGACTGTTGAATCATCTGAACAGTTAAATTACCTATAACTGAGGACTGTTGAACAGTTTACGGACTGTTGAATCCTCTGAACAGTTTACCTATAAAAGAGGACTGTTGAATCCCTGAAACAGAACAGAGCTCTAAATAAGGGGCAATAACTCTTTCCCACATACACCAAATCTGTAGCAGATGACTTTGAAAGCATAATAAGGCAAACGCTATCAATGAAAGTTCAACTATTGAATAGGGTGGAACAGTCGTTATGGCAAAAAGAGCAATTGCTCTTTAATATGTAAAATTTAGCCTTTTGTCACAATGTCTTAAAAAGCTGACCGATGCTGACCATTCTGGGTAAAGGGTTATAATCATTATTTATACTCCAAACACCATATATGAGCCGTCCCGTGAGAAAACCAACATTGTGAACTCTGCGTAATGTATCGACACAGATCAGCCTGCACATTCCGCGCAGGCTAACCTATACCTCTATCACCTGAGACATAATGTGTCGGCCTGGATCAGCCGGCACGGACTGTGCAGGCTGATCTGGATCAATACATTACGCAAAGCCATAATATCGGTTAGCTTGTGGAACGGCTCATATATTGATAATAAAAAAAAATGCCTCTCATTGAGATGATTCTTTTCGGTACTCACAACATTGGTGCAATTTAGCAATATGAAATTTCCAGGGAAATAAGCCCTTTATACATCTTATATATAAACCTTATTATAGGTGGATAATTGTAAGACATGAATATTTGAAGGAACACAAGTGTCACTTGAAAATATGTCGGTAAGTAAAAACTGGATGGACAGACAGACACACAACAGTGAAGTGTCTTTTATGATGACTGTCTCCCTTTCCCACATACAACAAATCTGCATCCGACGACTTTGAAAACATCTTGGCAAAAAAAAAAAAAACAAGGTCCATAATGTAGGTTTAGTTACTGAACAGAGTTGAAAACATTGTGGCAAAGAAGAAATTGCTCATTTTGAGCAATTTCTTCTTTGTCACAATGTTTTCAAAAGTCGTCTGATGCAGTGGCATCAAAAAGCGTCTGTATGAGGCAAAGGGTTAATCAATATGCAGAGTTCCATTATTTTATTGACAACCTGAAGTAAGCTATAATTTTAAAGCCCTTGAAAGTTGGTGGAAATTAATTGGAAAGAGAGTACAAATAACCTTGAATTATCGTTATATTCAAGAGTTGTTTCTCTAAATTGATGTTTAATAAAAGCATTTTATCTATGAAATTGCATGCTGATTCTCGTTGATATCATTCTCAAATATTGTTTCAAGTAAATTATTAAATGTGATTGGTAGATTTCCTTTAGTCATTGCAAATAAGACAAATGAATCAATTAACATTGTAAAGTTACCTATAATTAAACAATGGGAAATAATCCTGGAAAAGTTCACTAATTCAATGCCAACGCTCTGTGGTAGGGCTTCAGTACAACAATTAAGAAACACTTTATCCTATTAATATGCAAACAATTTAGAGGTGATTTTTGAAATTTAACCTGTTTATCTGATTAAATATTTCAGTTGTCTTTTTTTAACCCTTTCCCACATACAACAATTCTGCAGCAAACAACTTTCAGAACTTGGTGACAAAAACATATAAATAAATCAAAGTTTTACTTTTAAATCATCATGAGCAATTTCACCTTTGGCCACAATGTTTTCAAAAGTCATCTGCAAGTGGAAAAGGGTTAAAAATAATATGTGGACAAAAATGTTACATCTAAGAAATTGAAGGTAAAATTTTATGAAGATTCGAAAACACTCTAGAAAAAAGGAAAATTAATTGCTTGCTTTGAACAATAAATTTCTCTCTTTTCACTCCACATCATTGTTGAACCCTTTCCCTCAGCAGACGGGTATGTTTTCAAAGTCTTCTGCTGCAGATTTGTTGTATATGGGAAAGGCTTAAAGACGTCTGCAAATGTCACCCAGAACCAAGGTAAGGGTTGAGACATATTTTTATGAAGTTGACAAATGTGTACAGTTACAAGTTGGTTGGTTGACAGGAGATAAAATGTGCAGACTGTTCTGTTTTTAACCCTTTACCACATACAGCAAATCTGCAGCAGATGACTTCAAAAACATTTTGGAAAAAACAAGGAAAATCTCTATAAATGTACGTATTATAAGTATGATTACTGAAAAGAGTTGAAAACCTTGTGGCAAAAGGAGAAATTGCTTGTTTTGAGCAATATTTCCTTTTGTCACAATGTTTGCAGAAGTCGTCTGCTGCAGAGGCGTCTGAAAGTGTCTGCATGTGCTAAAGGGATTTATTTTGTGCAATAAGGGATAAAAAAAAGGAGACATAATCTTTATTTGACCTCCATAACATTGGAGAGAATTGGCATTTTTCAAATTTGCTGTATGAAAAATGTTTTGATTTTTAAAACTCCTGTTGATCCAATTAGCCCTTTCGCACTTGACAAGGCATTTTGACGCATCTGCAGCAGGCGATTTTTGAAGACATTGTGGTAAATGAAGAAATTGCTAAAAACTATTTAATAGTAAAACTCTGACAAAGTTTCACCATGCTCAAGCCAAATATGTGGCTTCCAGAGCGTTAACAAGATTTTTATTAAATTTGATCTAGTGCTCTAGTTTTTAAACGGACATGACCTGGTTTCGAACTTGGCCTAGATATCCCTAAGACAAACAATCTGACAAAGTTTCAACATGCTCTAGCCAAAAATGTGGCTTCCAGAGTGTTAACAAGATTTTCCTTAGATTTGACCTAGTGACCTAGTGTCAAACTGGGCCTAGATATCACTAAGACAAACATTCTGACAAAGTTTCAACATACTCTAGCATAATAATGTAGCTTCCAGAGTGTTAACAAGATTTTTCATGAATTTGACCTAGTGACCTAGTTTTTGACCGGACATGACCCAGTTTCTCAAACTTGGCCTAGATATTACTGAGACAAACATTCTAACAGTTTCAACATGCTCAAGCCAAAAATATGGCTTCCAGAGTGTTAACAAGATTTTCCTTAAATTTGACCTAGTGACCTAGTTTTTGACCCCATATGACCCAGTTTCGAACTTGGCCTAGCCTTGATGGAGATGTATGTTCTGATAAACTTTCATAAAGATTGGATACAAAATGTTGCCTCTAGAGTTTTAACAAGCAAATGTTGACGACGGACGACGTACAAAAGGCGATCACAATAACTCACCTTGAGCACTCTGGTGAGCTAAAAATTGTATTAAGGAAAATACTATATAAACCTTTAAAGATGGCTTTTGACATGACATCTTTGCTGCAAATTTGTTGTATATTGGAAAGGGTTAAAATAAGCAACTTCTCCATTTCAGACAATTATTCCAGCTATCAAAGGTAAACGTCAAATTTTCAGATAACATTTTTGATTTGAAAGTATTCAAATCAGACACCTCCAAAATATATCTAGTGATACAATTTGATGACAGGGAATAATTTGTGTGTGCAGGTCTATATTGTATGAGCCTATATAACACAGGGAAATACGTCTTCAGGCATTTAACCCTTTCCCTCATATAGACACTTTCTGACGCTTATGCAGCAGACAGCTTTTTGAAAACATAGTGACAAAAGAAGAAATTGCTCAAAACTAGCAATTTCTCCGTTTGCCAAAATGTTTTCAACTTTTAGTCATAGGTTATCCATTCAATTGTAGAGATTTTCTGTTTTTAGCTCACCTGAGCTTTGCTCAAGGTGAGTTATTGTGATCGCCTTTTGTCCGTCGTGCGTCGTCCGTCGTGCGTCGTCCGTCAACTTCTTCTCCTCAGTAACCAGTGGGTCAATTTGGATGAAACTTCACAGAAAGCATCCTCTCAATGACCTCACCAGAATTCCTTCAAATTTTTGGGATCCATGCAAAATTCTGGTTTCCATGGCAACGAAACCGAAAAAACTTCAAAATTCTTTTTCTCCCAAACTGGTTGGCAGATTTTCAAATAATTTTGTAGAAATGTTCCTTAGATGACCCTCTATCAGATTCCTTCAAGCCATGTTAATTGGTCCAAAAACATGGCCGCCAGGGGGGGCGGGGCTATTTTGCCTTATATGGCTATAGTGAAAACTTAAAAAATCTTCTCCTCCGAAAGTGTCAGGCCAATTTTCAAATAATTTTGTAGAAATGTTCCTTGGGTGATCCTCTATCAGATTCCTTCAAGCCATGTTGATTGGTCGAAAAACATGGCCGTCAGGGGGGGCGGGGCTATTTTGCCTTATATGGCTATAGTGCAAATTTAAAAAATCTTCTCCTCCAAAAGTGTCAGGCCGATTTTCAAATAGTTTTGTAGAAATGTTCCTTGGGTGATCCTCTATCAGATTCCTTCAAGCCATGTTGATTGGTCAAAAAGCAAGGCCGCCAGGGGGCGGGGCTATTTTGCCTTTTATGGCTATAGTGAAAACTTAAAAAATCTTCTCCTCCATAAGTGTCGGGCCGATTTCCAAATAATTTTGTAGAAATGTTCCTTGGGTGACCCTCTATCAGATTCCTTCAAGCCATGTTGATTGGTCGAAAAACATGGCCGCCAGGGGGCGGGGCTATTTTGCCTTATATGGCCAAAGTGAAAACTTAAAAAATCTTCTCCTCCGAAAGTGTCAGGCTGATTTTCAAATAATTTTGTAGAAATGTTCCTTGGATGACCCTCTATCAGATTCCTTCAAGCCAAGTTGATTGGTCGAAAAACATGGCCACCAGGGGGGGGGGGCGGGGCTATTTTGCCTTATATGGCTGTAGTGAAAACTTAAAAAATCTTCTCCTCCAAAAGTGTCTGGCCGATTTTCAAATAATTTTGTAGAAATCTTCCTAGGGTGACCTGACCCTCTATCAGATTCCTTCAAGCCAAGTTGATTGGTCGGAAACTATGGCTGCTATGGGGCGGAGCTTATATAGCTAAAGTGAAAAAAAAAAATCAGGTGAGCGATTCCAGGGCCATCATGGCCCTCTTGTTTGACAAAATATGTTCAGTCTTCTGCTGCAGAATTGTGATATGAGGGAAAGGGTTAACCCTCTCTGGAATATAGACCCTTTCGGATGCATAAGCAATTTCTTCCTTTGCCACAATGTTTTCAACTCTATTGAATGATTACAGTCATTTATAGAAATGTTCCATATTTAGATGTTTTCAAAGTTGTGTGCTTTGTATGTGGAAGAGTGATAAGACCAGTGTTGCTTTAGATCAGCCAGTGCATGCAACACTATTAACCATATTGGGTATGGGTCATTCGTTTCCCACATGTAGACACAATTTGAAGCATCAATATCACCTGCAGGAGATTTGTTCTATGTTTCTCATATATTACAGGGGTGTAGAAATGAATTTAAGTAGCAGGGCATATCCCTAAAGTAGGCGGGTCCTCCCCCAATTAGGGTAAAGGGGGCAAAGCCCCTCCGATTGAAAATGAATTTAAGCCTTTTTCAACACAAAAATCTAGTCTTCTGGTGCATGTTTTCATGTTTATTTTCATACAGAAACACATTAATCATGACTATCATAGGAAGTAGGACATTTTGTAAATACCAAGCGCGAGATAGCAATATATTCTGCAAAACTTTGGTCAATAAGGGGCTTTAATCATACATGGTCTAGTAGTTAACATTAACCAACCCCCCCCCCCCCCCCCCCCCAAAAAAAAAGAAATAGGCATATTTTTATTGTTTTGTATTTTTCAAAATGTTCTTAAACTTTCAAGATGGACATAACATACTAGTGTGTGATCTTTGTAAACTATAACATGAAGAAAGGCCTATGGCCGAACAGTTGAATAAAATAGTGTATAGAACATATTCACTATTTTCAACCATTTGTGTAACCTTCAGTATTAAAATCAGAACAGATTGATGTCGGAAATGGGTCAGAGGTTGGGGTTGAAACTTCCCTTGGTTCTGGTTCTAGGGACTTTGTCTCGGCGAAATACGAAGAAATATTTGTGGTAGAAATGGGATGATCAACAGGTTTAATATTATGGGCCGATTCAGACAAGGCTTGCTCTGTCGAATCACCAGCATCGCCACGGTCAACGTTGTTTCCGTATTGATAACCGAAGCCAGACCATTTTTAGATTGAAAAAAATCAAGCAATGTTTTCTGTGATGTGTTGGACGCCTTTTTTAAATGCTTGACGTAGAACTTTCCATTACGCGACATGGTTTGTTTTGAATTTTAAGATCCAGGTAGTTAATTTTGACACCAGCCGAAATTATAACATAAGGCGTCTAATCATTGGCTGTAAATAAAATGATATTCAATCAGAATCGAGGTTTTAATGAAAGCATAGACTCATATAACGCAAATACAAATACTGAAACAACTGAACAAAACTGAGGGTGCCGGTGTCGTATAGTATTATGACCCCCGCGGTTAAATGACCCGCGGGTCGTTTTACCGCTATTGTAAAATGACCCGCCCTATTGTAAAATGACCCCCCCCTATTTTTTCCATCTTATTCCTTTTTTAATGTAGTATTTGCAATAGTTCAGTGCGCAATAGCCTGTTTGGAAACACAATATAGCGTGACCAGTCAATTATGATGAACTTAAAATAATTAAGATGTATGTGTGTGTCGGGGGGTCACTTTACCATGGCCATAGTAAAATTACCCCCCCCTATTTTTTTCATCTTATACTATTTCATTGTACTATTTATAATTACAAAGTCAATAATAAACTGCATTGATTTAAAATTTAGTTTTATCAGTGAATTATAATAATAAAAAAAAGGATTTTGGAGGGGGGGTCACTTTACCATGGCCATAGTAATATGACCCCCCTCCCCCCCTCTATTTTTTTCATCTGATACTATTTCATTGTACTATTTATAATTACAAAGTCAATAATAAACTGTATTTTTTAGCTCACCTGAGCTTTGCTCAAGGTGAGTTATTGTGATCGCCTTTTGTCCGGCGTCCGTCGTGCGTCGTGCGTCGTGCGTCAACTTCTTCTCCTCAGTAACCAGTGGGTCAATTTGGATGAAACTTCACAGAAAGCATCCTCTCAATGACCTCACCAGGATTCCTTCAAATTTTTGGGATCCATGCAAAATTCTGGTTTCCATGGCAACGAAACGAAAAAAACTTCAAAATTCTTCTTCTCCCAAAATGCTTGGCAGATTTTCGAATAATTTTGTAGAAATGTTCCTTGGATGACCCTCTATCAGATTCCTTCAAGCCGTGTTGATTGGTCGAAAAACATGGCCGCCAGGGGGGGGCGGGGCTATTTTGCCTTATATGGCTATAGTGAAAACTTAAAAAATCTTCTCCTCCGAAAGTGTAAGGCCGATTTTCAAATAATTTTGTAGAAATGTTCCTTGGGTGACCCTCTATCAGATTCCTTCAAGCCATGTTGATTGGTCGAAAAACATGGCCGCCAGGGGGGGCGGGCTATTTTGCTTTATATGGCTATAGTGCAAACTTAAAAAATCTTCTTCACCAGAAGTGTCAGGCCGATTTTCAAATAATTTTGTAGAAATGTTCCTTGGGTGATCCTCTATTAGATTCCTTCAAGCCATGTTGATTGGTAAAAAAACATGGCCGCCAGGGGGCGGGGCTATTTTGCCTTTTATGGCTATAGTGAAAACTTAAAAAATCTTCTCCTCCATAAGTGTAAGGCCGATTTTCAAATAATTTTGTAGAAATGTTCCTTGGGTGACCCTCTTTCAGATTCCTTCAAGCAATGTTGATTGGTCGAAAAACATGGCCGCCAGGGGGCGGGGGCTATTTTGCCTTATATGGCCAAAGTGAAAACTTAAAAAATCTTCAACATCTTCTCCTCAGTAACCAGTGGGTCAATTTGGATGAAACTTCACAGAAAGCATCCTCTCAATGACCTCACCAGAATTCCTTCAAATTTTTGGGATCCATGCAGAATTCTGGTTTCCATGGCAACGAAACGAAAAAAACTTCAAAATTCTTCATCTCCCAAACTGCTTGGCAGATTTTCAAATAATTTTGTAGAAATGTTCCTTGGATGACCCTCTACCAGATTCCTTCAAGCCATGTTGATTGGTCGAAAAACACGGCCGCCAGGGGGGGGCGGGGCTATTTTGCCTTATATGGCTATAGTGCAAACTTAAAAAATCTTCTCCTCCAAAAGTATCTGGCCGATTTTCAAATAATCTTGTAGAAATGTTCCTAGGGTGACCCTCTATCAGATTCCTTCAAGCCAAGTTGATTGGTCGGAAACTATGGCTGCCAGGGGGCGGGGCTTATATAGCTAAAGTGAAAAAAATTAAAAAATCAGGTGAGCGATTCAAGGGCCATCATGGCCCTCTTGTTTTCATCTTATACTATTTCATTGTACTATTTATAGTAACAAAGTCAATAATAAACTGTATTGATTTAAAATTTAGTTTTATCGGTGAATTATAATTTAAAACAAGAGGGCCATGATGGCCCTGGAATCGCTCACCTGATTTTTTTTTCACTTTAGCTATATAAGCCCCGCCATCTGGCGGGCATAGTTTCCAACCAATCAACTTGGCTTTAAGGAATCTGATAGAGGGTCACCCTAGGAACATTTCTACAAAATTATTTGAAAATCGGCCTGACACTTTTGAAGGAGATGACCCTCTACCAGATTCCTTCAAGCCATGTTGATTGGTCGAAAAACACGGCCGCCAGGGGGGGGCGGGGCTATTTTGCCTTATATGGCTATAGTGCAAACTTAAAATATCTTCTCCTCCAAAAGTGTCAGCCCGATTTTCAAATAATTTTGTAGAAATGTTCCTTGGATAACCAACTTTCAGATTCCTTCAAGCCATGTTGATTGGTCAAAAAACATGGCCGCCAGTGGGCAGGGCTATTTTGCATTATATGGCTATAGTGAAAACTTAAAAAATCTTCTCCTCCAAAAGTATCTGGCCGATTTTCAAATAATTTTGTAGAAATGTTCCTAGGGTGACCTTCTATCAGATTCCTTCAAGCCAAGTTGATTGGTCGGAAACTATGGCTGCCAGGGGGCGGGGCTTATATAGCTAAAGTGAAAAAAAAAAAAAACAGGTGAGCGATTCAAGGGCCATCATGGCCCTCTTGTTTTAAATTTAGTTTTATCGGTGAATTACAATAAAATAAAAAGGAATTTGGAGGGGGTGGGGGGGTCACTTTATCATGGCCATAGTAATTTGGAGGGGGGGGGGGGTCACTTTACCATGGCCATATTTAAATGACCCCCCTATTTTTTTTCATCTTATACTATTTCATTGTACTATTTATAGTTACAAAGTCAATAATAAACTGTATTGATTTAATATTTAGTTTTATCAGTGAATTATAATAACAAAAATAAAGGAATTTGGAGGGGGGGGGTCACTTTACCATGGCCATATTTAAATGACCCCCCTATTTTTTTCATCTGATACACTATTTCGTTGTTCTATTTATAGTTACAAAGTCAATAATAAACTGTATTGATTTAAAATTTAGTTTTATCGGTGAATTATAATTAAAAAAAAGGAATTTGGAGAGGGGGGTCACTTTACCATGGCCATAGTAAAATGACCCCCCCTATTTTTTTCATCTTATACTATTTCATTGTACTATTTATAGCTACAAAGTCAATAATAAACTGTATTGATTTAAAATTTAGTTTTATCAGTGAATTATAATAAAAAAAAATAAAGGAATTTGGAGGGGGGGTCACTTTACCATGGCCATATTTAAATGACCCCCCTATTTTTTTCATCTGATACACTATTTCATTGTTCTATTTATAGTTACAAAGTCAATAATGAACTGTATTGATTTAAAATTTAGTTTGATCGGTGAATTATAATAATAAAAAAAAAGGAATTTGGAGGAGGGGTCACTTTACCATGGCCATATGGTCATACTTAATTTTGTATCCTTTCAATCTATTCTGCACTTAATAATGACACCCCAGCAATTAGTACATTCAAATGGGTTAAAATGTATAAAAAATAAATAAAACAAGCAAATTCAGAGAATTCTGGTCCCCCGCCAGGGTGAAGGTCACAAGGTCAAAAAAATTGGTATTGATGGAAAGGGGTTGTCACAAGGAATACACATGTGAAATATGAAAGCAGTACCTATTACGGTTCAGAAGTTATGACCAAGGTTAAAGTTTTTGTGACAGCGTGACGGACTGACTGACGAATGAGAAATAATAGTCCCCACGCTTTCGCTAAAAGCGGGGGACAATAAGGGGAGTCGTTTTACAATGGCCATGGTAAAATGACCCCCCACACCTAATCCTTATTTTTTTTCCTTGTTTTAATTCACTAGTCATACTTAATTTTGATTCCATACAATCTATTCTGCACTTAATAATGGCAAATAAAACATAAAAATGGGATAAGATGTATAAAACAATTAAATATAGGGAGTCATTTTACAGGGGGGGGGGGGGGGGGGTCATTTTAGTATGGCCATGGTAAAATGCCCCCCCTCTCCCACCTAACACTTGTTTTTTTTTTACCTATCGAAATTCACTGGACATACTTAATTTTGATTCTAAAGATGTATAAAAATAAATAAATATGGGGAGTCGTTTTACAATGGCCATGGTTACAAATATGACCCCCTTTATCATATTTTTTATATTTGATCATATTTCATTGGTAACACTAGTTTTTCTTTCCATACCATCTTTTATGCTTAAATAATTGCAAACAGTACATTAAAAAAGGATTCAGATGAAAATGTTAGGGGGGGGTCATTTTACAGGCGGGTCAAAATAATATATGACACCGGTGTCAGAAAAGTAACGATTGTTCAATCTACCCAATAAAAAGAAAATTCACAAAATGCAAGCGTACATTTCATCGTTTGTTATGTGAATTTTGTCTTTCATTTGTGAATTTATTTCGCAATATTGTGAACAAATATAGCTTTTTCAAATCATGAAGATCTGCCTATAATATATAGACTGTGGAATGGCGCCGACAGTAATCAGTGTTATAAATAGCTCTATTGGGAATAACCCGTAAGTGCGTGCACATCTTTTATGTAAACATATCCGGTTTACAGAATTGAATTGTTTTCTGCTCTTTTGCTCTCTATCGCTAATTCGGAAGCTTAAACTCAACATGTTTTAATTAAATATTGACACGATAATATGTGTTATTTGTCCTGGAATATATTTCTGAATGCCACTTTCCCAATCGGCAAAAATTAACAGATTTTATTTTCGTTGCTGCGGGGAAAATAGCTGGGTGAAGATGCTGAAGTTACCGGGTGAGCTTACCGGCTCCCTGCCCATTTCTACACCCCTGTATTATATACCCTTTCTGACACGTACCTGCAGCAGATGACTTGTGAAAACATTGTGGCAAATTGAGTAATTACTCATAGGGAGCAATTCTTTCATTTGCCACAATGTTTTCAACTCTATCCATCTATTTATATACCGGTACTTAAATTTATCGAGATTTTATATATTTTTGTCTAGATGTTTTCATAGTCATCTGCTGCAAATTTGTTGTATGTGAGAAAGGGGTAAAGAAACACTCTTATATAGAGAACCAAAGGCTTTTGATAGGGATAAGTAAACCCTTAACCCTTTCCCTCACAAAACGTGCAATTTCTCCGTTTTCCACTTTTTGTCATAGGTTATCGATTCAATTATGGAGATATTCTATGTTTTGATAAAATACCTTCAAAGTCGTCTGCTGCATAATTGTCGTATGAGGGAAAGGTTTAAATGTCTCCATTAACCCTTTCCCACCTGTAGATGTATTTTGACGCAATCTGCAGCAGACGACTATTGAAAACAATGTGTCAGTGATGAGCAATTTTTCGGCTCATGCAACAATGTTTTCAATTCATAATCTAATAATTCAACTTTTATTTATGAGATTTTTCACTTTTTGTTAATATGTTTTCAAAGTTGTCTGCTGCAGATTTGATGTATGTGGGAAAAGGGTTAATACTATCAAGATGTGATATGATTATTTTTGAGTACTCACAACATTTATAGCGTTTTTAATGTGTCAAATATGCTCTGATTAGAACCTTCAGATTGAACGTGGAAACACAGACTTTAACCCTTTCCCTCATATAGATGCTTTCGTACGTCTCTGCAGCAGACAACTTTTTGAAAACATACGTAGTGACCAAAGAAGAAATTGCTCAATACAATGTTTTCCACTTTTAGTCATAGGTTATCCATTCAATAATAGAGATTTTCCATATTTGTTTAGTAGAAATTTCTGTCTGCTGCAGATTTGTTGTATGTGGGAAAGGGTTAAGGAAACATGTATGTAGGCTGGTTTAAAACTTTTCTCTTATGCAAACAGACGACTAATGAAAACATTGCAGAAAAGCAGAAATTGCTCATGTCGGGCAATTTCATGTTTATCGGCAGTGTTATATATATATAATCAAATGTTATCGAAGCATACAACTACAATAATCCACAAAGGACTATTTTCCCTTGTAGAAGCTGATAATGTGCAGAGAGGTGGGGGACTTAAAATGTAAATCTAGAATTTCACAAAAGTCCGTAACCGTTAATAGTCTAAACAATCTTTCTTCTGAAGGTTTACATAATTCATTTTTAAAGTCGTCTGCTTTGAAAACACTTGAGAATAATACAATAACAATTAGAAATTTAGAAATACATTTTTGATATATATACAAAGTTGAATCATTGTTTGAGTTATGTTTTTTTTTATTTTTCATTCAATATTTTTCAAATTTTAGCTCACCTGAGCACAAAGTGCTCATGGTGAGTTTTTGTGTTCAACTTTTCACTGTCATTGGTCGTCTGTCTTTTGTCGTCCGTTTTTAAAATTTGCTTGTAAATTTAACACGCTAGATGTCACTTATAATTATCATCCAATCTACATGAAACTTATTCAGATTGTTTATCTTGCTCATGATTTGTAGGCCAAGTGCGAATAAGGGTCATGTCAGGTCAAAAACTAGGTCACAAGGTCTAATTTAAGGAAAATCTTGTTAAAACTCTGGAGGCAGCATTTTTAAAACTTTGTCAGAATAAATGTTTTGATGGCATATAGGTCATGTCCTATACAAAGCTATGTTTCTAGGCAAAATTTGAGAAATATCTGTTGACACTCAAGACACTGTAATTTTTGCTTCAGAAGGTCAAATGGAAGGAAAATCTTGTTTAATAACACTCTGGAGACTGCAATTTTTGTTGCATCAGCTTGAAACTTTGTCAGATTGTTTGTCTCGATGATTTCTAAGCCTTGTTTTAATATGGGTTATGTTAGGGCAAAACTAGGTCACAAGCTCAAATTGAAGGAAAATTTAATTAACACTCTGGAAGCCGCAACTTTAACTTGAGCATGTTGAAACTGTCAAATTAAATGTCTTGATGATATCTAGGCTAAATTCTAATATAGGTCATGTCCAGTCAAAAACTAGGTCACAAGCTAAAATTGAAGGAAAATCTATTAACACTCTGGAAGCCGCAACTTTAACTTGAGCATGTTGAAACTGTCAAATTAAATGTCTTGATGATATCTAGGCTAAATTCTAATATAGGTCATGTCCAGTCAAAAACAAGGTCACTAGGCCAAATTTGAGAAATATCTTGTAAACACTCTGGAGACTGCAATTTTTGTTGCATCAGCTTGAAACTTTGTCAGATTGTTCGTCTTGATGATATCGAAACTTTGTCAGATTGTTTGTCTTGATGATATCTAAGCCTTGTTTTAATATGAACTATGTTAGGTGCAAAACTAGGTCACAAGGTCAAATTGAAGGTAAATCTTGTTATCAGTCTGGAGGCCGTTTTTATAACTATATAATGAGCATCGTAAAACTTTGTCAGAATAAATGTCTCAATGATATCTAGGCTAATGTCTTGATAATATCTAGGCCAAGTTTGAATATAGGTCATGGCAGTCAAAAACTTGATCACGAAATATCTTTTTAACACTCTAGAGACTGCAATTTTTAGTAGCTTGAAACTTCATCAGAATGTTTGTCTTGAAATTGATACCTAGGCCAAGTTTGAATATGGATCATGTCCAGACAAAAACGAGGTCACTTGGTCAAATTGAAGGAAAATCTTGTTAACACTCTAGAAGCTGTATTTTTCTCTTGAGCATATGAATGGAAATGTTGCCAGAATGATTGTCTTCATGATATCTAGGCCAATTTCGAAAATGGATAATGTCGGGTCAAAAACAGGATCACTAGTTCAAATGGAAGTGAAACCTTGTTAACACTCAAGTACAGACCGCAAAATGAGTTATTGTCATCGACTATGTCGTCAGATGAGCGATCCAGGGCCACGATGGCCCTCTTGTTTTGCTTCAGAAGCAATCTGTTGCAGGTAAGAGGTTAAACCCTAATCTTACACTTAACTATTTGAATCTGCTATATAAATGCAAAGCTCACAACCCCTGGATTGACAGACCACATCACTACTGGCTGAGCAACTACTATTCTGTGTAGAAAATGGAAAATAATACAGAAAAGTGAAAATGAAAACTCCCTTGGTTGTTGTGAAATTAAGTTGGTATCAAAATGAAACTAAGTTACAAGTATATTTTTTCCCCTGGGATGTTTACAATATTGTAACAGGAAAAAAATCATAAAAAAAGATTAAGTATGAATTATTTTGATGAAGAATGATACTGGCATTCCTGCATAATTTTAACCCTTTCTCGATACAGATGACTTTTAACCCTTTCCAACATATAGACACTTTCTGATGCCTCTACAGCAGACGATAATTGCAAACACTGTGACAAAAGAAGAAATTGCTTAAAACGAGCAATTTCTCCTTTTGCCACAATGTTCTCAACTTAATTAAGTAAATATATTTTCATTTACAGAGGTTTTTCACCTTTTTGTACAGATGTTATCGAAGTCGTCTGCTGCAGATTTGTTGTATGTGGGACAATTGCTCCTTTTCAGTAATTTCTACTTTTCCCCACATTGTTTTAAAATCTTAAAAAGGTTTTTATATTCCTGCATTATAGGTCAGATATTTGAAATTAAAATATTCTCAAAACATTGATTCAATCAATGAATTATTAACACAAAATGTATATTCCACTTACAGGTAATTAAGTTTCGTTTAAATTTGTAAATATGTAAATATGTATTATTTTATAATATGTAAGTGTTGAAAACATTGTGGGAAAAGAATTTAGTGCTTTTGAGAATGGTTGCGGTGCATGCAGTGGCACCAAAAATCATGTATATGGCAATGAGGTGATTTTGCCTTTATCTGTCAAAGTCGTCAGCTGCAGATTTGTTGTAAGAGGGGAAGACCCTTTCCCACATGTTGATGCATTTGCAGCAAATGATTTTTGATAACAAATTGTTGCAAAAGTAGAAATTGCTCATAATGATTCTTTCATTGATAGAGATTTTTTCAATTGTAATTGCTACATGTTTTCTAAGTTATCTGCTGCATATTTGTGGTATGGGGGAAACAGTCATCAGAGGCTTATATAAATAAGAGGGGGCGGCGGGTGTTTAATTGGTCCTGTCTTTTTTTACTTGTTTACTCCATTAACCCTTTCCCACATACGACAATTCTGCAGCAGATGACTTTGAACGTATTTTGTCAAAAAATAGAAAATCTCCATAATTGAATGGATAACCTATGACAAAAAGTGGAAAACATTGTGGCAAAAGGAGAAATTGCACGTTTTGTGCAATTTCTTCTTTTGTCGCTATGTTTCAAAAAGCTGTCTGCTGCAGAGGCGTCAGAAAGGGTCTATATGAGGGAAAGGGTTAACAGATTCCAACATACAACTAATCTTCTGTAGACGACCTTGAAATCATCAGGGCAAAAACATGGACAATCTCTATAAATGAAGGTATACTTACTGAAAAAGTTGAAAACATTGTGGCAAAAGGATAAATTGCTTGTTTTGAACAATTTCTCCTAATGTCATAATGTTTTCAAAAAATCGTCTTCTGCCGAGGTGTCGGAAAGCGTCTATTTGTGGGAAAGGGTTATGTATTTATGTAATGTGTACTGGAAAGAATAAACTTGATAAGTCAACACTTCTGAGTACCAACAACAGAGGAATTAAATGACGGCTTACGGTGAGTTACTGTTGTTGATATTGAAATGTGCATCTTGAGGCTTGAACTTAACCCTTTTTTGTGGAAGACACTGGTGCAGAGGTAAAGCGTCTGCCTCTCATACCAAAAAAGGTCCTGGGCTCGAATCTCGTGATGAGCGGGTTCTGCCTTTGGGATTTTTCCACACAAACAGCCCGAGTACTGTTAACCCTTTCCCTCATACGACAATTCTGCAGCAGACGACTTTGAACGTATTTTGTCAAAACATAGAAAATCTCCTTAATTGAATGGATAACCTATGACAAAAAGTGGTAAACATTGTGGCAAAAGGAGAAATTGCACGTTTTGTGCAATTTCTTCTTTTGTCACTATGTTTTCAAAAAGTCGTCTGCTGCAGAGGCGTCAGAAAGCGTCTATATGAGGGAAAGGGTTAAAGTCTCTAGGAAGCAGACATCATCATGATTAATATAAGCTAAAAGGTTGTTTCACAATCCATGTGAAATTATAAAGTTTAAACTAACCCTTTTCTATATGCAACACATTTGATTGATTGATTGATTGATTGATTGGGGTTTAACACCGTTTTCAACAATATTTCAGTCATATCACGGCAGCCAGTTCACCTACTCATGTTTCTTGGCTTTCTCACACCAGTACTTCATATAACATTCATTCCAAGCAACTGGCTGCTTTTCCACATAGACTGATAGCCCAGTGGTGGAAGACGCATGCCGCTTGTCACAATGACTTTTGTCAAACGTCGGAAATAATATTGGCAAAGCTTGGATTCAAACTCACAACCCCTGGATTGACAGGCCACGTTTTTAACGACTGAGCTACCGGGGGCTCGGCTGTAACAAATTTGAAGCAGGCGACTTTGAAAACATACACTTCACTGCCTGTTAAACTATGGAAAAATCACCATATACTAGAGCATCATTTTCAAAAGGACTTGAGCATATTGTGGCAATGAAATAAAGAAATTGCCCTTTATGAGCAATTTCTCCTTTTGCCACTATGTTACAATAAATTGCCTGTTGCAGATGCTTCAAAATACATCTACAAGGAGAAAAGGGTTATGGGGAAAAAGGTAGAAACCCAATGCAGGTGTTGCTTGTATTTTAACCCTTGAAAGATAATGAAAACATTTGCCACCTGTGTTTAAAGGAATGATGTAGGCAGGTTGATTTATTAAAGAGGAAAATATAAGAAGTAATTGATATATATATATATAAACTAGATGGCTGCTGTCTTGGGCATGTCATCATGAGTCTGTAGATCTCCTTCCATAGTCATTTTAGTCAGAAGTAGGCAGAGGATACTAGAAGTAGTGACTCCCCTTTCCCACAGAGAACAAATCTGCAGCAGACAACTTAAAAATCATCTAGGCGAACATATGAAAAATCTCTGTAAGATTTTAGTGCAAATACAGTTATTGGCTGCTTGCTGTGAGCTCGATATAGCTGTCACAATGCCGGTTCGGTGTACATATTTGCGTGCATCAGTGAATCCGTACATCCGAATCTTGTCAGGGCCACATCATAAACATGCATTGTAGGATTTCCAAGAAACTTGGCACAAAGTTCACCATGCTGAGGTGATGTTTGAGACCCAGACCAGTACCTCAAATGTCAAGGTCAAAAGTCAAACCGAGTACTGTTTAATTCTAAGGACTGTACCCTGTCCGGCCCACATCTCAACCATGCATCATAGGATTCCCAAGTTACTGGGCACACATGTTCCCCATGAGGTGAAGTGTCAAGCACAAGACCCAGGCCTGTAACTTAAATGTCAAGGTCAAGGTCACAATTTGAAGTCAAAGGTCAAAATGAGAAATTGTTCATTATGGGCAATTCTCCTTTAATCATTTTCCACATACAACAAATCTGCAGCATATGTCTTTGAAAGCATTTTGGCAAATATGGTCAATCCCAACGAAGGTGTCATTATTGAATGCAATTAAAAACATTGTGACAAAAGTAGAAATTGCTCATCAGGGTTGATTTCTTCTTTTGTTATAATCATTTCAAAAAGTTGTTCAAAATCCGTTTGTCTGTGGGAAAGGATTCATACAATGCCAATCAAGCTGTTGGTAACAGTTTGGTATCAGATGTTAAATGTTGAAAATAATCACTTAACCCTTTCCCTCATACGACAATTCTGTAGCAGACGACTTTGAACATATTTTGTCAAAACATAGAAAATCTCCATAAATGAATGGATAACCTATGACTAAAAGTGGAAAACATTGTGGCAAAAGGAGAAATTGCACGTTTTGTGCAATTTCTTCTTTTGTCACTATGTTTTCAAAAAGCTGTCTGCTGCAGAGGCATCAGAAAGCGTCTATATAAGGGAAAGGGTTAAATTCAAGGAAGATTATTATTTGGAGTTTCAAGTTTTATTTATACTCTTGGCCAATATGGGCATTAAACATTAATCTAAAATTTAAGTAAACATAGAGCATTGTGAGAAATTTCTTCTTTTGCCACAATGTTTTCAAAAGTTGTTTGATGTAGATGCATCAGGAAATGTTTGTGGGAAAGGGTTTAGTTCTACATGGATTTCTATGACATGTTTAAAAGAGAGTTTATAGTATCAGAAGTAATTTGACATGTTCTTTTGTAAAATCAATAACTAATATGGTTTTGTGATACATCAATATTCAAATCATTTATATAATAGATAAAGCTGTTTAAATTTGATAATAATCATGATGTCGGTAAACATGTATTCATAGCAATGGCTAATTTTAACCAATATGACATTCAACATCAACTAATAGTTTACACTTTTGAAGATTTGATCTGACCGACTCTCTCCCTCTCTGTCTGTCTGTTTGCCTGTTAGTGTGTGTGTGTGTGTGTCTCTCTCTCTCTCTCTCTCTGTCTCTCTGTCTCTCTGTCTGTCTGTCTCTCTCTCTCTCTCTCTCTCTCTCTCTCTCTGTCTCTCTCTCTCTGTCTCTCTCTCTCTGTCTCTCTCTGTCTCTCTGTCTCTCTCTCTCTCTCTCTCTCTGTCTCTCTCTCTCTCTGTCTCTGTCTCTGTCTCTCTCTGTCTCTCTCTCTCTCTCTCTGTCTCTCTCTGTCTGTCTCTCTCTCTCTCTCTCTCTGTCTCTCTGTCTCTCTCTCTCTCTCTCTCTCTCTCTCTCTCTCTCTGTCTCTCTCTCTCTCTCTCTCTCTCTCTCTCTCTCTCTCTCTCTCTCTCTCTCTCTCTCCTCTCCTCTCCTCTCCTCTCCTCTCCTCTCCTCTTGCTCTCTCTCTTCTCTTTCTCTCTCGAGCGGGCACTCTTGCTCTTTGCCTTTCTGTCTGTCTGCCTCTCTCTCTTCATCTCACACACACAAGTCATACACACATATCAGGTAAACATGTATTCATGGCAATGGCTAATTTTAACCAATATGACATTCAACATCAACTAATAGTTTACACTTTTGAAGATTTGATCTGACCGACTCTCTCCCTCTCTCTCTTGTCTGTTTGTCTGTCTCTCTCTCTCTCTCTTTCTCTTTCTCTCTCTCTCTCTTTCTCTCTGTCTCGCGTTCTGTCTCCTCTCCTCTCTCTCTTCTCTTTCTCTCTCAGCGGGCACTCTTGCTCTTTGCCTTTCTGTCTGTCTGCGGCACTGCGGTCATGGTGAGTGCCCTTGGGCAAGGCACATTTTCTAGTCTAGTACTGGTTTGTTTACCCAGGGATCATGAATAAGTGAACTGTTGCCGTGATATAACTGAAATAATGATGAAAGCGGCGTAAAACCCCAATAAATAAATAAATAAATTCTGTCTGTCTGCCTCTCTCTCTTCATCTCACACACACAAGTCATACACACATCAAAACCAATGATAAACTTCAGACAGTGAACTACTTTTACAGTTTTAGAGAGAGTGTCACTTTTGGTCGAGGGTCGAGTGTCAAGTAAGAAAAGTCAAGTGTCGAGTAAGAAAAATATTACTCGACACTCGACCATTCTTACTTGACACTCAACCATTCTTACTCGACACTCGACCATTCTTACTCGACACTCGACCTTTCTTACTCGACACTCGACCTTTCTTACTCTACCGTTCTTACTCGACACTAGACCGTTCCTACTCGACACTCAACTTTTCTTACTCGACAATTAGAAACCCTCTTTTAGAGAATACTGATGACACTTCCTTGAACTTTATAGGATTTGAGTGAATAATTCAACTAATTGATATGTGCATTGAACCTCAGATCAGAGCTCTAGATCCTTATTTGACCTCCAAAACCTATGTTGTGGGTACTCAACATAGGATTTGGTTGAGTAATAAGAGAAATATTTTCGGGAAAAGACCTGTTCACTCCATCCAATTGTTGATAGACAAGGTAGGATGTGTGAAGCCATGTCTGGTATGGCATACTGACAATTCATTCTGTGCTCAGCATTATTTTACACAAAGGAACTTTGACACTAGATGTTGATGTAAATAGAATTTTATCCCCATGGCATCAATGTATTGGTATCGATATGATGTCCAGACATTGTTCAATTTTGCATGAATAATGGTTTCTGATTTGTCAGGGGAATAACTCTTTGTGACTGGTTCTTTGTGATGGTTTCTCATCCATCAGGGTTTATAATATTATTTTATTGTTCTTACATTCTGTGAAAGAGTCCCCTGGAACCACAAACATGGTGCAGATTACGGTTTTGGATAAACAATTTCCCACATGCAGGTGCATTTGACACATCTTCAGCATTCCAGTTTTGTTTAAATAGGAGAAATTCTCAAATGTTTTTAAATTTAGATAAATTTGTAAACTTTAAAAGTGATTTATAAACGAAGAAAGAGATAGAACTGAAAGGTTAACCCGTTCCAACATACAGACACATTTGCAGCAAACAACATTTGGAAACATTGTGGCAAAAAGAGCAATTGCTCATAATTAGCAATTTCTCTTTTTGCCAGAATGTTCTCAACTCTATACAATAATAAAACTTGCTTCAATAGAAATGTTTCATACTAACATCTAGATACTTTCAAAGTTTGTATGTAGGAAGGGGCTAAGTGATGAACTATTTTTTACCATAAAATTACCATACTATTGATGATGAAGGTTATAGATAAAGTTTGAAATCATCCAAAAACATTCAATAAACTAAATATATGATTGGCCACACCACACAAAAAAGGGTTCAAGGTCTCTATGTAAAGAAAGTGACTGTTACAAATACAATTCAGAACAAACAAAAGAATAGTTTACTGGTTTAAGTCCTTTGCCCCTATACACAACCCATTTTCTGTGGAAACCTGTGCTGGTTTATGTCCTTTGCCCCAATATATAACCCTTTGACTGAGGAAACCTTTTAAATACTGGTTTATGTCCTTTGTCCCTATATATAACCCTTAGACTGTTGTAACCAGTGCTGGTTTATGTCCTTTTCCCCTGTATATAACCCTTAGACTGTGGAAACCTGTGCTGAATTATTTCCTTTAATCATATATTTAGCCCTTTGACTGTGGAAACGTGTGCTTGTGTATGTCCTTTGTCCCAATGTTTAGCCCTTTGACTGTTGAAACCTGTACTAGTTTATGTCCTTTGCCCATATATATAACCCATTTTCTTTGGAAATCTGTGCTGATTTATGTCCATTGCTCCTATATATAACCCATTTACTGTGGACACATGTGCTGGTTTATGTCCTTGGCCCATATATTTAGCCCTTTGACTGTCGAAACCTTTACTGGTTTATGTCCTTTGTCCCTATATATAAACCTTTGACAGTTGAAACCAGTACTGGTTTATGTACTTTACCCCAATATATAGGCCTTTGAATGTGGAAACCACCTGTGCTGGTTTATGTCCTTTGCCCCTATATATAACCCTTTGACGTTGGAAACTGTTGCTGGTTTATGTCCTTTAACCATATCTATAACCCTTTGACTGTGAAAACCAGTGCTGGTTTATGTCCTTTGCCCCTATGTATAACCCTTTGACTTCAGAATCCTTTGCTGGTTTATGTTTTTTGACCCCATATATAACCCTGTGACTGTGGAAACCTGCGCTGGTTTATGTCCTTTGCCCCTATATATAACCCTTAGACTGTGAAAACCAGTGCTGGTTTATGTCCTTTGCCCATATCTATAACCCTTTGACTGTGAAAACCTGCGCTGGTGTATGTCCTTTGCCCCTATGTATAACCCTAGGACTGTGTAGACCCATGTTGGTTTATGTCCTTTGCACATATATTTAGCCCTTTGACTGTGGAAAGCTGTGCCAACAGTGCAGAGTTTTGTCTGCTGGCTCTTCCTTACCTTCTGACCAGGTTATAGACTGCTCAACTCAATATTTATTTCTTAATATTCCTAGATTTGGTTATGGAATCTTCCAAATTCAAAACTGGACAAGTCCTTTTTGTCTCGCCCACGATAGTGGAGTGAGACAGCAGTCACTTTTCTGGCGACGGTGATGGCGGCCACTTTTACAAATAACTATCTCAGCAACCCCTGCTTGATATGTTCTAAAACTTTGTCAGATGTATTGTATGGTCATGGGACATCATTCAACGTAAACATTTTCAAGGTCATAATTTGGCAGAACTTGAAATTGGTAAGGTAACTTAACCTCAAAACTTAACCTTGGTTATATCTCGGCAACCACTCCTGGAATTTTTCTGAAATTTTGTCAGATTTTGTTTGGTCATGGGACATCATTCAACGTCATCATTTTCAAGGTCAAGGTCATAATTTGGTGGAACCTGACCTTGGTTTGGTAACTTAACCTCAAGACTTAACCTTGGTTATATCTCAACAACCCCTGCTGGAAATTTCTGAAACTATGTCAGATGTATTGTTGGGTCATGGAACATCATTCAACGTCGAAGTTTTCAATGTCAAGGTCATTATTTGCCAGTTTATAAATAAAAATGAACAATACAGTACTCTTTTTGATACTTTTATGTCCTTGTAATTTGACTTAAGTATACATATTTGAACAGTACAAGAAAAGTAATAGTATTGCAATGCATCACAATATTAGTGTGCAATAGTACTTTCTGAAATATCAACACTATCGCAATAGTGCTTTTTGGTCTCAATAGTCACTTCTAATAGACAATGTCCTTGCTTCCATACATGCATCCTAGAAAACTTGTTAGGAACAAGCCATGCAGTGTGCCCACTGTATAGAGCCAGGCCATTGCAATGCATCTAGCTGCACCGTCTGATAAGCCTCTAAACCATTGTCTGCCCAATTCAATATTTTAATCTCGATGTTCCTAAAATTGGATATAAACTCAACTCATACAAATGCAAAGCTGAACAAGTCCATTTTATAAATTCAGCCTTGAAAGGGTTTAACCCCTTTTCCACATACAACACATTAGCAGACGACTTTGAAGTCATCTGGGGGAAATCTCTATAAATTATCATATATCGAAAGTTTAAATATTGAATAGAACTGAAAATATTGTGGCAAAAGGAGAAATTGCTTGTTTTTTAAAAACATTGACAATAAAAGGAATGAACAATTTGTAACTGCTTTTGTCACTATGTTTTCAACTTTATTTATTAAATACTTTCATTTATTGAGATTTTCCATACATTTGCCTGGATATTTTCAGTCATCTGCTGCAAATTCGTTGTATATATGGGAAAAAGGTTTAATAAGACATCTTGAATATTTTTGTCTTAAGAGAAGATTGATACCTTCAGGTAATACTTAGTAATTCGGGGAGAGAAAAACAAGATATATGAAAATGTAGGTCAATTTGGTTATCTGTAAATGATCAAATGTCTGGGTGATATGATACAATTTCAACATCATCAACATAATGTTTTAAATCATTTAACCATTTCCCACATACAAGGGCTTTCTGGCGCCTCGGCAGTGGACGACTTTTGAAAACATGATTAGCGCTTTCTCCTGTTGCCACATTTTTCTCAACTCTATTCAACAAAAGTTGCAGATTGCATATAAATTTGTGATTATTAACTCTTTCCCAATGACAGACACAATTTGATGCATCTGCAAAAAACCCGCAGGAAACATGATAAGCAATTTCCACTTTCCCAATGATGTTTTCATCTGTATTCAACATGCAACAAGAGAAAGTTGATGCCAAGGCATCAATGTCGCCGGAAAAGACTGCATTGATTTATTTATGTATTCTTGACTTTCCTTAGTCTATTCAAACATTAGGAACATTGAAATGAAAACATTTACTTATAAATTTTATATTCATACTTACATTAGGGTATCTATAAAAAATTAACGAAATGTGTACACATTTATCTTGGCTTAAATTTAATTTTGCTGTTGTTACTTATTTAAATAATAGTATTCATTCATATAATTTCAATGTTTGTCAATCTTATTCGAATCACAAGGTAAATATCCTGATATTGCTTTAAAGGGAGGTAATTTGAAGAAAACAAAAGTCTTCAAAAGGAGAAATATATCAGCATTACCGTCTACAGTTTAAATTGTTCTATTGTTTGTGGATTTAAAAATGTTCTTTTTTTCTTATTTCTACATGTACAACGAAATATTGCGGCTTCTCTTTGACGCTTTGCGTCAAACATTCGTCTTGTACTTGTCTAAAATAAAATAATATCACTCGCTTTTTCATATCGAAATGCGCATGCGCGAAAATCGATGTTAAAGGTCACGAACCTACACAACAGAATAGGGTCTATATTTAGCTTAGAAACAGTTCCTACTTTAGATATTCATGGATTAACATTATTAAATGAATTCTACACAAATCAAGACATCTCTTTGAACATGAAAACAACATTTAGTAAGTTAAAATTGCTATTAAAAGGAGAATCCGAAATTGACCTCAATGATGACACATAAGAGTCTGCATTAGGGGGTGTTGGTTCACGTCTTGAAGGGACCACTTTTGTCTTCGTAAATAAGACAAAAAACTTAAATGCGAGTGAAATAAAAAAAACTGCAAACATTAAAAAATCGGAATATTTATTTCATTTTAGATGTGTCATTTATTAGTGTTCGTAAACAACCACAATTGTAATATGTTCAAATCATCTAGATTTGTTTCTTTCTAATAATAAGCCGCCCTCCCATGTGATTTCCGAAAAGCTATTAAAAATAGAAGTCGCGGGCTTCTGCCCGGCGACTAATTATGGACACTTTACATATAATTTGTCGACACTTATTTAAAGTTGTCTTCGATCAGATAGATAAACAAAAGTCGACTCTATCAAAGACAGAAAATGTAAAACACAGAAAATGGCAATTTTCTGCTTTCTCTGTAAAGCATAATAAATGTTGATTGCTGCAGAGGTGGCTAAAGTTGCTGTATCTGTGCAATATCAAAAGGTATTCTTCATGACAAAGATAGCAATACAAAAACAGTTCTGGTTTGCCAAATGTTACATTGTGAAAATAAAGTGTTATACAAGTGATTAAAATGCTCTCTTTTTCAATAATCTCTGATATTTCCATTTCCAAACCTTGTTTATACCTTTTCCAGGTATAGATGCAATTTGACACAATTGTACTGCAGACAACTTTTGAAAACATTGTGTTAACCCTTTCCCTCATATAGACGCTTTCTAACGCCTCTGCAGCAGACGGCTTTTTGAAAACATAGTGACAAAAGAAGAAATTGCACAAAACGTGCAATTTCTCCTTTTGCCACAATGTTTTCCACTTTTTGTCATAGGTTATCCATTCAGTTATAGAGATATTCTATTTTTTGACAAAATATGTTTAAAGTCATCTGCTGCAGAATTGTCGTATGAGGGAAAGGGTTAACATGAGCAATTTCTCCTACTTTCATTCATAGAGATTTCCATAACTTTGCCTTCATGTTTTCAAAGTTGTCTGCTGCGGCTTTGTTGTATGCTGGAAGGGATTTCTCATTCTGCTGAATAAAACTCAACTTGGTTTCGTGTACAATGTGAAATTAGTGTTATAAAAGTGATTAAAATTGTCTTTTTACTGCACTACTATATCTCTGTCATTTCCATTTCCAAACCATGTACATGTATATCCCTTTTCCACCTGTAGACACTTTTGAAAACATTTTGACAAAAAGAGATATATGCTCTTAAAAGGGAGCAATTTCTCCTTTTGTCACAATGTTTTCTACTCTATTCAATCATCATTCTTAACATTTATAAAGATTTTTTATATCTTTTTTTAGGCATTTTTAAAGTTGTCTGCTGCAAATTTGTCCTTTCAAGGGCATGATCACACTGTTATGATTTGGGGTTACAATCTAGTTTCTATGAGTGCTGGTGAGTTATAACTTGCCGAAATTGCCATGAGTTTGTGATATTTTATGATGATTAGGACATCCGCTCATCTCCTGTTCGAGTCTCTTCCACATTGATACGAGAATAGTACGATAATCTTTGTGTTTAACACAAGTTTAGCGAATACCTTTATGATCTGTGTACGTTATTTTCTCATAAATCGAAGACTTTTCTACGAGATTGTACAAGTTTACAAGTTCTGGTAACATGTGCTTGAGTTTATGACCAGAAGTGACGAGCATTCTACGAGAACTGCACAAGTGAAGGCAACACAAAATTACAGTAGTCCTAAACTTCTTGTTCAGTGAACAGTTTGATCTCATAGATATATTACATCTATGGCCCATGGGGCTGGTGACTGGGGATCAGCTTATTCTTCCAAAGCCTCCTTCTTTATTATAGTTTGGCATTGTACTCCTTCTCTTTTGGGTCATGAATGTTAAAGTGATATATAGAGTGACCAAAGTCTACAGTTGAAGTGATGCAAATTATGCACTTCCAAAATCGACTTAACTTGCCAAAACTGGTAAAAGGGTCATTCAAAATCAAACAGATTATTCGACACGAAGAGACATCTTTTTGACATGTGCAGATATGTTATAATCTCCTCAACTTGTAGCCAAAACTGCTGTAACAGAGTGACCTGACCTCTATCGGAAAGGATTAAAAAAAACCTAGAAGCTACAAAGGATGTGTTAATTAACCCTTTCCCACCTGCAGACGCAATAGCAGCAGACGACTTTTGAAAACATTGTGGCCAAAGGTGAAATTGCTCCTGATGAGCAATTCTTTGGCCACAATGTTTTCAATTTTATTTAACAATTAAACTATCTTTTATGGAAAAATTTCAGGTTTTTGTCACTTTGTTTTCAAAGTCATCTGCTGCAGATTTGTTGTATGTAGGAAAGGGTTAATAGGGTAAATTAAATAGAAGTTGAGCCATTGATAGCTTGTAATGATAAGCACAAATTTGTGTTGTCCCAGTAAAGAAAATGATTTATAACTTTGTTACTTTTGATGGACTCACAAAATGACATAATTATGATGATGTCAACGAGTGATATGCTGGAGTGATGTGCTGACCTATCATTGGAACATGATTTGTGTTGATATACTTAACCCTTTCCCTCATCCAGAAAAACTGCAGCAAACAATTTTGAAAGCATATTGGTTAACCCTTTCCCTCATATAGACGCTTTCTGATGCCTCTGCAGCTGACGGCTTTTTGAAAACATAGTGACCAAAGAAGAAATTGCTCAAAACGAGCAATTTCTCCTTTTGCCACATTTTTTTCCACTTTTAGTCATAGGTTATCGATTCAATTATAGAGAATTTTCTATTTTTTGACAAAATATGTTCAAAGTCATCTGCTGCAGAATTGTTGTATGAGGGAAAGGGTGAAAACACAGGAAAATCTCTGTAATTGAAGATATAATAACTGACCTCTGTGATATGAATAAAATCGACTTTTGTAATGATGTTTTAACCCTTTCCGTCATATAGACGCTTTTTGACGTTTCTGCAGCAGACAGCTTTTTGAAAACATAGCCACAATGTTTTCCACTTTTAGTCATAGGTTATATATCCATTCAATTAAAGAGATTTTCTATTTTTTGACAAAATAATTAATTGTTCAAAGGCGTCTGCTGCAGAACCCTCGTATGAGGGAAAGGGTTAAACAACAATATATAAATAATAACCTTCATTTATACCAGAAATTTTCTGTGTTATAGCCTAGATGGTTATAAAGTTGTCTGCTATACAATTTTGTTAAATTTAGAAAAGACTATCCATCACCAAAAAAGGTCGAGGTTTTGTTGTATGATATGGCTGTCAACTTAATTGAACAAAAGGAGAAGTTGATCTTAATGAGCACAATTATCATACTGTTTTCTGCTATTTCAAAAATTAATCCTTTCCAAAACATGTAATTAATCTGCAGCAGACGATAATAAATGAAAGAACATTGTTGAAACGTTATGGCAATAGTAGAAATTGCCCATTATGAGCTTATTTCTCCTATCGTCACAATGTAATCAAAATTTGTCTGCTTACAGCGGTCAGGATTAACCCTTTCCCTCATATAGATGCTTTTTCCTTTTGCCACAATGTTTTCAAAGAGGGAAACGAAGGTATAAACATTCATCTTTGAAAATTTCATTCTCTCTATATAGTTGTTTTAAATGTAACCTGCTTCAAGTTTGTTTGATGTCGAAAACGGTTAACCCTTTCCCTCATACGACAATTCTGCAGCAGACGACTTTGAACATATTTTGACATTAAATAGAAAATTTCTATAATTGAATGGATAACCTATGACTAAAAGTGGTAAACATTGTGGTAAAAGGAAAAAGTGCTCGTTTTGAGCAATTTCTTCTTTTGTCAAATTGTCACTATGTTTTCAAAAAGCTGTCTGCTGCAGAAGCGTAAGAAAGCGTCTACATGAGGGAAAGGGTACACCCTTTCCAGCATACATCAAATCTGCAGCAGCCTACTTTGAACACATCTTGACAAAAATATGGAAAACCTAAAATAATACATACTTTCTGAAGAGTTCTTTTGCCACAATGTTTTCAAAAGTCGTCTGCTTCGTCTTGTGTGTGAGAAAGAGTTAGTATGTTAGAGAGAAGTATATTAGGGTTGAAGGTATCCGATTTTGATGAGAAGAGGTTGATGATGATAAATGAGCATCAGTTTAATCAGGGGTGTAATGCCATGTAGAGAGGGGTTATATCTTATCATTTACCCAATGGTAACATACCTTGTTACCACAGGATGTTTAGAGAGGTCCTACTTTCTATATGTTATCACAGGATGTTTAGAGAGGTCCTACTTTCTATATGTTATCACAGGATGTTTAGAGAGGTCCTACTTTCTATATGTTATCACAGGTTGTTTAGAGAGGTCCTACTTTCTATATGTTATCACAGGATGTTTAGAGAGTTCCTACTTTCTATATGTTACCACAAGATGTTTAGAGAGTTCCTACTTTCTATATGTTACCACAAGATGTTCAGAGAGTTCCTACTTTCGGGTGACGGTCAAAACGTCGAATGACCATTATAAACGTCGAATTGATAAACAAGAACAAAATGGGAGTCAAAACGTCGAAAGGGAAAATATAGAGGCCATATATTAATAAACATCCAAAAGGAAAATATATTGTCATAATAAACAGTGTGTATTATTTGTAGTTAATTGAAGTGATATTTGTAATATTTAATAAGAGTTGTGTAATTAAATAAAAAGAATAAAGCGAGGACATAATCATTTTGTTTGTTGCAGTTTTAAAAAATAAATTGTTGTGGCAATTATGAATATTATATGTGTTATAAGTGGTTCTTTATATTGTCGTACCCTTTATTAAAATGTGTAATGTTTGTTGCAGCTTTGAAAATAAATTGTTTAACCTATTATAAAATTACGTTTATTTTGCCGTCCCGTCATTAAATAGTTTATTTGAAGTAAAAAGTTGTGTTTTCAGCAGTTTGCATAGAGTACATGAATCTATAATATATAAGGGCATGTTAAACCAGAGACATATAAACACGCCAATCGTTCTTAAATGTAAAAAATGGATGTGTATTTGTGTATTTGTGTTTGAGTTGTGATTGTTGAGTAACGCCTCGGATGCATGCAATATGCTGTGACAGCTATGGTAGATGGCAGCACAGAGTCTGCAAATCAGGTAAGAAATAAAAATTAATTTCATATATGATTTTCCCCAGTACTTTTACCCTTTCTGATTTATCTGCAGAATTATCGTAGCTAGCCACAAAATATGCAACATCTCTTGACTCGATAAGCTCGCCTATTTTTTGTAAAAAGAAAAGACGGGCTATTGTTGTCAATTACAAAACTTTATTATTTGAACCCTTTCCCTCTTACAACAATTCTGCAGCAGATGACCTTAAACATATTTTGTCAAAAAAATAGAAAATCTCTATAATTGAATGGATGACTTATGACGAAAAGTGGAAAACATTGTGGCAAAAGGAGAAATTGCATTTTTGTGCAATTTCTTCTTTTGTCACTATGTTTTCAAAAAGCCGTCTGCTGCAGAGGCGTCAGAAAGCGTCTATATGAGGGAAAGGATTAATATCCTTCTTCAAATGGTATGCTAAAGGTGGCCTCTTTTTGTTGTTGATAAGACCTCAATTTTGATGTAATTCGAGACTACCTGGCTAGAATCGCCAACCGCCACCGTCAAACACTGAGACCAAAGGACCCGTCTTCTCTGGATGTTGAGGTACATGTATAGCCACGAAGGGAATAGCTAATAGAAATCAGCCATAATATATATAACACATGACATTACCTTGTCATATAGGAAAGTCATATAACAACACCACTAGATATATATATGAATCGCCAAGAAGTAAATAGCTAATAGAAATCAACACTTACATAATTATATAACACATGAAATAATATTGTCATATAGGAAAGTAATATAACAACACCACTTGATATTTTAGATTGACGTCAAGTTCATCGGTGAAGTTTTCGTTATTGGAGATTTACGAGTCGACGATGCGAGACACATCATCTTTGGTACAAGGAACCAGCTAAGACATCTAAAACAGGCGAAGAGATGGTTCATAGATGGTACGTTCAAGTTGGTAAGACGGCCGTTCTATCAGCTTGTAACAATACACGCCTTCATGAAGAAAGGAGAAAACTTAAAGCAGGTGCCACTGATATATGTCCTGATGTCTAGAAGCAGTGCTTTCATTAAGGGCCAATTCCAGGAATTTTTAAATTCCTGATCAAAATTTTAGGAATTTTTGTCAGAATTCAGGAAGTTTTGTATTTGTCGTTAACAGGAATGCTCATTTATTTATTTACTTTTGTTACATTAAATAAATTGTATTTTATTAATTTAACACGTTTTCATGGGCAAACCTGCAGTGCAAACATTGATTTGGAAATGGTGTGGGGGGGGGGGGGGGGGGGGGGGGGGAGGCATAACTGGGACGTGTTGGTTACACATCTATTTAAACAAAAATAAATGTTTATTTTTTTTATTTTAATAACTATGACAAAGCAATGGGTCTACATCTATTTAAACAAAAAAAAATAGTGTTTATTTATTTGATTTTAATAATGATGACAACCGGTAAAGCTTTGCTGGCATTGGCAATGTCAACAAAATGTCCAGGCCGAATAGGTGGTGAGTGGTTCGCTAATTTCTCGCGAACAATTCAGCTGTTAATCGCGGGAAATGTCATTATCAAGATATGGCAGAGAAGCATAAAGTCGTCTTACTAATATCTATCAAATCTGCACTTTCAATGCCCTCAAATTCTGCTTCAGAATCGAAATTTCGAAAAATGTCGGCAAAAAATTATTTGACATCCGCCATTTTGGAATCTCGGAAAGTACCTCTTCAGAATAGATTGATGACGTATTTATTATTTCAATTCTGACCAATCAAATTCATTATTCGGGGAGGAATCCATTAGGAACGAGGCTGCATATTTTCCAAGTAGTTATGCATACAGAAAATATAAATAACTTCCAATTTATAGTTTCCGAAGTAATAATCGGTATAAATCATCAACACATATTTTTAACAGATAAAGAAAACGTCCTAATTTTATAGTTACCGAAGTGATAATCGGTATTTCTCGTCATCAAATATTTTTAAAAGATAAAGAAAACGTCCGACGTAATTAATTAACTAACGTTATTTGAAAGAAAGACCGTCATCGGATTAGGCAAACTTTTAATCCAATCAGCGTAATCAAGTTAAACTACCCTACAAACAGAGAGGTCGTCAAGGTGATGTCTGGTACACACGATAAGACTTAAGAACTCGGGTAAGCGTGTACTCGTGCTTTGACAATTATCGTTTTTTACACGTTCACCTCTGCACTTTCACCCTTTATACTTTATTTAGGGTTATTCTGAAAACGTCCATGTGTAAATTTACGGACGTTTTCGGGAATTTCTGGACGTATAATAAACGTCCAGTGCTCAATTTTCGGACGTTTTGGGGGATTTTTCGGACGTATATTACGTCCACGTCCGCTTAATGAAAGCACTGTCTAGAAGGGCAAAAAAAGATTACGTAGAGGTTAATATGTTAAAGTTTATAAACCTCTTTTTGATAAGTTATCTATGATGCTGTTAACCCTTTCCCTCAGTTTTATCGCTGGCTTGGGGCCAATGCAATCAACAGACCGGGTATACGATGAGGAACTATAAATAAAAATATAAAACATTGTAAATAAAACCATAAAAAAACCTCAAAAATGTATATAAGTTATAACATATGATGCTTTAATAATATAAGATAAAATTAAAAGTTAATCATTCATTGATGTGTTCTTGTTTATTCCGATTATTTCAATTTGAATATATATTCAAATGCCCTTTTATTTAATTTTTCCTTTATAATTGCATTGACAGAAAAGGTTTGAAAATGTAGTGGTCCGTAATGTTCCGTATATGACTAAACATATATTATTAAATTGTATTATTATTTAATTACATTGTGCGGTAAAACTTGATAAAACGGCATAATAACTATTCTATATATTTTCCTTTTCGAAGTTTTGACTCCCATTTTGTTCTTGTTTATCAATTCGACGTTTTGGTCATTCGACGTTTTGACTGTAATTCCCTACTTTCTATATGTTATCACAGGACGTTTAGAGAGTTCCTACTTTCTATATGTTACCACAAGATGTTTAGAGAGTTCCTACTTTCTATTTGTTACCACAAGATGTTTAGAGAGTTCCTACTTTCTACATGTTATCACAGGATGTTTAGAGAGTTCCTACTTTCTATATGTTACCACAAGATGTTTAGAGAGTTCCTACTTTCTATATGTTACCACAAGATGTTTAGAGAGTTCCTACTTTCTATATGTTACCACAAGATGTTTAGAGAGTTCCTACTTTCTATATGTTATCACAGGATGTTTAAAGAGTTCCTACTTTCTATATGTTACCACAAGATGTTTAGAGAGTTCCTACTTTCTATATGTTATCACAGGTTGTTTAGAGAGTTCCTACTTTCTATATGTTATCACAGGATGTTTAGAGAGGTCCTACTTTCTATATGTTATCACAGGTTGTTTAGAGAGGTCCTACTTTCTATATGTTATCACAGGATGTTTAGAGAGTTCCTACTTTCTATATGTTACCACAAGATGTTTAGAGAGTTCCTACTTTCTATATGTTACCACAAGATGTTCAGAGAGTTCCTACTTTTTATATGTTATCACAGGATGTTTAGAGAGTTCCTACTTTCTATATGTTACCACAAGATGTTTAGAGAGTTCCTACTTTCTATATGTTATCACAGGATGTTTAGAGAGTTCCTACTTTCTATAATGTTACCACAAGATGTTTAGAGAGTTCCTACTTTCTATATCTTACCACAAGATGTTTAGAGAGTTCCTACTTTCTATATGTTATCACAGGATGTTTAGAGAGTTCCTACTTTCTATATGTTACCACAAGATGTTTAGAGAGTTCCTATTTTCTATATGTTACCACAAGATGTTTAGAGAGTTCCTACTTTCTATATGTTACCACAAGATATTTAGAGAGGTCCTACTTTCTATATGCTTGAATATTGACTGCGTGATTATTATAAGTAACTCTTTCCCACTTATGACGCAATAGCAGCAGACAGCTTTTGATAACATTGTGGCCAAAGATGAAATTGATCATGATGAGCAATTTCTCCTTTGGCCACAATGTTTTCAACTTTGTTTAACAATTGAGCAATCTTTTATTGTGATTTTTCAGGTTTTTGTCAGTATGTTTCAAATGTCGTCTGCTACAAAATTGCTGTATGTGGGAAAAAAAGGGTTAAAGCCATCAAGGAAGAATATGCAAAATCTCTTGAAATGATAGAAAAGTACATTTTGTATAGAGGTGAAATAATTGTGGTTCATTATGAACATTTTTCTCTTTTTCACAATATTTTCAAGAGTCACATGTGCTTCAAACTATTGATGGGCTAAGTCTATGTGGAAAAGCAGCCAGTTGCTTGGGAAGATCGTTGTGTAGAGTACTGGTGAAAGAAAACCAGGAAACACATGAGTAGGTGAACTGGCCGCCGTGATATGACTGAGAAATTGTTTAAAACGGTGTTAAACCCCAATCAATCAATCAATTCAAACTATTGGAAAGGGTTAAGGGACACAACATACATACTCTGTATGTTTAACCCTTTCCCTAATACGACAATTCTGCAGCAGACGACTTTGAACGTATTTTGTCTAGAAAATCTGAGATTTTCTATGTCAAAAAGTGGAAAACATTGTGGCAAAAGGAGAAATTGCACGTTTTGTGCAATTTCTTCTTTTGTCACTATGTTTTCAAAAAGCCGTCTGCTGCAGAGGCGTCAGAAAGCGTCTATATGAGGGAAAGGGTTAACATGTTAAATGTAATCTGACCTTAATATGTAATTACTATGCACTTATAATGTGAAGATGAAATGTGCAAGGGGTATACATAAAATGTGATAATACTCGAAGACAAAAGATATGCAGACAAAGGACAAATTGTTCACCATGCAGCCTCTATCAATCAGGATTAGATTACACAGAGATAGCATCCTATCTTATTCATGCAAATGTTATTGCAACATTATTATAAAAACTTTAATACTGTGCTATGAAAGCCTCTGGGTAGAAAATGTCCGCTTTTGGAAAATTTGAGTAAAAAACACTGGGAAACATTTTCATCTTTTCAACAATGTTTTCAAATGTCAACTGCTGCAAACGGCGTCATTTTAGAATCCATCAGTCTGTATCAGGGACAGCTTGACAATTGCTTTTTAGATAATTTTGATATATAAACCCTTTTCCTTCTGCATACATGTACATTTTGAAACATGTATCTATGGCAGATAACTTTTGACAACATCACAGCAAAAGGAGAAAATTCTCAAAATATACATTTATTAGATTTTCTATATTTTTACCTGTTTTTACATCACCTGTGAGCCAAAGGCTCAAGGTGAGCATGAGTATTCTGATCGCTTTTTGTCCGTCGTTAACTTTTAGCTTTAAACATCATCTCCTCCTTAACCTCTGTACCAATTTCAACCAAACTTCACGGGAATGTTTTTTTGGTGACCCTCTTTCAAAATTGTTCAAAGATTTAAATTCCATTGAGAACTTTGGTTGCTGCGGCATCAGAAAGGGGGCAAAATGTCCAAATTTTAAAAATATTTTCCTCCGAATCTGCCAGTCAGATTCCAATATAGGTTGGTAGAAATGTTCCTTGGGTGACCCTCTACAAAAATTGTTCAAGCCATACTTATTGGTCAAAAAAACATGGCAGTCAGGTGGCATCAGAAAAGGGGCCAAATGACAAAATTTGAAAATTCCATTTTTATGAAAGTGCTTGTCTGATTGTATTTTTTTGTTTCTCTTCGCGAATGTTAATAATGTTAACAAGCGTCCATATTTGACCTCTCGGCGCATTCATTTCTAAAGTTTTTCTTAAACTTATATTGGAGTACGCACACCTTAAGTTTTTCACTGATGTTCCAACAACATTAGATTTATACTTATGGGGGAGATCCTAACCTTTTAAATGCAGTTTTGTTGAATCCATGATGAACTATTTTTCTCGCGCAGTTTCTTATGCGTTGTTTGGTGCTAACAGCAATTGGCAGGCTGCCAATTCCGAAAAAATGGTATTACTACTATGACCAGGGTAAAGCCCCAGGCCAAAACCTGTTCAAGCCATATTGATTTCGTTGAAAAACAGGGCAGCAGTCGGCAGCATCAGGAAAGGTGCAAAATGACAAAAACTTTACAATTCCATTCTTTTTAAAGTTTTTGTTAGATTCCAAGATATAAATGGCCTTTATCGATAAGAAATTTCTTTAACAGTGTCCACTCCTTGCAGTTTCATTTGCACTCCTTGATCAAATTTATCCAGATATTTGCAGTTAAATATTTGCTTCTAATTTACTATCAATTAGGTGATTGAAGTAATCGGTATTATTGCAGCAGAAATTTGTTATATATGTAGGAAAGAGTATTGCTTGATTCAGAACTTCTATTTTGGAGCTGATGATTTCGATCACCAGTTGCTTTTTCGGGGGTAAATGTTAAGATGTTAATTGGAGCACCCTTTATTACACCCATGGAGTTAGATATGAAATGTTTGTGACAAACGTTGTTACCATTTTGCACCATGCATCAGAGGACTAGGTAAGAGGGAGTGAACCGATCTTTTCCCCGCAATATTTCTCTTATTACTCAACCAATTCCTATGTTGTGGGTACTCAAAAGAAAGGAATCATACTTTTGAGTACCCACAACATAGGGTTTGAATGTGAAATAAGAGTTTAGAACATGAAAATTGCCCCTTTCTACTCGGAGCTCTGATGCATTTTTTCTCAGCAGTTCTGAAGGTTTATGGAAAGTTCCTTACACTAAGTTAACTCATTTAAATACACTGAGCCGAGCCCCGGCAGTGACACAGGCTTGTGAGTTTCCAACTTTTGTCAAAAGTCAATGTGACAAGCATCTTTCTTCTTCCCTGAATGGGCTAACATCAGTCTGTTTGGAAAAGAAACTAGTTGCTTGTAAATACTATTGTGTGGAGTACTGGTGTGAGAAAGTCAGGAAACACATGTGTAGGTGGTGTCAACTAGCCACCATGATAGGAATGATTGTTGAAAACAGCATTAAACAATCAATACCCACGCTGAATCAGATCTATACATTAGGTCTTGTTTTCCTGGTCTATAAATCCTTATTTGATTTTCAAACCCTATGTTCGTTGTAGTTTTCAAAAAATATGTCATGGTTAGACTATTCTTTAGAATACCTACAACATTGGCTTGTATTTGGTTATATTTGATACTGTGAGGAAAGACCAGTTAACTCCTCCTTAGTGTCAAAATGTGTATAAATAACAATAAAATACAGAAAATTTGCCCTATATTTACAACTTTGAAAACATACTCACGAAAATATGGAAAATCTTTTAATACGAAAGTACAAGAGAAAGTTGATGCAATGCATCAATGTCGCCGGAAATCCATACTGCAGTTATGCATAACACTTATATTATAGTAAAACATTTATCAACTGAGGGGCATATTGGAACATTAAGGGTGGGGTCAAGTGAAAATGTATCATAACTTGCATTTTTTTGTCAACGAAGTGAATGTCCTTCATTGAAATATAATTGAAGCCTTTCATTGTTTATGATCCATCTCCATTCTAAGGTAGGTTAACCATACACACAGCCAACTAATTATTGATCATAAACAGGAAATGAGTAATCTTGCCAATCATTAGTCTATTCATGTTATAAAATTATATAATGATGAGCGCCCTTGTATCAATGATGCATAACAATATGCAGATCGCAAGCAAATTGTGTGTAGGGAATTTTAATGACACATTTAAAATTGTCAAGGACGAAATAATTTTGTACGAAAGACTCAATTTGTTTCTTCTTCGCATAATTGTCGTTCTTTAGACTCCCTTTATATGCAGAGAGTGTTCATTCAATGTAATTTTTATATGAAAACCAGTTTTATCTCAGTTTGTGCTTTTCTTCATTTGTTTCGAATTAAATAAACATTTTAAATCACCTATAATTAACTATTTGTAAGCGAATGTAAAGAACCGCTCTCTGCAAAGGAGATTTATCTACGTAGTCGGTATTCGGTAGTCACTTGATCAACATATTTAGCTTAGAAACAGTTCATATTTTAGATATACATGGATAAACATTATAAAATGCATTCTGCACAAATCAAAACATCTCTTTGAACATGAAAATAACATTCAGTAAGTTAAAATTGCTATTAAAAGGAGAATTCAACAAGATTTTTATCTCGATATTGACACATAACAGTCTGCTGCAAGTCTAATAGGGACTGTTTTGTCTTCGTAAATAAAACAAAAAAACATAAATGCGAGTCAAAATAAAGAAACTGCAAATACTTAAAACATCGGAAAATTTATTTCATTTTAGATGTGTCATATATAGCTTAGTGTTTTTAAACAAACGCAATTGTAATATGTTTAAGACAGTTAAATTTGTTTTTTTCTAAAAATAACTCCTCCTCCCATGTCATTTCCGAAAAGCTATTAAAAATATAAGTTGCGGGCTTGAACTGCCCGGCAACTAATGGTTATTAAATAGAGTTGAAAATATTGTGGCAAATGAAGAAATTGCTCATGATGACTGATGTCGTCACAGTGTTTTCAAAATTTGTATGCTGCAGAGGCGTCTGTATGGGAGAAAGATATAACTGATATGGCATCATTTTTAGCTCACCTATGCACAAAGTGCAAGGTGAGCTATTGTGATCACATTTTGTCCGTCATGCGTCCGTCGTACGTTGTCAACATTTGAATTATATCTAGGTCAAGTTTGAATATGGGTCATATTGGGTCAGAAACTAGGTCAATAAAGGAAAATATTGTTCAAACTCTGGAGGCCACATTTTTAATTTGAGGAAGTTGAAACTTTGTCAGAATGTTGTCTTGATGATATCTAGTCCATGTTGGAATATGGGTCATATCAGGCAAAAAATATAGATCACTAGGCCAAATGAAGGAACATTTTGTTAACACCGTGGAGGTTGCATTCAGAATAATTGTCTTGATGTGTTTTGCATTGCAGTACATTGCATAATTCAGGTGAGCGAACTAAGGGTCATCATGGCCCTCTTGTTTGTTTAATATTTAGATAATGACTTCTTCCTTTCTTCACCAAAGCATATGACTGTTGAAATCTAAAAACATTTTACATCATGCTTAATTCAAACTTTAATTCATTTTTAGCTCTACTGGCCAAAGGCCAGAAGAGCTTATGCCGTCATCCGTGCATCCGTAAACAATTGCTTGTGAACGCGATACAGTCTTCAGTTTTGATTGTATCTCAATCAAACTTATACAGATGAGAGCTTGGTTCCTTTTGAAAACCAGCCAGATCCGCCCTTGTATGACTGGGTTATGGACCTTGAAGTTGTCAAAATTGCTATAATACAGCTTGTGAACGCGATAAAGTCTTCAGTTTTGATTGTATCTCCATCAAACTTATTATACAGTAGTAAGATATCCATGAGAGCTCGGTTCCTTTCGCTAACCAGCCAGATCCGCCTATGCAAGACTGGATTATGGCCCTTGAAATTGCTATAATACAGCTTGTGAACACAATAGAGCCACCATTTACTATTCGATCTTCACCAAACTTAGATAGTTGTTAACCCTTTCCCTCATATAGATGCTTTCTGACGCCTCTGCAGCAGACGGCTTTTTGAAAACATAGTGACAAAACGTGCAATTTCTCCTTTTGCCAAAATGTTTTCCACTTTTAGTCATATTTTTTTTCTATGTTTTGACAAAATACGTTCAAAGTCATCTGCTGCAGAATTGTCGTATGAGGGAAAGGGTTAAATATTGATGAGAGCTTGGTTTCTTTTGCAAACAGCCAGATCCGTCCATGCAAGGCTGGATTATGGCCCTTGAATTTGCCAAAATTGCTATAATAGAGCTTGTGAACACAATAGAGGCTCCATTTACTATCTGAGCTTCACCAAACTTAGATATTAGTTAAATATTGATGAGAGCTTGGTTCCTTTCGAAAACCAGCCAGATGTGCCCTTGCATGACTGGATTATAGCCCTTGAAATTGTCAAAATTGCTATAATACAGCTTGTGAACACAATAGAGCCTCCATTTACTATCTGATCTTCACCATACATACATGCTCTGGATTGAAAATGACCAAAGAACCATCCCAGTACAGCATTTTTTCTGTTCTCAAGCAATTTACTTTTTGTGTCACTAAATGCATTGGGCATGGAGACGCATAGAGATAACGTTTCCACTATCTGTCCATCTGTCTGTCATAATTTCACTGACATATATTTGCATGTGACACATGTGTTCCTATGGATACTTGTCTTACCCTTATCCTGATAAATACCTTCAACTGGTTGTTACATGTTACTCGGATCCCAATGGCCTAAAGGTCGAGGCATTTTTCGAATGCCAGTTGCAACAGTGGGGTTTATTCTGATATTTAGCAGTTGGTAAATAGCCAGCTAGTTAAATAATGGTAACGAAGATCTGCCTGCCTGTTGCCTTGCAAAAAGACTGGATTCTGGAAGTAAACTGTTTTTATAAGGTGTCAGTCAGAGGACTGAATAAGGGGGAGTTAAACTGATCTTTTCCCATCCATACCTCTCTTATTACTCAACTAAAACCTATGATGTGTGTACTCAAAAGAATCGTCTCACTGAGACGATTCTATTGAGTACCCACAACATAGGATTTAATGGTCAAATAAGGCTTTGGGAATGTAAAATACTCTTCTCATCTAGAGCTATGCATGAGTGTGTAATATGCCAGAAACGGCTGGCTCTTTCAATAGGGGTGACATTATACTAAACTAACACTTTGCTTTACTTTAATTGTACATAGATCCGTCATTAATTGCTATTGGTAATTGATAAACAATGGATACCAAAATATGTCTGCATTAATGTATTTGGCTGATTTTAATCTTCCTTGCCAATGGAACAATATAATGGAATGGATAGTTGTTGTTGAAAGTAGTGTATAGATAAGGGTAAATGGGGGACATTAACACTTTCCCTCTTATAGACGCTTTCTGATGCCTCTGCTGCAGACGGCTTTTTGAAAACATAGTGACAAAAGAAGAAATTGCACAAAACAAGCAATTTCTCCTTTTGCCACAATGTTTTCCACTTTTTGTCATAGGTTATCCATTCGGTTAAAGAGATTTTCTATTTTTTAGCTCACCTGAGCTTTGCTCAAGGTGAGTTATTGTGATCGCCTTTTGTCCGTCGTTCGTCGTGCGTCAACTTCTTCTCCTCAGTAACCAGTGGGTCAATTGGGATGAAACTTCACAGAATGCATCCTCTCAATGACCTCACCAGATTTCCTTTAAATGTTTGGAATCCATGCAGAATTCCGGTTTCCATGGCAACGAAATGAAAACAACTTCAAAATTCTTCTTCTCCCAAACTGGTTGGCAAATTTTCAAATAATTTTGTAGAAATGTTCCTTGGATGACCCTCTATCAGATTCCTTCAAGCCATGTTGATTGGTCGAAAAACTTGGCCACCAAAAAAAAAATTGCCTTATATGGCTATAGTGAAAACTTAAAAAATCTTCTTCTCAGAAAGTGTCAGGCCGATTTTCAAATAATTTTATAGAAATGTTCCTTAACCCTTTCCCTCATATAGACGTTTTCTGACGCCTCTGCAGCAGACGGCTTTTTGAAAACATAGTGACAAAAGAAGAAATTGCACGTTCTCCTTTTGTTACAATGTTTTCCACTTTTTGTCATAGGTAAATATCCATTAAATTATGGAGATTTTCTATGTTTTGACAAAATATGTTCAAAGTCGTCTGCTGCAGAATTGTCATATGAGGGAAAGGGTTAAGTGACCCACTTACAGATTCCTTCAAGCCAAGTTGATTGGTCGGAAACTATGGCTGCCAGGGGGCGGGGCTTATATAGCTAAAGTGGAAAAAAAAAATATCAGGTGAGCGATCCAGGGCCATCATGGCACTCTTGTTGATAGAATATGTTCAAAGTTGTCTGCTGCAGAATTGTTGTATGAGGGAAAGGGTTAATATAACCTTTTCCCACATACAGCCAATCTGCAGCAGACAATTTTGAAAAGTTCTATGGAAAATCTCTCTTAGGCCTTTCCCACTTGCTGCAATAATGCGACATATGAATTTTAAGACATATAGGCAAAACTATTGAAAATATTTATTAATGAAATTTAAATTATTGAAAAGCCTCAGTCCAAAACATTGTGAAAAAAGTTTTAGAACATTGTTTCCATAAGTTGTCTGCTGCAAAAGTGGCATATTTTGTCTACATGTATCATGGAAAGTGTTAATGAAAGTGTAGATATCAAATAGAGTTGAAAACATTGTAGCAAAAAGAGATACTGTTTATTATGAACACTTTTTCTTTTTAACAAAAGTGTTGTGAAAGTAGTAGATACATCAACATGTGATGCATATGGGAAAGGGTTTAAGGAAATAACAAGAAATCTGCTAAAAAATACATAATTTTAACATTGTGATAAAAAAGACAAATTGCTCACCATGAGCAATTCATTCTTATACTTTTAACATTTTCAAAATTACTGATCTAACACGGAAGGGATAAAATTCATATGTAAACAAAGAAATGAAGGGTAAGAGAACCTAAAAAAAGACTCGATCATGCATTTTTATGTAATTTTTATGCCCTTTACATCGATATTACGAAACAAACAATTTTTATCAGCTGCTTCCACTGACTTTTGCAAAGTATGTGTGAAATTTAGCTATTGCTCTTTTTTCCACAATGCTTTTAAAAGATAAGCAAGCAATTTCTCCAATCTCTCAATGTTTGCCAAAAGTTGTCTTATCAATATGGCATCAGATGCCATCAGATGCCGTTTGATTCAGAGAAATGTGAAAAGAGTTTTATGAAATTAAAGGGCATTACTCAGCATTTCTCAAACCGATTTATTAATCTAAAAATGACAAATGTGACAAACAACCCTTTATCTGTAAACTAAACTAGCTTTTTAGCTCACCAGAGCTCTAAGTGCTCAAGGTGAGTTATTGTGCCTTTTGTCCGGCATCCGGCGTCAACATTTGCTTGTTAACACTCTAGAGGCATTTGCATCCAATCATCATGAAAGTTTATCAGAACATACATCTCCATACATCTCTATCAAATCTACGCCAAGTTTGAAACTGGGTCATTTGGGGTCACAAACTAGGTCACTAGATCAAATTAAATGAAATCCTTGTTAACACTCTGGAAGCCGCAATTTTGGCTTGTGAATGTTGAAACTTTGTCAGAATGTTTGTCTTAGTGATATCGAGGCCAAGGTTGAATATAGGTCATGTCGAAGTAAAATCTTGTTAACACTCTAGCAGTCTTAATTTTTGCTTGAGCAGTTTGAAATTGAACATGGGTCATATTTGATCAGAAACTAGGTCACTAGGCCAAATTGAAGGTCAATCTTGTTAACACTGTAGAAGCCGCATTTTTTGCTTCAGCAGCTTATAATTTAGTCAGAATGTTTATCTTAATGATATCTAGGCCAAGTTCAAATATGCCGGGGCAAGAACTAGGTCACTAGACAAAATTGAAGGAAAATCTAGTTAACACTCTGGAGGCCACATTTTTTGTTTCAGCAGCTTAAATTATTATGTCTCCCCCATTACATGGGGGTGACATATTGTTTTTGCCCGTTCCGTCCGTCCTTCCGTCCTTCCGTCCTTCCGTCTGTCACACTTGTTTCCGCTCAATAACTGAAGAACGCTTGGGTGTAGGAACTTCATACTTGGTATGCAGGTTGGTTATGACCAGTAGCTGACCCCTATTGATTTTGATAATAGAAGGACAAAGGTCAAGGTCATGGTGACCTTGTGAGGTAAAAAATGGTTTCCGCTCAATAACTGAAGAACGCTTTGGCTGAGGAACTCCATACTTGGTATGCAGGTTGGCCATGCCTAGTAGAAGACCCCTATTAATTTTGAGGTCAGTACGTCTAAGGTCAAGGTCACAGTGACCATGAGCTTGAAAGGTCACAGTGACAATGAGCTGATAAATAGTGTTTGCTTGGGCCCAGGAACTTCATACTTGATGAGCAGGTTGGTCACCACCAGCAAATGACCCCTATTAATTTTAAGGTCACTAGGTCAAAGGTCAAGGTCACATCCGTCACACTTGTTTCCGCTCAATAACTGAAGAACGCTTTGGCATAGGATCTTCATACTTGGTATGCAGGTTGGTCATGACCAGTAGATGACGCCTATTGATTTTGATGTCAGAAGGTCAAAGGTCAAGGTCATGGTGACCTTGTGAGGTAAAAAATGGTTTCCGCTCAATAACTGAAGAATGCTTGGGCCGAGGAACTCCATACTTGGTATGCAGGTTGGCCATGCCCAGTAGAAGACCCTATTAATTTTTAGGTCAAAGTCAAGGTCACAGTGACCTTGAGCTGAAAGGTCACAGTGACAATGAGCTGAAACATTGTTTTTGCCTAATAACTGTAGAATGCTTTGGCCATGGAAGTTAATACTTGGTGTGCAGGTTGGTCACCACCAGTAGATGACCCCTATTGATTTTGAGGTCACTAGCTTAAAGGTCAAGGTCATGGTAACCTTCAGTTGAAAAATGGTTTCCTCTCAATAACTAAAGAATGCTTATGTTGAGGAACTTCATACCTGGTGTGCAGGTTGGTCCTAACCAGTAAATGACCTTTATTGAATTTGTTTGATTTTGAGGTCACAAGGTCAAATGTCGAAGGTCACGGTAACCTTCAGCTGAAAAATGTGTTTTACTCAATAACTCAAGAACGCTTATATCCAGGAACTTCATACTTGGTGTGCAGCTTGGTCCTAACCTGTAGATGACCCCTATTGATTTTGATGTCAAAGGTCAAGGTCGCGGTGACCTTTGGCTGAAAAATGGTTTCCGCTCAATAACTGAAGATTGCTTGGGCCCAGGAACTTCATACTTGGTGTGCAGGTTAGTCACCAGCAGCAAATGACCCCTATTGATTTTGAGGTCACTAGGTCAAAGACCAAGGTCATGGTAACCCTCAGCTGAAAAATGGTTTCCGCTCAATAATTGAGGATTGTCACTGTTGCTTCATCTCCAGTCCAAAACTAAAGAATTCATCTCCATCATTTCTTTTCCTCCCCTACGACCACACAAATGGGGAGACAAGCGCTTTTTCAAAAAAGCAATCTCTAGTTTTCAGAATGTTTGTCTGAATGATTCTAGGTCAAGTTCGAATATAGGTCATGTCAGGTCAAAAACTAGGTCACTAGGCCAAATTTAAGGACAATCTTGTTAACACTCTTGAAGCCGCATTTTAAACTTGAGCATGTTGAAACTTTATCAGAAAGTTTGTCCTGATGAATATCTAGGCCAAGTTCGAATATGGGTCATGTCTGGTCAAAACCTAGGTCACAAGGAAAGGGTAAAAGGAAGGATGCAAAAATGTAATTTGTAAAATAATGTTAGTAAGTGGCAATAATAATGTTGACAAATAGATCTGTCAATTTTAAGCTCACCTGTTGTGCTCTAGGTGAGCTCATGTGATCACATTTTGTCTTACGTTGTTGACAGGCAATATTTTATATCCAATTTTCATGAAAGGTAATCAGAAGGTACTTCTCCTTCAAATCTTGGCCAAGTTCATGTGAGGAGGTCAAAAACTAGGTCACCAGGTCAAATTGAAAGATAATCTTGTTAACACTAGAGGGTGCATTTTTAGCTCGACTTTTAAAAAAACGAGAGCTATTGTCATGACCCTGGCGGCGGCGATGTCGTCCGGTTAAGGTTTTTTGTTTAGCTCAGCTTTTTTATGCCCCCGGAATCATAGATTTGGTGGGCATATAGTTTTTGGCCTGTCTGCACGTCTGTCTGTCTGTCTGTCTGTCTGTCTGTCTGTCTGTCTGCACGTCTGTCTGTCTGTCTGCACAAAAAAAACTTTAACCTTGACCACTACTTTTGAACCATAACAGGTACGGCTACCATATTTCACATGTGTATTCCTTGTGACATGACCTTTCTGTCAGTACCAACATGTTTATGCCCCCCCGGAATCTCCGATTCGGGGGGCATATAATTTTTGGCCTGTCTGTCTGTCTGTCTGTCTGTCTGCAAGTCTGTCTGTCTGTCTGCACAAAAAAAACTTTAACCTTGACCACTACTTTTGAACCATAACAGGTACGGCTACCATATTTCACATGTGCATTCCTTGTGACATGACCTTGCGACCTTGACCTTTGACCTAGATGTAGTTTTTGGCCTGTCTGCACGAAAAAAACTTTAACCTTGACCACTTCTTTTGAACCATAACAGGTACGGCTACCATATTTCACATGTGTATTCCTTGTGACATTACCTTTCTGTCAGTACCAAAATGTTTGACCTTGCGACCTTGACCTTTGACCTAGATGTTGCCATTCTCGAAAAAAACTTTAACCTTGGCCATTACTTTTGAACTATAACAGGTACGGCTACCATATTTCACATGTGTATTCTTTGTGACATGACCTTTCTGTCAGTACCAACATTTTTGACCTTGACCTTTGACCTAGATGTTGCCATTCTCGAATTTGTTTTTAACCTTGGCCATTACTTTTGAACCATAACAGATACGGCTACCATATTTCACATGTGTATTCCTTGTGACATGACCTTTCTGTCAGTACCAACATTTTTGACATTGCGACCTTGACCTTTGACCTAGATGTAGTTTTTGGCCTGTCTGCACGAAAAAAACTTTAACCTTGACCACTACATTTGAACCATAACAGGTACGGCTACCATATTTCACATGTGTATTCCTTGTGACATTACCTTTCTGTCAGTACCAAAATGTTTGACCTTGCGACCTTGACCTTTGACCTAGATGTTGCCATTCTCGAAAAAAACTTTAACCTTGGCCATTACTTTTGAACCATAACAGGTACGGCTACCATATTTCACATGTGTATTCCTTGTGACATGACCTTTCTGTCAGTACCAACATTTTTGACCTTGCGAACTTGACCTTTGACCTAGATGTTGCCATTCTCGAAAAAAACTTTAACCTTGACCACTACTTTTGAACCATAACAGATACGGCTACCATATTTCACATGTGTATTCCTTGTGACATGACCTTTCTGTCAGTACCAACATTTTTGACCTTGCGAACTTGACCTTTGACCTAGATGTTGCCATTCTCGAAAAAAAAATTAACCTTGACCACTACTTTTGAACCATAACAGGTACGGCTACCATATTTCACATGTGTATTCCTTGTGACATGACCTTTCTGTCAGTACCAACAATTTTGACCTTGCGACCTTGACCTTTGACCTAGATGTTGCCATTCTCGAAAAAAACTTTAACCTTGGCCATTACTTTTGAACCATAACAGATACGGCTACCATATTTCACATGTGTATTCCTTGTGACATGACCTTTCTGTCAGTACCAACATTTTTGACTTTGCGACCTTGACCTTTGACCTAGATGTTGCCATTCTCATTTTTTTTTTAACCTTCCCCACTACTTTTGAACAATAACAGGTAAGGCTACCATATTTCACATGTGTATACCTTGCGGCGACCTTGACCTTTGACCTAGATGTTGCCATTGGGGGGCATCAGTGTTTCACAAACACATCTTGTTGACCTTGCGACCTTGACCTTTGCGTTTTTGGCCTGTCTGTCTGTCTATCTGTCTGCACATCTGTCTGCACAAAAAAAACTTTAACCTTGACTACTTTTGAAACATAACAGGTACGGCTACCATATTTCACATGTGTATTCCTTGTGACATGATCTTTCTGTCAGTACCAACAGTTTTGACCTTGCGACCTTGACCTTTGACCTAGATGTTGCCATTCTCGAAAAACAACTTTAATCTTGGCCATTACTTTTGAACCATAACCGATACGGCTACCATATTTCACATGTGTTCCTTGTGACATGACCTTTCTGTCAGTACCAACATTTTTGACCTTGCGACCTTGACCTTTGACCTAGATGTTGCCATTCTCGAAAAAAACTTTAACCTTGGCCATTTCTTTTGAACCATAACAGGTACGGCTACCATATTTCACATGTGTATTCCTTGTGACATGACTTTTCTGTCAGTACCAACATTTTTGACCTTGCGAACTTGACCTTTGACCTAGATGTTGCCATTCTCGAAAAAAACTTTAACCTTGGCCATTTCTTTTGAACCATAACAGGTACGGCTACCATATTTCACATGTGTATTCCTTGTGACATGACCTTTCTGTCAGTACCAACATTTTTGACCTTGCGAACTTGACCTTTGACCTAGATGTTGCCATTCTCGAAAAAAACTTTAACCTTGACCACTACTTTTGAACCATAACAGATACGGCTACCATATTTCACATGTGTATTCCTTGTGACATGACCTTTCTGTCAGTACCAACATGTTTGACCTTGCGAACTTGACCTTTGACCTAGATGTTGCCATTCTCGAAAAAAAAATTAACCTTGACCACTTCTTTTGAACCATAACAGGTACGGCTACCATATTTCACATGTGTATTCCTTGTGACATGACCTTTCTGTCAGTACCAACAATTTTGACCTTGCGACCTTGACCTTTGACCTAGATGTTGCCATTCTCGAAAAAAACTTTAACCTTGGCCATTACTTTTGAACCATAACAGATACGGCTACCATATTTCACATGTGTATTCCTTGTGACATGACCTTTCTGTCAGTACCAACATTTTTGACTTTGCGACCTTGACCTTTGACCTAGATGTTGCCATTCTCATTTTTTTTTTAACCTTCCCCACTACTTTTGAACAATAACAGGTAAGGCTACCATATTTCACATGTGTATACCTTGCGGCGACCTTGACCTTTGACCTAGATGTTGCCATTGGGGGGCATCAGTGTTTCACAAACACATCTTGTTGACCTTGCGACCTTGACCTTTGCGTTTTTGGCCTGTCTGTCTGTCTATCTGTCTGCACATCTGTCTGCACAAAAAAAACTTTAACCTTGACTACTTTTGAAACATAACAGGTACGGCTACCATATTTCACATGTGTATTCCTTGTGACATGATCTTTCTGTCAGTACCAACAGTTTTGACCTTGCGACCTTGACCTTTGACCTAGATGTTGCCATTCTCGAAAAACAACTTTAATCTTGGCCATTACTTTTGAACCATAACCGATACGGCTACCATATTTCACATGTGTTCCTTGTGACATGACCTTTCTGTCAGTACCAACATTTTTGACCTTGCGACCTTGACCTTTGACCTAGATGTTGCCATTCTCGAAAAAAACTTTAACCTTGGCCATTTCTTTTGAACCATAACAGGTACGGCTACCATATTTCACATGTGTATTCCTTGTGACATGACTTTTCTGTCAGTACCAACATTTTTGACCTTGCGAACTTGACCTTTGACCTAGATGTTGCCATTCTCGAAAAAAACTTTAACCTTGGCCATTTCTTTTGAACCATAACAGGTACGGCTACCATATTTCACATGTGTATTCCTTGTGACATGACCTTTCTGTCAGTACCAACATTTTTGACCTTGCGACCTTGACCTTTGACCTAGATGTTGCCATTCTTGAAAAAAAAATTAACCTTGGCCATTACTTTTGAACCATAACAGGTACAGCTACCATATTTCACATGTGTATTCCTTGTGACATGACCTTTCTGTCAGTACCAACATTTATGACCTTGCGACCTTGACCTTTGACCTAGATGTTGCCATTCTCGAAAAAAACCTTTAACCTTGGCCATTACTTTTGAACCATAACAGGTACGGCTACCATATTTCACATGTGTATTCCTTGTGACATGACCTTTCTGTCAGTACCAACATTTTTAACCTTGCGACCTTGACCTTTGAACTAGATGTTGCCATTCTCAAAAAAACCTTTAACCTTGACCACTACTTTTGAACCATAACAGCTTGTGACATGACCTTTCTGTCAGCACCAACAATTTTCACCTTGCGACCTTGACCTTTGACCTAGATGTTGCCATTCTAGAAAAAAACTTTAACCTTGACCACTACTTTTGAACCATAACAGGTACGGCTACCATATTTCACATGTGTATACCTTGTGACATGACCTTTCTGTCAATACCAAAAATTTTCACCTTGCGACCTTGACCTTTGACCTAGATGTTGCCATTCTCGATAAAAACTTTAACCTTGACGACTACTTTTGAACCATAACAGGTACGGCTACCATATTTCACATGTGTATACCTTGTGACATGACCTTTCTGTCAGTACCAAAATGTTCACGTTGCGACCTTGACCTTTGACCTAGATGTTGCTATTCTCAAAAAAAAACTTTAACCTTCACCACTTCTTTTGAACCATAACAGGTAAGGCTACCATATTTCACATGTGTATACCTTGTGACATGACCTTTCTGTCAGTACCAAAATTTTCACCTTGCGACCTTGACCTTTGACCTAGATGTTGCTATTCTCAAAAAAAACTTTAACCTTCACCACTACTTTTGAACCATAACAGGTAAGGCTACCATATTTCACATGTGTATACCTTGTGACATGACCTTTCTGTCAGTACCAAATATTTTCACCTTGCGACATTGACCTTTGACCTAGATGTTGCCATTCTCGATAAAAACGTTAACCTTGACGACTTCTTTTGAACCATAACAGGTACGGCTACCATATTTCACATGTGTATACCTTGTGACATGACCTTTCTGTCAGTACCAAAATTTTCACCTTGCGACCTTGACCTTTGACCTAGATGTTGCCATTCTCGAAAAAAACCTTTAACCTTGACCACTATTTTTTAACCATAACAGGTACGGCTACAATATTTCACATGTGTATATCTTGTGACATGACCTTTCTGTCAGTACCAAAATTTTTCACCTTGCGACCTTGACCTTTGACCTAGATGTTGCCATTCTCGAAAAAAACTTTAACCTTGACCACTACTTTTGAACCATTACAGGTACGGCTACCATATTTCACATGTGTATTCCTTGTGACATGACCTTTCTGTCAGTACCAACATTTTTGACCTGGCGACCTTGACCTTTGACCTAGATGTTGCCATTCGGGGGCATCAGTGTTTCACAAACACATCTTGTTTCTCTATCAGTCGAGCGTCTGTGCCGTACGTGGTGCTCTTGTTATATTTAGCATGTTTAAACTGTCAGATTTATTGGGATTTTATGCCGATTTCAACATTATTTCAGTTACATCACAGCGACAGTTCACTTATTCATGATCCCTGAGTAAACAAACCAGTACTAGGCTAGAAAATGTGCCTTGCCCAAGGGCACTCCACCATGACTGTCGTTCCGCGACTGTGTATCGAACCCGGGACACCCGGTTTCAAATCCCCGATGCTAACCAATCGACCACTCTAGCAATAGCCTACTTGACCACAAAATGAGTAATTGTGATTGACTATGTGGTTGGCATATCTCGGGTGAGCAACTCAGGGCCATCATGGCACTCTTCACCTAGTGTCAACATTCAGAGTTTGACATGATATTGCCTTCTGTTTTGCTCGCCAGGTCTGTGTCTAAGCAGAGCTAATATTAACTATTTGTTCCGTGTCGTTTGTTGGTGTTGCCGTTGCAGCATTATCAAAATGTTCAAGTTTGGTGATCACTGTTGTCTCCTAACAAATCCTGAAGACCATTAGATATGTAAATCCATTATTAACTATGTTATTCACAGAACCACCCCAGTGGTGTAGTGGTAAAGCGTCCTTTTCGTATGTTGGAGATTGCAGGTTCAATTCCCGAACTGGGTCATACCAAAGATTTTGAAAAAGGTAGTGATGGCTTTTCTATCTTGGTGCGGTTAATAGCATTACATCTGAACCGCTGATGTCAAGATAAATGAATAATTGAACCAATTATACTGGTAACTTACCAAGGAAATCCTGTAATATAACTGAAAAAATGGTGAAAATGGCGTACAAACAAACCAACTTTTATTCAGTGAGGTTTACTTATGCAGTCTTTCAATTTTCGGTATGATGCATATAGTTTGAGAGCATTTGGAAGATAAATTAAAGTCAATCGAAGCTACTTCATTTTACAAAACTTTCTATAGAATCTACTGCAATCCCTATTCGACTTAAAGCTTAAAAACAGTATTATTAATACATACGGCAAACTGTTCATGAAGATAGTTAAAATCCCATCAAAATGCTTTATTGATAAAAACACAATTCTTTTCAATGGGGTTCTAATAAAAGTAATAAACACCTGGTGAATTAAGTCGAATACATTTTAATGGCATATAAATATTGAGGAAAAAAAATCATGAATCATTATTACAAAACTTATTTATTATTGCTGAAAATTTATTTTGAAAATACAAAGGGGAAACAAAATATTTTTCATTTAACATCTTCACATGCTTCTTACTAGGTTGGATAGTTTATGACTTTATTTCAGCACTTCACTTTCTTCCCGTCAATTATTACAGTCAAACCTGTGTTTAAGACCACCTTGCTTTAGCAATTCCCTGTATATAGCAACATCACTTTTAATTTCCAAATTACTCGTTTCTGTATAAATGACCCTGTCATTAAAGACCACCTGTGAACAAAGACCATGTTGGTCTCTTCCAATGGGTGGTCTTTAAACACAGGTTGGTCTACTTTTATAGTTGAAAGTCACTTGCATGTTCAGCATCATAATGTTCGCTACCTTATGTAGAGGATAATTGTTTGTTTTGGTATAACCCTTTCCATCTGCAGCAGACGGCTTTTTGAAAACATAGTGACAAAAGAAGAAATTGCACAAAACGTGCAATTTCTCCTTTTGACACAATGTTTTCCACTTTTAGTCATAGGTTATCCATTCAATTATGGAGATGTTCTATGTTTTGACGAAATACGTTCGAAGTTGTCTGCTGCAGAATTGTTGTATGAGGGAAAGGGATAAGATAAAAGATATTCAGTCATACATGTGCCAAAGACCACTTTGTTTATCAACCACACTTTTAATTTCCGAATTACTCATTTTCTACATAAATGACCCATGTAATAAGAGACCGCCTGTGATCAAAGACCATATTGTTCTCTTCCCAAGGGTGGTCTTTTAATACACGGTTGGACTGTATTTTCACTGAGTGAACATCAAAAGTGTTATAATTCGAAGAGTGGCAGTATGGCAAAGTCACCAGTGAAAATTAACCTTTTTTAGCTCACCTATGCACGAAGTGCAAGGTGAGCTATTGTGATCACATTTTGTCCGGCGTCCGTCCGTCGTGCGTCGTCAACATTTGAGCTTTTTAACACTCTACGGGCTACATTTTGCATCCAATCTTCATGAAAGTTTATCAAAACATTCATCTCCATAAAATCTTGGACAAGTTCGAAACAGGGCCATATGAGGTCAAAAACTAGGTCACTAGGTCGAATTGAAGGGAAATTTTGTTAACACTCTGGAGGCTACATTTTCAACTTGAATATGTTGAAACTTTATTAGAATGTTTGTCTTGATGATATGTAGGTCAAGTTCGAACATGGGTCACGTCAGGTCAAAAAGTAGGTCACTAAGTCAAATTGAAGGAAAATCTTGTTAACACTCCAGAGGCCGCAATTTTTGCTTCAGCAGTTTGAAATTTTGTCAGAATGTTTGTCTTAAAAATATCTAGGTCTATAGGCCAAATTGAAGGGAAATCTTGTTAACACTGTAGAAGCCACATTTTTTGCTTCAACAGCTTGATATTTGGTCAGAATGTTTGTCTAAATGTTATCTAGGCCAAGTTCGGGTATGGGTCATGCCGGGTTTAAAACTAGGTCACTGGGCCAAAGTGATGGGTAATCTTGTTAACACTCTGGATACTGCATTTTTAATTTCAGCATGATGAAACTTTATCAGAATGTATTTCTTGATGATATGTAGGCTAAGTTGGAATATGGGTCATGCTGTGTCAAAAACTAGGTCACTAGATCAAATTGAAGGAAAACTTTGTTAACACTTTGGATGCCGCATTTTTCGCATCAGCAGCTTGAAATTTGGTCAGAATGTTTGTCTGAATTATATCTAGGTCAAGTTCGAATATGGGTCATATTGGATCTGAAACTAGGTCAATAAAGGAAATTATTGTTCAAACTCCGGAGGCCGCATTTTTACTTTGAGCAAGTTGAAACTTTGTCAGAATGTTGTCTTGATGATATCTAGTACATATTGAAATATGGGTCATATCAGGTAAAAGAATATAGATCACTAGGCCAAATGAAGGAAAATATTGTTAACACTGTGGAGGTTGCATTCAGAATAATTGTCTTGATGTGTTTTGCATTGCAGTACATTGTATAATTAAGGTGAGCGATCCAGGGCCATCATGGCCCTCTTGTTTGGTGTTCATAACCGTACATATCTTAACCCTTTCCCAAATACAAAAAATCTGCAGCAGACAACTTTGAAAACAGACCCGAACAAAATAAGAAACTCCCTTTAAATGAAAGTACAATAATTGAATAGGGTTGAAAACATGGTGACAAAAGGAGAAATTCCTTGTTTTGAGCAATTTCTTTGTTTGTTGACATGTTTTCAAAAATCTGTCTGCTGCGGAGGCGTCAGAAAGCGTCTATATGAGGGAAAGGGTAAAGGGTAAATCATGCAGCTTAGTTCTTTCTCACATAAGAAAAATCCTCTGCAGATGACTATAAAAACATGTAGTGAATCTTTATAAATCAAAGTATAAATATTAAATTGAAAACATTGTAGCAAAAGGAGAAATTACTCGTTATGAGCAAGTTCTCCTTTTGTTACAAAGTCTTCTGCTGCAGGTGAGAAAGCATTCACAAACAACTGTTCTGGTTATTTCATGCTTTGACTAAGTCTGCATGATAACATATTGTAGAGACAGATTAAAGCCAGGGCTTACAGTGAACATTATCACTTCATAATGTCAGTGTTTTAACCGCTGAAAGATTTAATGGTTTATATTAGTTTTAAGCCATCATGTGATAAGCAATTTTCAAAACTCAATTCAAATTTAAAATGTTAGGTGGAAAGAAGTTTTACCTTAACTTATGAGTTTCCTTGTTATTTTTGAGACCGCCTCGGTGATGTAGTGGTAGAGTGTCCGCCTCGGTGATGTAGTGGTAGAGTGTCCGCCTTGGGTGTGGGAGGTCGCAGGTTCGATCCCAGGCCAGGTCATACCAAATACTTTAAATATAGTAGTAATGGCTGCCCTCCTTGGGGCACAGCGGGTTGCGGGATTAGCATAAGGACTGACTGGCTGGTGTCAGGATAAATGAACCAGTAGTACTGGTAATTTACCCAGGAAACATCGTGATATAACTGAAACAATGTTGAAAGTAGCTTAAAACTCCAAAGAATCAATTGTTTGATTTAATCATTTTTTACACAGTACACAAGATTCTGCTATGGCCAGGAGATTGATTATCAAGGGATTTTAGTCTCATTCGATCCCTAGCTGCATCTATTGTTCTTTCACATGTATGTTTTCTTTCTAAACATTTTGTTACTTTACATGAATGTAATGTATATACAAGAAGAAGGCCTGATGGAACTTCTGAGTTGTCCTTGGATTTACTGACTTATCTTCTCCAAAGTTTTACCAATTGGCAGCATTTTGTCAAGGATATATAAAACTGTTCTCAAAAAAGTTCTGACGCAGTTCTAGGCTCCTTTTTGAGGACCACAAATAGAAAAAGGTAAGCGTGTTACCAACTTTCTCTATAACAGTTGCGATAACTACCGATGGAGATATCAATACCATTGATGCATGTGCTTGCAGGTTAGTAGAATCTTCACCACTTTGCATGTTTGTCACCAGAGGTTTTCTAATCTTTTGTCCCATTTTTGAAAGAAAATAAAAACATGCAAGGGACAAAATTAGTGTTTGGCTCCACATAGCCAGTCGAGCTTATGTCATGGCGAATTTTCCATTGTGTGTCCGTGCATGCGTGTGTCCGTTAACTTTTTGCTTCAAACGACTTCTCCTCCCTAACCAGTTGGCCAATTAGGATGAAACTTCATAGGAAGCATCCTCTCAATGTCCTCTCCTGAATTCCTTTAGATTTTTTGGATCCATGCGAAATTCTTGTTTCCATGGCAACCGAAAGAAAGAAATAGTGTAAACTTAAAAAATCTACTCCTCCAAAAGTGTGGCCGATTTCCAAATAATTTTGTAGAAATGTTCCTTGTGTGACCCTCTATCAGATTCCTTCATGCCAAGTTGGTTGGACAAAAAACATGGCCGCTAGGGGGCTATTTTGGCTTATATGGCTATAGTGAAAACTTAGAAAAACTTCTCCTGAAAGTGTCCAGCCGATTTTCAAATAATTTTGTAGAAATGTTCCTTGGATGACTCTTTATCAGATTCCTTTAAGCCAAGTTGATTAGTCAAAAAACATGGCCGCCGGGGGAGCGGGGCTATTTTGCCTTATATGGCAATACTGAAAATCTTCTCTTCCAAAAGTGTTTAGCCAATATTCAAATTATGTTGTAGAAATGTTCCTTGGGAGACTCAATATCAGATTCCTTCAAGCCATGTTGATTGGTCGCAAAAAAATGGCCGCCAGAGGGCAGGGCTATTTTGCCTTATATGGCTATAGTGAAAGCTTAAAAAATCTTCTCCTCCGAAAGTGTCAGGCCAATTTTCAAATAATTTTGTAGAAATGTTCCTAGGGTGACCCTCTATCAGATTCATTCAAGCAATGTCAACCTAGGAACATTATTTTGAATAACATTTATTTCGCCTTATGACCGTGGAGCGATACTGGCCCTCCAGGGCCTCTTGTTTGTTACTGCCATACTACCAAAAGAATATGATGGTTCAGTGCAGTCAGTACTTTGATTGTTATAATTGTTTCACAGTCAGCTACATTGAATCTATTAAAGCAATATCTTGAGTTTATAGTAGATGTATAACTTTGAAGAATAGTCAAAAGATATTGCCAGAAAACAACAAATTGCTTGGATTTAGTGTTTTGAAATTGTTTATTTTTTTCTCACATTTTTTTCTCAAAAGTGATCTGTATAAGGGAAAGGGTTAACTAAAGACAGGGTTAACAGCTTTTTAACGACCAGCATAGGCTGAACAAATTAAAGTTTCAATTGGTAGGATGCTATTACTGTGATGTAAAGGTAAAATTGTTTTTTATTAACCCTTTCCTACCTGTAGACGCGTTTTGACGCAATAGCAGCAGACAACTTTTGAAAACTGAAAACATTGTGGCCAAAGTTGAAATTGCTCATGATGAGCAATTTCTCCTCTGGCCACTAATGTTTTCAACTTTATTTTACAATTAAGCTATCTTTTATGGAGATTTTTCAGGTTTTTGTCTCTACCCGTTTTCAAAGAAGTCGGCTGCATATTGGTTGTATGCTGGAAAGGGTTAACCTTTCTGAAAATATTGATGCTTTCTGACGCCTCAACTGCTGACAACTACTTAAAACATTTTGGCAAAAAAATAAATTTCTCCATTTGCCACAATGCTCTTCATTTATTATATTTTAATTAAAAGAGATGTTGCAAAAATGTTCTAACAGTTGTCTGCTGCAGATTTGTTTAATGTTAGAAGGGTTAAGATTTTTAATGTTACATTTTGAGATTATAAATTAAAGTATACTTATTTAAAAATAGCAACATTTTATAGATAAACAAATAATTACTATTGAAAACACTGTGGCAATTAAAAGCAGAAATTTCTCATTATACATGTAAGTTTTTTCAAAAGATTTCTGGTGCAGATTCTTCAAAATGCAAAAGGGAAGGTTTAAAGTGCGTCTTTTTCAAAATGTTTTTCAGGTTTAACTGTTTTTTGAATACCTGAAATAATGAAAACAATAATATCTTTTTACTCTTTCCTTTGAATGCAAGAGCAACAGACAGCTTTTTAAAATATTATTGGAAAAGGAGATTTTTTTTATTGCTTTATTTAGCTTTTTACCTCACCTGAGCACAAAGTGTAGGGTGAGCTATGGTGATCACTCAACGTTTGTCTGTCTGTCTGTCCGTCTGTTCACAATTTCCTGCAAATTACTTCTTCTGCTAGAGCCATGTTCAAAATGATTTCACAGGAAGGATTTGTAGGTGGCCCTCTTTCAAACTTATTCAACAAATATAATTCCATTGAGATTTTTGGTTTCCACAAGCATTAGCAAGAGGGAAAATTTTAAAAAATTTAAAAATCTTCTTGTCTAGAAGTACAGGCTCGATTTGGAAACTATATTGGACAAATGTTCCTTGGGTGACCCTCTAACTAGATTGGTCAAATAATCAAAATTTGTCTGGCGAAGTAAAATGAATAAGTATAAATGCGGATTTAGATTGGAATAGAAGGTTGCTGATTTCTGTAACCCTTTCCCTCATATAGACACTTTATGACGCCTGCAGCAGACGGCTTTTTGAAAACATAGTAACAAAAGAAGAAATTGCACAAAACGTGCAATTTCTCCTTTTGTCACAATGTTTTCCACTTTTAGTCATAGGTTATCCATTCAATTATAGAGATTTTCCATTATTTGACAAAATATGTTCAAAGTCGTCTGCTGCAGAATTGTCGTATGAGGGAAAGGGTTAATCAGTCTGTAGTCATATCAATTGTCCTAGGCTGCCAATTATTCAGGGCATGATGGACAAACATACAGACAGACAGACAGAAAGACAACAATCTATGTGACACAAAAATGATCTTGTCCTACAGATCATCTCCCATTGATTACAAATGGCTTGTTTGATTTGTGTTTTACACTGCTTTCAACAGTTTCAGTTTCATTACAGCATTTCCTTGATAATTTACCAGTAACTCCTGGTATTATTTAATCAGACACCAACGCATAAGTCATAATGCTATCCCCCGCAACCCTGAGCTCCAAGGAGGGAAGCCATAATACCCCATACCTTTAAGCTCCGTGGAGCTATATATAACCTATAAGCCTATATAACCTACCAGATTAAATATGGACCACCATCTGTAGGACATAGGGACAAGTGAAGTTCAAGATCAGCCTGCTCCTCCACTCAGTGTGATAGGGATCATCTCTCTGAATGGGAATTCATTTATACCGGTCAAATAATGCCAATTACATCTACAGCCAAATATATAGTCCCTTAAAAACCTGTGTCCTACTTAGAAATGAGTGTAATACACCTTCACTAGAATGCATTGAATAATTATGACATTAAGTTTAAATTCATTGTATATATGTTTAGGATGCACTTTTGATGCATCTTAGGATGCACTGAAAATGATCAATTAGATGATTTTTATCACTTTGGCCTGAAAGTAGAGTAGATGAAAAATAAGTTTCATCCCAGCCTGATTTCGTCCGAATAACTTATAAACCATCTTCGCTGTTTGAATTATTTCTTGCTAAATACATGACCCTCCTCCCCGACTTGATACATGAATTGATTGTTATATTAGCCATTCACTTCAAATTCTTCCAACGGTTGTTATCTTGTGACTTGGCTCTTATAAAAACTCTTAATACCAATAGGTTATCAAGTCGGAATGAAATAACAGATAAAGTGCTGACAGCAACACATTTCTGAATGTTCAGCAAAGATGTAGAAAATGGTTTTGATTCTTTATATTGGTTTGGATGTGAATAACATTTTTAATATATTTCATGCATCAAATCACGAACGTAAGTATAGTCACCTTATATCAGTTATTTCAACAAGCATTTCAACATCTTACCGCAATTTCTGTTTCTTAGACAAGGACTACTTTCTTTAGGTTATTATGTCTCCCCCTGTATACAGGGGAGATATATTGTTTTTGTCCTTGATGTCTGTCTGTCTGTCTGTCTGTCTGTCTGTCTGTCTGTCTGTTCGTCCCCAAAATCTTGTCCGATCCATATCTCCCAGACGGCTTGAAGGATTTTCATGAAACTTGGGTCACATGTTCTACTCATCAAGGCGACGTGCAGAACCCGTGTCTCGACAATATAGGGTCAAGGTCAAGGTCACGCTTGAAGGTCAAAGGTTTGAGGCTTTATTTCGTGTCCGCTCCATATCTCCGAGACGGCTTGAAGGATTTTCATGAAACTTGGGTCACATGTTCACCTCATCAAGGCGATGTGCAGAACCCGCGTCTCGACAATATAGGGTCAAGGTCAAGGTCACGCTTGAAGGTCAAAGGTTTGAGGCTTTATTTCGTGTCCGCTCCATATCTCCGAGACGGCTTGAAGGATTTTCATGAAACTTGGGTCACATGTTCACCTCATCAAGGCGACGTGCAGAACCCGCGTCTCGACAATATAGGGTCAATGTCAAGGTCACGCTTGAAGGTCAAAGGTTTGAGGCTTTATTTCGTGTCCGCTCCATATCTCCCAGACGGCTTGAAGGATTTTCATGAAACTTGGGTCACATGTTCACCTCATCAAGGTGACGTGCAGAACTTGCGTCTCGACAATATAGGGTCAATGTCAAGGTCACGCTTGAAGGTCAAAGGTTTGAGGCTTTATTTTGTGTCCGCTCCATATCTCCCAGACAGCTTGAAGGATTTTAATGAAACTTTGGTCACATGTTCACCTCATCAAGGCGACGTGCAGAACCCGTGTCTCGACAATATAGGGTCAAGGTCACGCTTGAAGGTCAAAGGTTTGAGGCTTTATTTCGTGTCCGCTCCATATCTCCAAGACGGCTTGAAAGATTTTCATGAAACTTGGGTCACATGTTCACCTCATCAAGGCGACGTGCATAACCCGCGTCTCGACCATACCGGGTCAAGGTCAAGGTCACGTTTGAAGGTCAAAGGTTTGAGGCTTTATTTTGTGTCAACTCCATATCTCCAAGACGGTTTGAAGTATTTTCATGAAACTTGGGTCAGATGTTCACCTCATCAAGGCGACATGCAGAACCCGCGTCTCGACCATACTGGGTCAAGGTCACACTTGAAGGTCAAAGGTTTGAGGCTTTATTTTGTGTCCACTCCATATCTCCTTAAAGGATTTTCATGATACGTGGGTCACATGTTCACCTCATCAAGGCGACGTGCAGAACCCGCGTCTCGACCATACCGGTTCAAGGTCAAGGTCACGCTTGAAGGTCAAAGGTTTTAGGCTTTATTTCGTGTCCACTCAATATCTCCAAGACGGCTTGAAGGATTTTCATGAAACTTGGGTCAGATGTTCACCTCGTCAAGGTGACGTGCAGAACCCGCGTCTCGACCATACTGGGTCAAGGTCAAGGTCACGCTTGAAGGTCAAATGTTTGAGGCTTTATTTTGTGTCCGCTCCATATCTCCTTAAAGGATTTTCATGAAACTTGGGTCACATGTTCACCTCATCAAGGCGACGTGCAGAACCCGGGTCTCCACCATACCGGTTAAAGGTCGAGGTCACGCTTGAAGGTCAAAAGGTTTTAGGCTTTATTTCGTGTCCAGTCAATATCTCCAAGACGGCTTGAAGGATTTTCATGAAAATTTGGTCACATGTTCACCTCATCAAGGCGACGTGCAGAACCCGCGTCTCGAACATACTGGGTCAAGGTCAAGGTCACGCTTGAAGGTCAAAGGTTTGAGGCTTTATTTTGTGCCGCTCCATATCTCCAAAACAGCTTAAAGAATTTTCATGAAACTTGGGTCACATGTTCACCTCATCAAGGCGACGTGCAGAACCCGCGTCTCGACCATACCGGTTCAAGGTCAAGGTCACGCTTGAAGCTCAAAGGTTTTAGGCTTTATTTCCTGTCCACTCAATATCTCCAAGACGGCTTGCTTATGTTTAGCAACAGTTGTTAACTGTTTTGAAGAATACTTCAGTCTTGAATGTTACAGCTGCAGTAAAAATATGTGTTTCTGTAAACCATTTGAAATCATGTCCACTTTGTACCAGGTCTTTATAGGTTGGAATGTTTTGAGAGATTTTGACAGATATTTGAGGGGGGAGACATATGTTTTTGTCAAAACAATTCTAGTTTACCCTGTTTAGATCTACAGGGTTTTATGCCAACTGCCTGACCAAGCCTTTGCTTTAAACAGCCTCTGTGGTGTAGTGGTAGAGTGTCTGCCTCGGGTGAGGGAGGTTCTGGTTGTGGGTTCCATCTCCTGTCGAGTCATCCCAAAGGCTTAAAAAACAGTAATAATGGTTGCCCTTCTTGGCGCTCAGGCTTGCAGGTTAGTATTACAACTGACTGGCTTGTGTTAGGCTTAAATAGACCAATAGTACTGGTAACTTACCCAGGAAACGCTGTGATATAAATTGTTGAAAGTAGCGTAAAACACCAAAGAAATTCAATCAGTTTGCCTAAAACATTTCTTTATATACAATAATTATGCAGCTTTAGACTAAGCCCTCTCCAATATACAACAAACCTGCAGCAGACGACTTTGAACAAAAATAAAAACATGATTATTGAATAGAGGAGAAACTATTGTGGCAAAAGGAGAAATTGCTCATGATGAGCAGTTTCTCCTTTTCTTGCCATGTTTACAAGTCTTCTGTTGCAGACGCGTCAAAATCCCATCTGCAAGTGGGTAGGGATTAAATGTAAGTCAGGATTTAGCTTACATTACAATGTAAGATGTAGAATTTTACATAAGACAAGATAAATTTTAGATAATGATTACTGTTTCTCTGCTTTAAATTATTTCCCATATATAGAGGCGTTTTGACGCATCTGCAGCAGATGACTTTTGAAAACATTGTGACAAAAGGAGAAATTGCCACAATGTTTTCAGTAATTATACCAACAATTATAGAGATTTTCCATATTTTTTAGTAGATTTTTCAAAGTACTCAGACTGCTGCAGATTTGCTGTATGTAGGAAAAGGTTAAGAAAGAAAGAAAACAAATGCTATTTTCAGTTTTTCCTCCTTTTCCATTAATGTTTTAAATTGTCAAGCTATTGCTATCAGGCATAATATTTTTTTATCTGTATGGGATAATGAGCACTTTCACCATCTGTAATTTGTAAGCTTATCATTGTAAAGGCCACTGAAGTCGTTAAATGATTGTACACGGCAATTCAGGTTTTATTGAGCGTAAAATTGGAATGAACCCTTATGTTACTTACCCTGTAGGAAAGATTCATTGGGGAAATAATAACCAGGTAGATATGTTAACCCTTTCCCCCCGTACAACACATCTGCAGTAGACGACTTTGAAAATATCTGAACAAAAATAAAGAAATTATCTGTAAAGGAAACTATAGCTATTGAGTACAGTTGAAAACTGAGCATTGACTATAGAGTTGAAAACATTATGGCAAACATAGAAATTGCTCATTATGAACAATTTCGTATTTTGCCACATTGTTTTCAAAAGTTGTCTGCTGCAGAGGCCACAGAAAATGTCTGTATGTGGGAAAGGGTTAACTGTATCTGTACTGGGTTTGATCCCCAGTCAAGGCACGATGGTCATGGTGGAGTGCCCATGCGCAAGGCACATTTCCCTGCCTGGTTTGTTTACCCAGCGATCATGAATAAGTGAACTGTTGTCGTGATAGAACTAATATAATGTTGAAAATGGCATATTAAACCCCAATGAAACAAACAAACAAATATAATTTTACACTTTCCTTGATAAAGTGTTTGATAATGTAAAACATTGCCTAAAAACTAGAAATTGATTAGAAATTTTTGTAGATTTTTATCAACATCAGCTTTCAATTTTGAAGAGTCTTGAATGACCATGTCCAGTAATGGGTGAATTATGTCCTGGGAAATAGTCATCTGCTGCAGAAGTGTCAAATATTGGCTGGAACAGAAAATGGTCGTTCCCCTGCATTTTGATACATCTGCAGTAAACATACTAGTGAAAACATTGTAGGAAAATTTGCTCTTAATGAGTTAATGAATTAATCTACTGCATGTTTATCATACAAGTTATTTCTTGATGTTAATTAATCCTTTCCCACATACAACAATTCTGCAGCAGACGACTGAAAACATCTAGAAAAAAATATAGAATATATATCTCTGAAAATAAAAGTACAGTGATTGAATAGAGTTAAAAACATGGTGATAAAAGGAGAAATTGCTCGTTTTGAGCAATTTCTTCTTCTGTTGACATGTTATCAAAAAGCCATCTGCTGCAGAGGCGTCAAAAAGCGTCTATATGTGGGAAAGGGTTAAGATGTATGCAGATTTGTCATGTGATGCGAAATGTTATTTAGTCGACTGGTATACCTAGTTATTTTCAAATCTGTAATAACAGGATGTTATTTTATTTAATTAAACCTTTTTCATCTGTAGACATATTTAATCCTTTCCCACATACCACAAATCTGCAGTTGACGACTCTGAATACATCTCAACAATAATATGGAAAATCTCCCTAAATGAAGACTACTGAATAGATTTGAAAACATTGTGTCAAAAGGAGATATTGACCAAAAGACTTAAATAATAATGTAATGTAAGTTTTGTTTTATGTTTTTATTATCACAAAAATTCCATACAATTTTTGGACTTCAGTCAACTTGTAATCTTTAAATAAACTATAATTCTTTCAGCACCTTCAATAAATAATTAATACCTTAATCAGCCAATCAAAAAGCTAGTTATCTGTTGGTGTGAATGTGAACAGATTTTTATAATAATAGACATTTCTTTAGTCTAAATAATACTCATTGCACATCAATAATTATTGTTAAACAAGTTATTACATTACGATAAACACTCGTGCTAAGTGCTTACTGGATACTCAACCATTACATGCATAGAATATGTGTGGGAATATTTCTTGGATGGTGGTAACATCAACGTCAATAGCAGCCTGCCAATGTCAAGGAACTGACAGCAGCTCTCAACAAGGAGTTGGCCGAATCCCACAGCATCCGCTCTGTAACTTGTGAGGGTCCATGGGACGACGTTTTGCTGCTGTTGCTGGTAGAGGTGGCCACATGCGCTACTGATTGTAACAGTGAAATCAATCGCTCTTACAAGTCAATTGAAATTCTGGCTATTTAATCATCAATTCTCTTAAATAATCAAATTTGTGAATGGAATTGTTCTTTTCAAATATTTCAAAATGAGTTAAAATGAGGCGTTTCTTTTTTTCGTTAGTATAGTATTCTCATAGTCTGTACCTGTCTCCCACTCTCACAGTATATAAACCTTGGATTACAAGACCAGCTCTCAAATAGTATCCCCAGGGTCTGTTTCCCACTCTCACAGTATATAAACCTTGAACCTTTGATTACAAGACCAGCACTCAAATAGTATCCCCAGGGTCTGTTTCTGTCTCCCACTCTCACAGTATATAAACCTTGAACCTTGGATTACAAGACCAGCTCTCAAATAGTATCCCCAGGGTCTGTTTCTGTCTCCCACTCTCACAGTATATAAACCTTGAACCTTGGATTACAAGACCAGCACTCAAATAGTATCCCCAGGGTCTGTTTCTGTCTCCCACTCTCACAGTATATAAACCCTGAACCTTGGATTACAAGACCAGCACTCAAATAGTATCCCCAGGGTCTGTTTCTGTCTCCCACTCTCACAGTATATCAACCTTGAACCTTGGATTACAAGACCAGCACTCAAAATAGTATCCCCAGGGTCTGTTTCTGTCTCCCACTCTCACAGTATATAAACCCTGAACCTTGGATTACAAGACCAGCTCTCAAATAGTATCCCCAGGGTCTGTTTCTGTCTCCCACTCTCACAGTATATCAACCTTGAACCTTGGATTACAAGACCAGCTCTTAAATAGTATATCCAGGGTCTGTATCTGTCTCCCACTCTCACAGTATATAAACCTTGAACCTTGGATTACAAGACCAGCACTCAAATAGTATCCTCAGGGTCTGTTTCTGTCTCCCACTCTCACAGTATATAAACCTTGAACCTTGGATTACAAGACCATGCAGCTCTCAAATAGTATCCCCAGGGTCTGTTTCTGTCTCCCACTCTCACAGTATATAAACCTTGAACCTTGGATTACAAGACCAGCACTCAAATAGTATCCTCAGGGTCTGTTTTTGTGTCCCACTCTCACAGTATATAAACCTTGAACCTTGGATTACAAGACCAGCTCTCAAATAGTATCCCCAGGGTCTGTTTCTGTCTCCCACTCTCACAGTATATAAACCTTGAACCTTGGATTACAAGACCAGCACTCGAATAGTATCCTCAGGGTCTGTTCCTGTCTCCCACTCTCACAGTATATAAACCTTGAACCTTGGATTACAAGACCAGCTCTCAAATAGTATCCCCAGGGTCTGTTTCTGTCTCCGACTCTCACAGTATATAAACCTTGAACCTTGGATTACAAGACCAGCACTCAAATAGTATCCCCAGGATCTGTTTCTGTCTCCCACTCTCACAGTTTATAAACCTTGAACCTTGGATTACAAGACCAGCACTCAAATAGTATTCTCATAGTCTGTATCTGTCTCCCACTCTCACAGTATATAAACCTTGAACCTTGGATTACAAGACCAGCTCTCAAATAGTATCCCCATGGTCTGTTTCTGTCTCCCACTCTCACAGTATATAAACATTGAACCTTGGATTACAAGACCAGCACTCAAATAGTATCCCCAGGGTCTGTTTCTGTCTCCCACTCTCACAGTATATAAACCTTGAACCTTGGATTACAAGACCAGCACTCAAATAGTATCCCCAGGGTCTGTTTCTGTCTCCCACTCTCACAGTATATAAACCTTGAACCTTGGATTACAAGACCAGCACTCAAATAGTATCCCCAGGGTCTGTTTCTGTCTCCCACTCTCACAGTATATAAACCTTGAACCTTGGATTACAAGTCCAGCTCTCAAATAGTATCCCCAGGGTCTGTTTCTGTCTCCCACTCTCACAGTATATAAACCGTGAACCTTGGATTACAAGACCAGCACTCAAATAGTATCCCCAGGGTCTGTTTCTGTCTCCCACTCTCATAGTATATAAACCTTGAACCTTGGATTACAAGACCAGCACTCAAATAGTATCCCCAGGGTCTGTTTCTGTCTCCCACTCTCACAGTATATAAACCTTGAACCTTGGATTGCAAGACCAGCACTCAAATAGTATCCCCAGGGTCTGTTTCTGTCTCCCACTCTCACAGTATATAAACCTTGAACCTTGGATTACAAGACCAGCACTCAAATAGTATCCCCAGGGTCTGTTTCTGTCTCCCACTCTCACAGTATATAAACCTTGAACCTTGGATTACAAGACCAGCACTCAAATAGTATCCCCAGGGTCTGTTTCTGTCTCCCACTCTCACAGTATATAAACCTTGAACCTTGGATTACAAGACCAGCTCTCAAATAGTATCCCCAGGGTCTGTAACTAACTGTCTCCCATTCTCTCAATATATCAATATTGCACCTTGGTTTACAAGACCAGCACTCAAATATATCCTCAGATTCTGTAACTGTCTCCCACTCTCACAGTATATAAACATTGGACCTTAGATTACAAGACCAGCACTCAAATAGTATTCTGTCTCCCACTCTCACAGTATATCAATCTTGGATTACAAGACCACAGCACTCAAATAGTATTCTGTCTTCCACTCTCATAGTATATCAATCTTGGATTACAAGACCACAGCACTCGCATTGTAGTCTGTCTCCCAGTCTCATAGTATATCAATCTTGGATTAAAAGACCAGCACTCACATAGTATTCTGTCTCCCACTCTCACAGTATATCAATCTTGTATTACAAGATCACAGCACTCAAATAGTATTCTGCCTCCCACTCTCACAGTATATCAATCTTGGACCTTGGATAACAAGACCACTCAAATAGTATCCCCATATTCTGTAACTGTCTCCACAGAGCTAGTTACAATGCCTTGATCCAACCTCAACCCCAAATATTTTATTTTTGTTAATGGATGATATTTCATTGATATGGTTTTGTAGTGGTTATAAATAAACCATCTCAAGAGCAGGAGACCAGGGTTTGATTCCTGATCTAGTCATACCAAAGTATTTCAATAATGATCGTAGCGGCTTTACTCTCCAGCAGCCACTCCGGATTGTTCGGGCAAGAACTGTTGCTTATACATTGACTTTATTGTATGCTTTCTTACAGATAATTATTTAAATATTCAATTCCCTGCCTTTCAAGATGTAATGCAGAATAATTGGAATTTTGGCTCCTGGCTCTAGATAAGTAAACAAATGTTTATCCGATCAGTCCCTTACTTTGTGGGTTCTCATAAAAATTGTCTCAGTGAGAATTTTTTTTTAATACCCACAACATGGTTTACTGGAGTTTAAAGTGATATTTTTAATGTCAAAGATCTTTTCACTCCATCTTATCTTTGGGGCCTGTTGGCATATAATGTAACAGAGTGAAATGTTCATTTCATTCAGTTGACAGGCATGTCATTTAAGATTTAATTCAACTGTCAGGGGGATTTGACTTGTCTATTAAACCCTCATACAACAAACCTGCAGCAGACGACTTTCAATATATTCTGTAAAAAAACAGAAAATCTCTATAGTTGAATGGATAACCTATGACTAAAAGTGGAAAACATTGTGGCAAAAGGAGAAATTTCTCGTTTTGAGCAATTTCTTCTTTTGTCACTATGTTTTCAAAAAGCTGTCTGTTGCAGAAGCGTCAGAAAGCGTCTATATGATAGAAAGGGTTAAATCCTTTCCCACATACAACAAACCTGCAGCAGACAAATTTTATAACATCTGGACAAAAATATGGAAAATCTCTAAAAATTAAAGTATAGTTATTGAACCGTGATGAAAATATTTTGGCAAAAGGAGAAATTGCTCATGATAAGCAATTTCTGATTTTGCTACAACGTTTCGAAAATTGTCTGCTGTCATGCATTAAAATATGTCTGGATGTAGGAAAAGGTAAAGATTTAATTCAAATGTCAGAGAGTTGGACAAGGTATTCAACCCTATTCCCTCACTGAGATGACTACGCATATTTATAAATGATTGATTGATTGATTGGGGCTTAACGCCGTTTTCTACAAATTTGTTTAGTCATATGGCGGCCAGTTCACCTATTCATGTGTTTCCTAGTTGGTCTCACACCAGTACTCCGCACAACATACCTTCCAAGCAACTGGCTGCTTCCACATAGCCGGTAGGCATATTTATAAAGACTTTTGATAGAGGTAAATTTGTACACCTAGTCAAACGTTTATTTTTACTTGAGCATAACAGAGAATGACTTGCCCTTGTCCCTCTTTCTGTCTTTCCATCGGATATCACATTTACAAAACTATATGAGCCAGAGTCACAACTGTATAGGAATGCATGCTTATCAGCATGCAAAGTTGTGCACCTGGTATTTATTTTGTTGTTTTCATCCAATACATTTTGGCCTTTGAATGACTTTAAAAAAAGCTTTTAGAGCAAGCATTTCTTGTGTGGCATAATTTAATCCCCAGAAGTGTGTGAGCCAGTCACCAAACTTCACATGAATGGCCAAGAGCATTGAAACTTGTGAACCTTGGGTTTTGTTTGGCCCAATATGTGCAAAGTTATGAACCTTGAATTACTTACAGATAGCCTGGTACAGAGCATGCAACAGATAGCCTACTGAGCATGCATTTTTTAGCTCGACTTTTCGAAGAAAATGCTAGCTAGTATTCCTACTCTCCTAGTTATTGGCGTTGGCATCACACCTTGGTTCATATTTTGTACCACCTCACTGTTTTTCAAAATCATTTGAGATATTGCTTTGAAACTTGCCATACTTGTTCACCATCATTACCTCCATCAACAGACGAGAGTTCATAACTCTGTGAAGGATTTTGTCAGACTTATTGCCCTTTTTCGACTAAGAAAATACACTGAATCTGGGTTAAATTCAATTATTGACTCAACCCTTCAGGATATTGCTGTGAAACTTGGATTACTTGTTAACCATGATGACCCCTATTTGTAGACAAGGGTAGGTAACTCTGTCAAGGATGTTTTGGTTTGTCTTTTATACAGCGAACAGTTTTGTTTTATTATCAATCACTAAAAAAAAAGTCAAGTGCGCTGTCTTTCTGACAGCTCTTGTTTTGTGCTGAGTAATGGTCCTTTATTTGTTGCGTGGCATCTTCTTCCTATGGACACGTTTCTAGTTTCTATAAGAATACGCTGACTATTTCCAGTCTACTAGAATGAGCTGATGATTAATTGTCCTGCTCGGCTTTATTTCAAATTCTGCAGAAGAAGACTGATTAAATAAGGGTACCAGTAGTATTGGAATTCAGACAGTTGTGTCTCATGCTTTATTCCTTGAAAGGTTGAATTTTGAAAAGGAATTGTCCAGCTCTGTATATGGAAGTCTTGACATAGTCAATTTTAGGAATATCTAGATAAAAATGTTCAGTTGGGCAGCCAATAATACTAGATCTCGAGCCTGCTCAAAAGACGTGGATGCACAGGTTTGAATGCGGCTCTATACTAGTGGCACAGGCTTCACAAAGTCTGTTCAAGCAGTGAGTCAAAGGGGTTAAGGGAATTTCAAATTCCATTAATACAACATAGAAAGCTGATGAAAATCCAGAAGAGAGATTTAGAATTGTTTTACAAAAAATGGTTTTAGAAAATGTATTTGACAATTTATGAAATGTGCAACTAAACATGTCAACCTTTACTGCTATATCACACAACTAGACATCCAAATTCTTGACATCCAATTTCTCTTCTAATGGATTAGTTCTTAACCCATTACTTCACATAACTTTTCAAAGGTCATTTGCTTTACAATCATCAGACGAAAAAGTTCAACTATCTATAGAAAGATTAATATTGATAAAGAGTTGAAAATATTGCAAAAAAAGGTGAAATTGCTTGTTTTGAGCAACTTCACCTTTTATTGCAATGTTTTTTTAAAAGTCATGTTCAATGGCAGCTATCAAATGTCATCTGTGCTAAGAAATGGGTTAACCTTATCCTACATACAGATCCATTTTGATGCATCTGCTGCAGATGACTTTTGAAAACATTGTAACAAAATTAGCAAGTTTTTACTTTTGCCTTAATGTTTTCACACCTATTCATTATGACTGTACTTTCAAAACTTATTAATATGTTTACCAAGATGTTTTCAAAGTCTTCTGCTGCAGAGAATGTTCTTTTCTTAAAAAAATAAGGCTTAATCTCAGCTAACATATTTGGTGTGCAGTATTGTCTAAAGGTCCTCTACCAAGATTATTCAAATTATGCACCCTGGAATCAAAATTGGCCCCACCCCATGGTCACCGGTTTTTCATAGAAATATATGGGGAAATACTTTGAAAATCTTTTGTCTGAAACAGAAAGGCCTAGAGCTTAGATATTCGGTGTGAAGCATTGTCTAGTGGTCCTCTACTGTGATTGTTCAAATTATTTCCCCGCATTCAAAATTGTGTGGTTTTGACTTGAGAAGGATGCAAGAAAAAAAGATTCCTTTCCAGTTTTCATCTCTTCATTGTATTGTCATTTTTGCTCACCTTTTTTCTCACTCCTAATTGACATATATTATAATATAGCAGTGCAGTAAAAACTCTGGTGAGCAATGAAGGGCTATTATGGCCTCTTGTTTCCATAGTTATTTTCAAAGCTGCCATTATTCTTACTAATAAATATCAGTTTAACAGTTGATCCTTTACCTGATTTGATGTTTAAACTCACTCAGACTCCTTCCCTCTTGCAGATGCAACTACATCGGACACATTTTGTCACAATGTTTTCAACAACTCAATTCAATAACTTAATCTTCATCTATAGAGATTGCCTGTAGTTTTATCTAGACATCTACAAAGTTGTCTGCTACATATTTTTTGTATGTGAGAAGGGTTTACCATTTCCCCCATACAACCTTTCTGCAGCAGACGACTTTGAACCTATTTTGTCAAAAATAGAAAATCTCTATAATTGAATGGATAACCTATGATTAAAAGTGGAAAACATTGTGGCAAAAGGAGAAATTGCTCGTTTTAAGCAATTTCTTCTTTTGTCACTATGTTTACGAAAAACCGTCTGCTGTAGAGGCGTCCGAAAGCGCCTGTATGAGGAAAAGGGTTAAATGTGCTCTGAAAATATCTGGTTAAACATGTTGTTGCCATAAATAACATCAGAAAGAATTTAGAAAGCATGTGCTTGTAGAATGATTTAATCCTCTCCCACATACAGCCGCTTTCTGACACATTACAGGAGGCAATATTTGAAAACATTGTTGCAAAAGAACAAATTGCCCATGGTGATTAATATTCAGTAATAAATCTTGCATTAATATAGAGTTTCTATGTCTTCAAAGTCATCTGCTGAAGACTTGTTGTATGTGAGGGTTAACCCTTTCCCTCATACAACATTTCTGCAGCAGACGACTTTGAACGTATTTTGTCAAAACATAGAAAATCTCCATAATTGAATGGATAACCTGTATGACAAAAAGTGGAAAACATTGTGGCAAAAGGAGAAATTGTACGTTTTGTGCAATTTCTTCTTTTGTCACTGTTTTCAAAAAGCCGTCTGCTGCAGAGGCGTCAGAAAGCGTCAATATGAGGGAAAGTGTTAATATAGAGTTTTTATAATTTTGAGTAAATGTCTTCAAAGTCATCTGCTGAAGAGTTGTTGTATGTGAGGGTTAAAAAAACATATTCTTTTAACATTTTCTAAATTGTTCTTCAGAAAAGAATTAACAATCTGATTAAACATTTATAGTAAACTAGGATTTGTTTATATTGATCAAAACAACATGACATGTATTACACCCTGTGTAAAATTATTAATTAAGTTAGTATCACTTGAGACAAATTAAATTGAGGGAAATGGAAAATGCCTGCTTTCCTCCAGATGTTGTCAAAAGACATTCCACAGGTGCAGATGCTGTCTATGTCATGTAAAAGGATTTACTGACATATTTTCTTAACTCTTTCCCGCATGTAGATGCTTTCCTACGCCTCTGCAACAAATAACTTTTGAAAACATTGTGACAAAAGAAGAAATTGCTTATATTGCACAATTTCTTCTTTTGCTGCAATGTCTTCACTTGTCTTTACTAGTCTTTCAGCTCACCAGTAGCAATATTAAGGTTTTTGCCAACAATACTGATTCAGGTCAGTCAGTTTGTAACAAGCTGTCTCACCTGAAATCAGCATTGTTTGCCTTTTAGTTATCAAAATATTCCAAAACTCTTTATTACATGAGAAATGGATTATCCTGATTTTAAAAATTGAAAAGTTAACATAGGGGAATTCAGAGCCTAAAGAGTTGACGTCTTCAAAGTTGTCTATTCTATGAGGAAAAAGAATAAGCACATTTCTGTCAGAGGGCCAAAGAGATTTCTTCAACGTGAGAAATGGATAAAAACTTGAGGTGGCAAAAATGCGAAAAGTGGTGATAATCAAGAAATATGTGAAAACCAGATTTTGTTTGTTTAGAGGGGTTTATACAGGTAAATTTATCAGCCAGGTAACAAGCCAAAAGCTGATTGATTGATGATGGAGAAGAAAGGTAATGGCCCTACCCTTCTTGTCCAATTCTTGAGAATTAGTGTGTACCATTTCCTGTTGTGCCTTGTTAGAATTGTTTGCGTTGCACATATTGACTAGAAAAAAGCAATTGAATGAATGTTTTTAATATTTAGATAAAACATGTTAATTCAGTTATCAAAACTTTTGCAGGAAAGATAAAGATGCTTATCATGAACTGTTTTCAGAAATGCATTAATCAATCAATTTCGTTGGAAGATTTATTGGCAGGATCCGGCTTTAGGCTTTCATGAATGAATGAATGAAAAGTGTTCCTGTTTAATCTTGATTATATTTTTGCCAAATAATGTATATACTGTAAAATTGACTTTTAAGCTTGACTATTAGAAAAATAAAGAGGCCTTGTCTGTTCAATTGGGGAGATGCATTATTGCAATGAACAGATTAATGTTTATATGACAATTATTTTTTGCAGCAGCTTATGTTTTTGCAACTAAAACTCCAATGTTAATGAAACCTAATGGTGTGTTCCCGGAACATCGACTCGATTTAATCCCTAGCTGGTCGGTAGAGCGGATCGGGGGGACCATTAGAGGGTAATTATGTGACAGGTATTGCTTTATAAATATAAATAAAGAATGCGAAATTGAAATTTTATTTATGCATAAACAAGAAATATATGCATGCGAAATTTAAAACATTTGAGAAAACCGATTATTTTTTTAATTTAATAATGCAGAATTTCCGAAAAAAATGCGAAATTTGAAACATTTAAGAAAAGTGTAACCTATGATTAGCCTGCACATCGCTTTCTTATTTTTGATATTTGTTAGCACTATTAAGAAGAAGAAGAAGAAGAATATTTTATTAGACTTAAACTTACAAAGTTTCTCGTCAATACAACACAATACTTCAAGCAAATACAAATAAATCCAGGTCAGGTGGAATGAATGGAAATATCTTCCATTTACATACACACATACACATTTATAACTATACACTCATACACATATATACACATATATACACCCATACACATATACACATACATACACATATGTACACATATATACATACATGTACACACATATACACACATGCACACACATACGCATACACACATGCCGACATACACACACACACACACACACACACACACACACACACATTAAGTAAAATATTAGAAAACAGCATATAAATTATAATCACACGAACACACGAACACACTGAGATGCAGAATCCGCATAAGCCATCAACTTAAGAACACCAGTTTCATACCTCTCTTTCAGGATACTTAATCTACGATCAATAGTCTGGTAGCGCTTTGCACAAATGGTGAGTTGTTCCAGCTCTCTGTATTAACCCAATATCATTTGCGTTCTGAGTGTCTTTGAACATCTGGATGGCTGTAAATAAGTTTGAGTGGGAGTGTTGTGTCATTTTCTTAATTTTGCTGTGCCAGCCTTCGATGTTGTTCGTAGTGCGCGGGCTCTGTGTGCCAAAGTCGTTCCACATCGCTCTGTCGCCTTCTACCCATTGTTTGGTAACGTAGTCTGTGAATGTTTCTGTGAGTTCCGTTAGATCGGCCTCGTCTCTGTCTTCTAGAGTCCGGAACCAGAAGTCTTCTATCTTGTCTAAGGGAAGCAGAGGCAGGATTGCTGCACGCCGGACGAGTGTCATTACATCTTTGTTTTCTTTATACGGAGTCTGGAGACCGGTTGCTTGTGCTCTTCGCCAAATGCACTGGGTAAAATGGAAGAAACACCCCTTTGTGTGAATACCAGGGAACGTTTGTAGTATGGCACCGTAGGCAGCTGTCTCGAAGTCAAGTACGGCAGAAGTTTGGTGGAATCTCAGACCGATGTCGTTCATCTTGTCTTGAAGGAGGCTTAAGAATAGTCTAAACGTCGCTTGGCTCTTTCCTGGCAAGAAGGAGTAGACAACTGGCATCATTTTACCAGCAATCTGTACATGGATCGAATAGATCTGGTGGAAGAAGCTGGGGCATGTGTAGAACGTTCCGTCTCAGTAAAACGTGTTGGATGCGGCTAAGTGGTGGAGGTTCTCGGTTGTAGCGAAGGCAAGCATACGGTTGTTCTGGTGACCGTCGTCGAATAGTAGAAATATGTCACCAGTGGCTGTTTCTGTCCATTTGCCGTCTAAGAATATTTCTGTCTTAGTCTTTGGAAGTGGGGGTGTCTGTTTTCTGCGGGCTCGGTACAGCATGAACTTTGTGGAGTTGAAAGTAGGTATCTTTTCAACAACTTCGCGGCAGGCGTCATCCAATTCGTTGTCTCTGAGTTTGGAAAGCTCTTCTGTAAAAAAAATGGAAATTGGTCTCATTTCTTCTGCGCAGCGCCGAGATATCTTGCTCATGATCTGTTTGACAACGACGTTGGAGTGGTCTGCTGGGTGGTTATGGTTTTGTCTCCCGAATCCTGTCGGTATGTCATTGAATGTAGACAGGCAAGCCTGGCAACCTCGTTCGACACATCTCCAGAACATCTTGTCTTCTCTTCTACGGTTTACGCGATAAATGTATCCGTCAAATTTCAAGTTATGACCCCCTTTTCTGTTCATGATGTACTGAACGTTCAGCTGTGCTTTTGCCATGATTGAATATGATTAAGTGAGTGTCGGATAGTTTCATCATTTCAGTTATACATAAGTTATTCGTATGTTTCTAACAGTTTGAACTAAATTAACATCAAGTAAGTAACAGAACAGTTTATTTTTGTTTTAAAGAAAAAATATCAAAAGGCACAGTTTTTAATTAATTTGTCGAACATAGACCTTAACAGTTTGAACTTAATTACTTACGACTAGAAAACAATACCTTAACGATTAAAAGAAAACAACTTAATTGTAACCTGCATTTAAATTGTAATTATTCTGATCAATTATCGTCTATCCTTCAGATAAATTTATAGTATGAACTTAATTAATAATGTTAAAAAGTTATTCTTTATTCAAGTTTTATTAAATGCGTGCATCCTTAAAATCAAATAAATTGATTTATAGTATGTATAGTTCTATACCCCTTTAGGTACCCCCTAATCCCGGATTAGTGAAAGGTGTTAAGCGGAACGAGTCGACGTTCCGGGAACAAACCAACCTAATATAGTGATTAACCACCACACAGGGAGGAGTGCACATAGCTAGAGGGTACAGTACCTCATACTTCAAGGTCACTGTTGGTCATAGTATTGTAAGGTTATTAAGGTTTATGGCAAGTTGTGTTTACAAATCATATCCTATATTTCCAAACATAGCTCCATTGTTGATGAAGCTCGGCATAATGATACACTGTATGATAAAGGGAAGTCATATTATTGGTGGAGAAGCCAGATCCTTCAAGGTCAAGGTCACTCATGGTCAAAAACTTTGACTATTGTAAAGTGTTATGGCAAGTTGTCTGTCTTATTAAAAGATTTGCACCTACACATCCAAGGTTAATGAAACTTGACAAATTAATAAACCACTATATAGATGGCATGTGTTTAACCCTTAACCACATACAAAAAATCTGCAGCACTTTGAAGACAGGAACATAGATCTTAACTACGTCCCTAGTAAATATATCTATAAATAAAGGTATAATCATCAAATTAAGTTGAAAACATTGCAGCAAAAGGAGAAATTGCTCTTCATGAGCACTTTATCCTTTTGTCACAAGGTTATTAAATTGTCTGCTTTAATGATTTAGGCAAGTGTCTGTTTGAGGGAAAGGGTTAAAGGGGACATCATAGATTCAAGGTTAAGGCCACTGTGGGTCATATAGATTGAATTTGCAAATATTTTGGGTTTTATGCCATTTTCAACATAATTGCAGCTATATCACAGCAACAGTTCTCTTATTCATTATCCCAGGGTAAACAAACCAGTACTAAGGCTAGGAAATGCGTCAAGGGCACTCCACCATGACTGAGAGCCGAACTTGGTACGCTCATTTCTATATCCCCGCCGCTAACCACTCTGGAATCCTGAATTTGCAAATTTACACTTACCTAACAAGCACTTCATACATAGACAATATTATAGCCTTGAGCTGTGAACAGATTGTAAGCTTATTAAAGCTTGGTGGTTAAAAAAACAAGACAGAAGCATTATTTCTCTGCTATTATTTAATCTTTAACCCTTTCCCTCATATAGACGCTTTCTGCGGCCTCTGCAGCAGACAGCTTTTTGAAAACATAGTGACAAAAGAAGAAATTGCACAAAACGTGCAATTTCTCCTTTTGCCACAATGTTTTCCATTTTTAGTCATAGGTTATCCATTCAATTACAGAGATTTTCTATTTTTTGACAAAATATGTTCAAAGTCGTCTGCTGCAGAATTGTCGTATGAGGGAAAGGGTTAATACAGCTTTTCCTCATAATGACAGCTTCAACATCTATCTCGCTGAAGACAGTGGTGCAGAGGTAGAGCGTTGGCCTCTTGCCCTTAAGGTCCCTGGTCCTGTGATGAGCGGGTTCTGCCCTTGGGATTTTTTGGGATATGAAACATCCCTATACATGTTTTCACAATGTTTTCAAATGTTCTCTACTGAAGAGGATTCAAAACGCAGATATAAAGTGCTTAAGAGTGAAAGAGTACCGTGGAATGAGATTCGATATACCCTCCCCCCCTATATGATATAGATTTAATCACCAATGTTTTGAAATGTAGACAACATCCTAATGGATATTCCAGGTTATGTCTATCTTAACACTTTCCCACCTGCAGACGCATTTTGACGCAATAGCAGCTGACGACTTTTTCAACTTTATTTAACAATCGATCTATCTTTTATGTAGATTTTTCTGGTTTTTGCCACTATGTTTTACTCTTTCCCACATACATACTCTTTCTGATGCGTCTGCAGCAGATGCCTTTCAAAAGGATAAATTACTCATAATCTCATCCATGTTTTCAAAGCTATTCAATAAGTTAATTTTTATTTATGAAGATTTTTCCATATTTTTACCTACATGTTTTGAAAGTGGTCTGCTGCACATTAGTAGTATGTGGGAAACGTTCAAGGCTTAACCCTCTCTCACATACACAAACTCTGCAGCAGATAAGATCTGGTCAAATGAGCATAAATGAGCAATCTTCCTCCTGCCACAACGTCTTTAACCCTGCAGCAGACGAATTTGAACGTATTTTGTCAAAACATAGAAAATCTCCATAATTGAATGGATACCCTATGAGAAAAAGTGGAAAACATTGTGGCAAAAGGAGAAATTGCACGTTTTCAAAAAGCCGTCTGCTGCAGAGGCGTCAAAAAGCGTCTATATGAGGGAAAGGGTTAAAGGTTGCCTGCTGCAGATGCGTTAAAAGGTTTTTGCAGAAGAGTCTCGGAACCAGACAGAAAGTGATATATTCATGGTTACAGGTGGTACAAGTATAAAACATGGCAAGCTCACAGATTTGTCAATGTAATCAACATCACTGATTCCCCCAAGTCTTCATTTCTCCTTACCCTTTCCCACATACAGACGCTTTCTGACACCCCTGAAGAAGATGACTTTTCAAAACATTGGTATAAAAGGAGAAATTGCTCATAATGAGCAGTTTCTCCTTTTGTCCCAACGTTTTCAACTTTATTCAATAATTATTCTTTCTTTTATAAAGCGTTTCCATATAATTTACTAAATGTTTTCAAAGTCGTCTGCTGCAGATTTGTTGTATGTGGGAAAGGGTTAATAACACCAACAGTTGTATGAAATATGTAATCAAAACATTGGTAAATTTCTATTATCAACTACTTAACCTTTTCCCTCATACGACAATTCTGCAGCAGACGACTTTGAACATATTTTGTCAAAACATAGAAAATCTCCATAATTAAGGTAAAACGAAAACAGTGGTGTTAGTGTCACTGCCCAAGATCCATGGCAGTTAATTATCCCCTCGGTTACGAAGTAAGAGAGAAAGGGATATAGTAACGGGACCGTCCGTATGTATGTATGTATGTATGTATGTGTGTCCTTCCGTAACAAACCTTGTCATCACTCTACACTAAGTCTAACCATTTCTTGACAGATCTTAACCAAACTTGGTATAAAGTAAGTATATGGTAACATCTTGAAGCCTATTGATTTTCAAGGTCATAGGTCAAAGGTCAAGCCCAAAATTGGACTTGCAATATTTTCAGCTGTGGCAACCTTGTCACCACTCTACACTGACCATTACTTGACGGATTTTAACAAAACTTGGTATAAAGTTACTTTATGATAATATCTTGAAGCCTATTGATTTTCAAGGTCATAGGTCAAAGGTCAAGCCCAAAATTGGACTTGCAATATTTTCAGCTGTGGCAACCTTGTCACCACTCTACACTGACCATTACTTGACGGATTTTAACAAAACTTGGTATAAAGTTACTTTATGATAATATCTTGAAGCCTATTGATTTTCAAGGTCATAGGTCAAAGGTCAAGCTCAAAATTGGACTTACAATATTTTCAGCTGTGACAGCCTTGTCACCACTCTACACTGACCATTCCTTGACCGATCTTTATAAAACTTATTATACAGTTAGTTTATGATAATATTTGAAGCCTATTGATTTTCAAGGTCATACCCAGGTAGGTCAAAGGTCAAGCCCAAAATTGCACTTACACTATTTTCAGCTGTGGCAACCTTGTCACCACTCTACACTGACCATTACTTGACAGATTTTAACCAAACTTGGTATACAGTTACTTTATGATAATATCTTGAAGCCTATTGATTTTCAAGGTCATAGGTCAAATGTCAAACTCAAAATTGGACTTACAATATTTTCAGCTGTGGCAGCCTTGTCACAACTCTACACTGACCATTCATTGACCGATCTTAATAAAACTTATTATACAGTTAGTTTATGATATGTCTTGAAGCCTATTGGTTTTCAAGGTCATAGGTCAAAGGTCATGCCCAAAATTGAACTTGATTGAACTTACAATATATCTCAGCTGTGGCAACCTTGTCACCACTCTACACTGACCATTCCTTGACAGATCTTATCCAAACTTGGCATACAGTTAGTTTGTGACAATATTTTGAAGCCTATTGATTCAAGGTCATAGGTCAAAGATCGAAGTCAAAAATTGGACTTAAATATTTAGATCACAAGAGAACTCAATGTGAAAATGGAAAGCCGAGGGGATGCATCCGCTTTGCGGTGCCCTTGTTAAATCTGCTTCTCCATGTAGTTTGATCAGGATCCCCTGCTTAGTTTTCACTCATACCAGCAACCTTGAAGCGTATGGAGAACAGTTTATTGTTAATTGTCAGTAATTCTGAATTTAAACCTCCAATGTTCAATTTATTGTTATTCATCAGTAATTCTGAAACCGCCAATGTTCAGTTTATTGTAAATTGTCGGTAATTCTAAAAACCCCAATGTTCGGTTTATTGTTAATCGTCTATGATACCGAAACCTCCAATGTTTAGTTTTGAAGAGTGTTTATATCAGTTTAAAGTGGCTGTTAAATAATTGAATTGCTGTTTTCTTAAAACCAGTTTGAATTACAAACTATTTGAGGCAACAGGTCAATTCAGTCTTTTGTGAAAGTGTATTTTGGTTCATTGTTGGAAAAGGAGATGTTGTTCCCAACAGCATTTAAACAAGGATGATACAGACAATTTTTTTTTTCCAGGTGCTGCATTTTTTTCCTCATGCATAAATTCTCAAAGCAGGTAAACAATTAACCCTTTCCCTCATACGACAATTCTGCAGCAGACGCCTTTGAACATATTTTGTAAAAAAATAGAAAATCTCTATAATTAAATGGATAACCTATGACTAAAAGTGGAAAAAATTGTGACAAAAGCAGAAATGTGCACGTTTTGTGCAATTTCTTCTTTTGTTACTATGTTTTCAAATAGCCGTCTGCTGCAGAGGCGTCAGAAAGCGTCTAGATGAGGGGAAGAGTTAATGCCCTTTCGTTACAACAGTATTTCAGTTACATCATTATTACATTTATTTACCTTGAATACAACATTTGGAAATTCCTTAAACCTTTCCCACTTTCATCTGCTTTCTGACACTTCGATGCAGACAATTTTTAGAATCATTGTGACAAAAGGAAAAATTGCTCATAACAAGCGATTTCTCATTTTGCCACATTCTCTTCAAATCTTTTCAATAATCTTTTTTTCTCTCTAAGTGATTTTTCATATTATTTTCGAGATGTTTTTAAATTTGTCTGGTGCAGTTTATTTGTATATAGGAAAGAGGGTCAAGTTGTTCTCATATATTGACATGATGAAGGAAACATTTTGACAATTAGATATGTTTAATGTGTCTATGTTTTGAGTGGTACAGGAAAAAATGGCAAGTATTTCTGCTAATCAAGATTTATATAAGTGCTTTTTGTCTGACTTCTTCAAGTAATTATGCAAGCATTTGGACTTCCTACATACTTTTAAGCCTTTCCCACATGCAGACACATTTTCAGTCATCTACAGCCAACGCCTCTAAAAACAAATAATGGCAAATGAAGAAATTACTTACAATGACCATTTTAACCGGTTGCATCAATGAAAACTTTTCATCTCTTCATTAATATTATACCCTCAATTGAAGAAATTTTCCATACTAATGCCTTGATGTTTTCAAAGTTGTCTGTTATAGATGTGACTTGTAAGCAGAAATGAGACGGTTAACCCTTCTGTAACTGGTATTATCATCCTGAATTCTGGACAAGTTTTGAATATTAATGAATTATAGTCTTTGAAAGGAATTGGTTCATGAGTATCAATTAATGTAGACCCAGATTGAAGTGCCTTTTTAAATAAAGTTGAAAACATTGAGGCCAAAGGAGAAATTGCTCATCATGAGCAATTTCACCTTTGGCCTCAATCTTTCCAAAAGTTGTCTGCTACTATTGTGTCAAAATGCATCTGCAGGTGGGAAAGGGTTACACTTCACCTCATACACCAAATCTTTTGCAGATGACTTTGAAAGCATATAGACAAAAAACATGATAATATTGCTATAAATAAGTTTAATTAATGAAGTAGAGTTGAACAAATTGTGACAAAAGAGGAAATTGCTCATTGTGTCTGCCTCAGCCTCAGCATTATCTCCTTTTGCCATATTGTTTCAAAAGTAATCTGCTGCAGATGCATCATAATAAACATGTCTACATGGGGTAAATGGTGAATAAGAAGATGAGGTGATGTTGCTTTAAATCATGCAGCATGATAGGGTTTTAAGGCACCAGAAAAAATGTTATACAAATAAATTGTGTCATTCCACTGTCACATTTGGCAAGGGATAGTAAGCCAAAGAGAGGCCAGGTGGATGATAATTGGGTCCATCCATCCCTGAGCGCCAAGGAGGGCAGCCATAACTACCATTTTTAAAGTCCTTGGTATGATCCAACCGGGGATCGAACCCGCAAATTCCGTCACCCGAGGCAGACACAACTGAGGTGACCTTATTGGGTCAGGCATAAGCCAATCATGGTGGTGCCCTTAAGGAAATGGTGTAGCAATCAAACAGCTACAGAGAAGACCTTTTTGCTGATCAACCGGTGACCTTTCATACTCTGAATGTAGTTTGATGCATTATGTATGGATTCATTCCAAAATTTAAAAAAAATCAGTTGTATATTTAGAAATTTACTATAAATGCTTTAGCGATATATAAAGCCAAGTGACCAATCAAGTGGCCATTGTTGGTTTATTCCAGTTATACTTATTAGTCCCCTACCGATTTGGTCGCTTCCGTCTGTCTGTCAGTCAGTCCCAACTAACCTTGTCTTAACCATGCATCATAGGATTTGAAAGAAACTTGGCACAAACGTTCACCATGATGAGGCTGCATGTCGCACATAAAACCCAGGCCTGTACTTCAAATGACAAGATCATACTTAGAGGTCAAAGGTCAAAAGTGAGTACTGTTTAATAGGACTGTATCTTGTCCGGCTCACATCTCAACCATACATCATAGAATTCCCAAGTTACTTGGCACTCATGTTCACTTCATATGTCAAGGTCACACTTAGAGGTCAAAGGTCAAATTGAGTACTGTTTGATAGGACTGTAACTTGTCCCATTTGCATCTCACCATGCATCATAGGATTTCCATGAAACTTGGCACAAACGTTCACTACGATGAAGCAGCGTGTCGCTCTCAAGACCCAGGCCTGTACCTCAAATGTCAAGGTCACACTTAGAGGTCAAAATGTGTACTGTTTCATTGTACTGTACCTTGTCTGGCCCACATCTCAACAATGCATCATAGGATTCCCAAGTTACTAGGCACACATGTTCTCCATCATAAGGTAGCATGTCGCGCACAAGACCCAGGCCTGTACCTCAAATGTCAAGGTCATACTTAGAGGTCAAAGGTCAAAATGAGAACTGTTTGATAGGACTACCTTGTCCGGCCCGCATCTCAACCATGCATCATAGGATTCCCAAGTTACTGGGCACACATGTTCACCATGATGGGGTGGTACACAAGACACGGGCCTGTACCTCAAAGGTCAAGGTCACACTTAGAGGTCAAAGGTCAAAATGAGAAACCATGCATCACAGAATTACCAAGTTACTGAGCACACATGTTCTTCATGATGAGATCCCATGGGGCGCACAAGACACAGGCCTGTAACTGGAATGTCCAGGTCACACTTATAGGTCAAAGGATGAAATGAGAAATGTTTGATAGGACTATATCCAAAATGTATGCAGTGCATTGCTGTTTTTGTCAACAAATGCACATACAATACACAATGTGCTGTCCGGTAGGGGACTTTTGTATTGCTTGCAATACGACATTAACTTGTTAACTATAGTATCCTGGGTACCAGACTACCATCGTTTGTATCATTCTATTATAAGGGCCTACTGAACGAGTGAGTCTGGAGTAACCTCCCTTCACTTTTGACATTTTCAATGAGGAATTGTTGAAATTGAAGAAATTGTGGCAAAAGGAGAAAATGCTTAAATGGGCAAATTTGTCCATTCGCTAATGTTTTCAACTGTGTTCAATAATTATATTTTCAGTTACAGGGGTTTTTCATTATTTACGCCTAGACGTTTTCAAAGTTGGCTGCTGCAAATTAAGTGTGGGAAAGGATTATATCAAATAACAAGGTCATAAGTATGGGAAAATACTTTATGACAGTAATTGTAGTGGGTGACCTTTTTGCTTTGTAATACTTTAAAGAATGTTCTTGTCACTTTCATTTCTAAAATATTCTAGCAGGATGTGCTTTCTGAGTTTACAATTTGCAATCAAGCTCCAAGTACCTATACATTTTTATCCCTGGCATTTAAACCCTTTCCCACTTATAAAAAATCTGCAGCAGTTGACTTTGAAAACATGCAATCAAAAAAACATGGCAACTAAAAATGAAACATTGAATCATTGAATATAGTTAAAAACATTTGCCTTTTGCCAATATCTTCTCAAACATTCGTCAGCTGCAGCGGCATCAGAAAAAGTATGTTTGTGGGAAAGGCCTAAGCCTTTTTATGCCCCCGGAATCATAGATTCGGTGGGCATATAGTTTTTGGCCTGTCTGCACGTCTGTCTGTCTGCACGAAAAAAACTTTAACCTTGACCACTACTTTTGAACCATAACAGGTACGGCTACCATATTTCACATGTGTATTCCTTGTGACATGACCTTTCTGTCAGTACCAACATTTTTGACCTTGCGACCTTGACCTTTGACCTAGATGTTGCCATTCTCGAAAAAAACTTTAACCTTGGCCATTACTTTTAAACCATAACAGGTACGGCTACCATATTTCACATGTGTATTCCTTGTGACATGACCTTTCTGTCAGTACAAACATTTTTGACCTTGCGACCTTGACCTTTGACCTAGATGTTGCCATTCTCGAAAAAAACTTTAACCTTGGCCATTACTTTTGAACCATAACAGGTACGGCTACCATATTTCACATGTGTATTCCTTTTGACATGACCTTTCTGTCAATACCAAAATTGTTCACCTTGCGACCTTGACCTCTGACCTAGATGTTGCCATTTGGGGGCATCAGTGTTTCACAAACACATCTTGTTTTTTAAATGAATAACTAAGCCTTTTTATGCCCCCCCCCCCCCCCCCCCCCCCCCCCCCGGAATCTCCGATTCGGGGGGGCATATAGTGTTTGGCCTGTCTGTCTGTCTGCACGTTGGTCTGTCTGTCTGTCTGTCTGTCTGCACAAAAAAAACTTTAACCTTGACCACTACTTTTGAACCATAACAGGTACGGCTACCATATTTCACATGTGTATTCCTTGTGACATGACCTTTCTGTCAGTACCAAATTTTTTGACCTTGCAACCTTGACCTTTGACCTAGATGTAGTTTTTGGCCTGTCTGCACGAAAAAAACTTTAACCTTGACCACTACTTTTGAACCATAACAGGTACGGCTACCATATTTCACATGTGTATTCCTTGTGACATTACCTTTCTGTCAGTACCAAAATGTTTCACCTTGCGACCTTGACCTTTGACCTAGATGTTGCCATTCTCGAAAAAAACTTTAACCTTGGCCATTACTTTTGAACCATAACAGGTACGGCTACCATATTTCACATGTGTATTCCTTGTGACATGACCTTTCTGTCAGTACCAACATTTTTGACCTTGCGACCTTGACCTTTGACCTAGATGTAGTTTTTGGCCTGTCTGCACGAAAAAAACTTTAACCTTGACCACTACTTTTGAACCATAACAGGTACGGCTACCATATTTCACATGTGTATTCCTTGTGACATTACCTTTCTGTCAGTACCAAAATGTTTGACCTTGCGACCTTGACCTTTGACCTAGATGTTGCCATTCTCGAAAAAAACTTTAACCTTGGCCATTACTTTTGAACCATAACAGGTACGGCTACCATATTTCACATCTGTATTCCTTGTGACATGACCTTTCTGTCAGTACCAACATTTTTCACCTTGCGACCTTGACCACCTTTGACCTAGATGTTGCCATTCTCGAAAAAAACTTTAACCTTGGCCATTACTTTTGAACCATAACAGGTACGGCTACCATATTTCACATGTGTATTCCTTGTGACATGACCTTTCTGTCAGTACCAACATTTTTGACCTTGCGATCTTGACCTTTGACCTAGATGTAGTTTTTGGCCTGTCTGCACGAAAAAAACTTTAACCTTGACCACTTCTTTTGAACCATAACAGGTACGGCTACCATATTTCACATGTGTATTCCTTGTGACATTACCTTTCTGTCAGTACCAAAATGTTTGACCTTGCGACCTTGACCTTTGACCTAGATGTTGCCATTCTCGAAAAAAACTTTAACCTTGGCCATTACTTTTGAACCATAACAGGTACGGCTACCATATTTCACATGTGTATTCCTTGTGACATGACGTTTCTGTCAGTACCAACATTTTTCACCTTGCGACCTTGACCACCTTTGACCTAGATGTTGCCATTCTCGAAAAAAACTTTAACCTTGGCCATTACTTTTGAACCATAACAGGTACGGCTACCATATTTCACATGTGTATTCCTTGTGACATGACCTTTCTGTCAGTACCAACATTTTTGACCTTGCGACCTTGACCTTTGACCTAGATGTTGCCATTCTCGAAAAAAACTTTAACCTTGGCCATTACTTTTGAACCATAACAGATACGGCTACCATATTTCACATGTGTATTCCTTGTGACATGACCTTTCTGTCAGTACCAACATTTTTGACCTTGCAACCTTGACCTTTGACCTACATGTTGCCATTCTCAATTTTTTTTTAAACCTTCCCCACTACTTTTGAACCATAACAGGTAAGGCTACCATATTTCACATGTGTATACCTTGTGACATGACCTTTCTGTCAGTACCAACCTTTTTCACCTTGCGACCTTGACCTTTGACCTAGATGTTGCCATTCTCGAAAAAAACTTTAACCTTGACCACTACTTTTGAACCATAACAGGTACAGCTACCATATTTCACATGTGTATTCCTTGTGACATGACCTTTCTGTCAGTACCAACATTTTTGACCTGGCGACCTTGACCTGTGACCTAGATGTTGCCATTGGGGGCATCAGTGTTTCACAAACACATCTTGTTTTTTAAATGAATAAATTCGTTATCCTCCATACTAAACTTGGTTTATTTATCTATGCAATCTCATCCAAATCTACAATTGTTTGTTGAGAGCACTGTGTGACTTATTGGTGAACAGTATGGATATAGATCAGGATGCATAGGCTGATCTGCATCTACATATGAGCCGTCCCGCAAGAAAAAACATGATTATGGCCTCGGCCTAATGTATCGACCACATCAGCCTGCGCTGTCCGCGTAGACTGATCAGGGCCGACACAATCTGTCTCAGGGGGATAGAGGTATAGAGTAATGATTACTGAAACAGAAAATCCACAGGAGCCGAAAAGTGTCTGTCCGGGTTAGCCCGCGAAACGTGCTTATGCTGATCTGAGGATCGACACTTTACGCAGAGTCCATAATGTTGGTTTTCTCGTGAGACGGATTATATTTGGTAAATGCCGTCTGATTGGTTGACTTAGCTGTTCAGATTTCTAATGCAAGTGGTACCAGATTCGATATCTTTGGTGAATGGGGTCAATTTTCCTTGTAGTGTCAAAACACTTTTAAGGCCTCTGCAGCAGAAAACTAAAATATTAAAACTTTGTTGAGAATGGAGTAATTACTAGTGATGAGCAGTGTTTCCATTTTCCTAAGTATTTACACATCATTATTGCACTTGACATGTTACAAGTCTTTCCCCTGGCAATTAAGAGATGCAGACAAATCATAATTTGTTAAGTCTCCAATTGGCAGACATGCAGAGTAATTTATTGAGTTTTAAGAAGTAAATCTTTCACAATCAGAATAAAGTCAATTAAGAAAAAGTATCAACTTATAAAATTATCCATCATTATTCAATAAGACTGCCTCATTGGTATAGTGGTAGAGTGTCCGCCTCGGTTGAATCTCGGTCTGTTCAATTACCAAAGACTTTAAAAATGGTAGTAATGGCTGCCCTCCTTGGGGCTCAGGGTTGCGGGGTTAGCATTATGACTGACTGACTAATGTCAGGATAAATGGACTCATAGTACTGATAACTTACCCAGGAAACGCCGTGATATAACTGAAACATTGTTGAAAGCGGCATAAAACACCAAACAATCAAATTATTCAATAATTCTTTCTTAAAATCAGTTTTCTGAACGTTCGGCTGCTGAGGAGGCAGGAAAAGGATGGGATCATTAGAGAGAAAAAAGTGATAATGTAGAAATGTTGTGGATGGTTATTTGTTATCTTTTATGTTGTTATAATGTTGATGATGATGAATGGGTCTAATGTATTCATTCAATTCTCATCAACCCTTTATCCTTTGACATTATACTGACAACTTTTCATGTCTTCGCAGCTAATTACCTTTAAAAGAATTCGCTCAAAATTGCTTATCAATAGTTACAATGAAGAATGCCGACAGTTCCGAATTTGGCTCCCGAATGTTTCCCAATCGTGCTGAAAGGTTGCGGTAACATTGCAGAACATGCTGAAGAGTTGCCGAATTGTTGGCGATAGAATGCTGAAATGTTGCCGATTTGAGAGTCGGGATATATAAACGATGCTAAACTACTAATTTGTTATCGGGATGGGATCTCGAACGTCCCGAATGGTTGCCAATGGTTTGCCGAAGATCCCGAAGCCAACCTGAATAAACATTCGGCGTCCAAATTTTGAAACTTTTAAAATTTGGATGCCGAAGTTCTTTCGATCTCGATTTGGCCCCGAAGTGCCGAGAAAGTTTTCAGAAGTGTTAAGGAAGGATACAGAAGGGTTCCAGAACATCGCGAAGACATGCAGAAACATCCTGATTTTGCAAATTCCGCGTTCGGGAACCCTTCGGAGGCCTAGTGGACGGCAGCTATGAGAGGGAGTGAACAGGTCTTTTCCTCACAATATTTATCATATTGCTCAACAAAATCCTACTGAGACGATTCTTTTGAGTACCCACAACATAGGGTTTGAATGTCAAATAGGATTTTAGAACATGAAAAATGCCCCTTATCTATAGCTCTGCACTAGAATACATGGATTGAAGTGACTCAAGGTATAGGTGGAAAATTAAATTAATTTCCTCAATTTTTATCAATATATTTTTTTAATTCACCTTAAAAAAAGAGAGAATGATAAAGATTCACAGATGATATTAACTGTAATAAATGTTATCATGAAAGATCTTGTTTACTCCTCATCATTGCATGAATGAATCCTTTACCCATTGCTTCATTTACTAAGTGGTAATACTCTACCACATACTTTGTTGTCTTTTTGGGGTTTAGGTGTTTTACGCCGTTTTCAACTTTATTAGCTCGACTTTTGAAAAAAACGAAAGCTATTTTCATGACCCTGGCATCGTCGTCGGCGGCGGCGTGGTCGTCCGGTTAAGGTTTTTTGTTCAGCTCAGCTTTTTTTCTGAGGCGGCAGCGTGGTCGTCCGGTTAAGGTTTTTTTGTTCAGCTCAGCTTTTTTCTGTGGCGGCGGCATGGTCGTCCGGTTAAGGTATTTTGTTCAGCTTTTTTTCTGTTTTCTATCAGTTGAGCGTCTGTGCCGTACGCGGTGCTCTTGTTTTAGTTATATCACGGCAACAGTTCACATATTCATGATCCCTGGGTAAACAAACCAGTTCTAGGCTAGGAAATGTGCCTTGCCCAAGGGCAATCAACCATGACCATTGTGCCGTGACTGGGGATCGAACCCAGGACACCTGGTTTAAAATCCCCGACCCTAACCACTTGACCACAGCGGATTCCTCTCTCCCTCGTACAACAAATCTGCATTGATTGAATGGCCGAGTCGGGGTTTGAACCCACAATGTTTGGATTGTAAGCTCTTGTTGTTACTGACTGACTCATGACCAGCGTTAACCCTATCCCATGCAGACGCATTTTGACACTAATGTGCAGCAGAAGACTTTTTAAAATATTATGATAAAAGGAGAAATTGCTTATAATGAGTAATTTCTTCTTTTGTCACAATGTTTTCAACTCTTTTCAATAGTAATACATTCACTCCTAGAGATTATCCATATTTTAGTTAGGTCGTCTTTTGCAGAAATTTTGTATCTGGGAAAGGGTTAACCTGTGAGAGTTACGGTGTTTTAGACTAGCTCGTTTAAATATATATAGCATGTAATGATGGGTGGAGAAATGGAAGTGAATTGTAAGATGTATGCAAAAAACAAACTTGGACATCAGTCAAGTTATTCTTTAACAGCCCATCAAAGTACTGTAATTACTGTCTCTCTTTGCAAAAAACTGGTTTTCTACAAAACCATAAACTGTCTGACTGCAGTAATTGGAACAATCAAAAGTTAACCTAATTTCTCAAAATACGAAAATCTTCAACAGAAGACTTTGAAATCATCTAGGCGAAAATATGGAGAATCTATATAACCCTTTTCCTCATATAGACGCTTTCTGACGCCTCTGCAGCAGACGGCTATTTGAAAACATAGTAACAAAAGAAGAAATTGCACAAAACGTGCAGTTTCTCCTTTTGTCACAATGTTTTCCACTTTTAGTCATAGGTTATCCATTCAATTATAGAGATTTTCCATTATTTGACAAAATATGTTCAAAGTCGTCTGCTGCAGAATTGCCGTATGAGGGAAAGGGTTAAATGAAAGAATGATTATTGAATTGAGATGAAAACGTTGTGGTAAATTGAGAAATTGCTCATCATGAACAATTTCTCCATTTGTAACAACGTTTTCAAAGACGTCTGCTACAGAGGCGTCAGAAATCATCTAGATGTGGGAAAGAGTTAAACGAGGAAGATGCCAGCCTCTTAACAATTAACATGACAGGTTATTAATTCTTTTATTAACTGGTTATTGTGTTCACTGATGGGGGAGGGCTGGTATTGAAATGTGAAATGATGGATGTAATTTGGTTTGGTACCCTGCCATCCCTGATCTATACATACTTTTCATAAGTAGACATCTGCTGGAGTCACAGCAAAATTAGTATGAGGGAAACCAGTTAAGACTGGTTTCAGTGACCTGAAGAGCAATGTCATTGTGTCTTAACCCTTTCCCTCATACAGATGCTCTCTGATGCATCTGCAGCAGACACTTTTGAAAACATTGTGGCAAATGGATAAATTGCTTATAATGAGCAATTTCTCCATTTGCCACAATGTTTTCAACTCCATTTAATAATTATTAGTCGCCGGGCAGAAGCCCGCAACTTATATTTTTAATAGGTTTTCGGAAATGACATGGGAGGACGAGTTATTTATAGAAAAAAACAAATTTAAATGTCTTGAACATATTACAATTGCATTTGTTTAAAAACATTTTTGTTTTTACGAAGACAAATGAGTCCCTATTAGACTTGCAGCAGACTGTAATGTGCCAATATCGAGATAAAATCAAGTCAAATTCTTCAATTTCCGGCGACATTGATGCGTTGCATCAACTTTCTCTTGTACTTCCCTTTATAGAGATTTTCCTCATTTATTTATGTGGGTATATGTTTTCAAGGTCGTCTGCTACAGATTTGCTGTATGTGGGAAAGGGTTAACTTGACCCTTTCCCTGATACAGAGCCGAGCCCCAGTATCTCAGTTGGTAGCGATACGGGCCGTCAATCCAGGGGTTTTGAGGTTGAATCCCAGCTTGGCCAACATTCTCTCTGACGCTTGGCAAAAGTCACTGTGACATGCATTATTCAGCTTTCACCAATGGGCTGACAGTCTATGTGGGAAAGCAGCCAGTTGCTTTGAAAATATGTTGTGTGGAGTACTGGTGTGAGAAAGCCATGAAACACATGAGTAGGTGAACTGGCTGCCGTGATATGACTGATTTTCTTTTGAAAACGGCGTAAAAATCCAAACCGATCAATCAATCCTTGATACAGACAACAGCCTGTCGTATCAAAGGTCCCTGGTTCGAGTCCCGTGATGAGTGGGTCCTGACTTTGGGATTTTTCCACACAAACGGCGCGAGTACTGGTTTAAAAGTCTCCAGTTAGCAGACATCGAGCGTAATTAATCTATGCCAAAGGCTAGTTTCGCAATCGATGTAAAATAAATAAGTTTAAACTAATACAGACAACATTATTGTTGATTCTGCAGCATGTTATTCTCTATTCAAACATGACATTCTTTTAGAAAAGAAGTGAAATTATGGACAAACAATGATGTATAATTTTTGAAAAGAACAGAACATTACTGAATAGAAAGGAAAGGTACTTATGATTGAGCAATGTCATCTGATGCAGCAGTAATGATTACATATTGACTTATAAAATATGGAAAAGCTCTCTATAAGTGAAATTAAAATTATTAACCCTTTCCCTCATATAGACGCTTTCTGACGCCTCTGCAGCAGACGGCTTTTTAAAAACAGTGACAAAAGAAGAAATTGCACAAAACGTGCAATTTCTCCTTTTGCCACAATGTTTTCCCACTTTTTGTCGTAGGTTATCCATTCAACTATGGAGAATTTTTACATTTTGACAAAATAAGTTCAAAGTCGTCTGCTGCAGAATTGTCGTATGAGGGAAGGGGTTAATTGAATACAGTTGAAAACGTTGTGGCAAAATGTATTGTTATGACACATTATGGTTTCCAAAGTTGTCCACTGTATACAGCCGATGCATCAAATTGCGTCTGCAAGTGGGAAAGGGTTAATGGGCATGTAACTGAAACAGAAACTTTAATTGTTCTGTAAACAGTGCATACCTAGAAAATGGAAATTAAAACAGTTTAACCCTTTTCCTCTACAAATCTGCAGCAGACGACTTTGAGAACAATATGGCAAGAGGAGAAAATGCTTGTTATGAGCAAATCATCCTTTTTCCACAATGTTTTCAAATCTATTCAATATTCGTACTATTTATTTATTTATTTATTGGGGTTTTACGCCGCTTTCAACATTATTTCAGTTATATCACGGCAACAGTTCACTTATTCATGATCCCTGGGTAAACAAACCAGTACTAGGCTAGAAAATGTGCCTTGCCTAAGGGCACTCCTCCATGACCGTAGTGCCGCGACTGGGGATCGAACCCGGGACACCCGGTTTCGAAATCCCTGACGCTAACCACTCGACCACAGCGGATTCCTTCAATATTCATACATCATCATTAATAGAAATTTTCTATATTTTTGTCTGGATGTTTTCAAAGTCGGCTGCTTCAGATTTGTTGTATTTGGGAAAAGGTTAATTAACCCTTTCCCTCATTATAGACGCTTTCTGGCACCTCTGCAGCAGACGTTTTTTTGAAAACATGGCAACTAAAGAAGAAGTTGCTCAATTTAAACAAGCAATTTCTCCTTATGCACCCATGTTTCAACTCTTCAATTTTTGTTCGTCATTTAAAGGGATTTTCTGTGCTTAATTGCCTCAAGGAAATTTTCAAAGTTGTCTTGTATACATTATAATTATTATTATGTATGTTTGGTAAAATACTGGGTTTTATTGCTTTCCCATGATATAAAGCAATATGGGATTGGCAGCAGCATCTATGACTTCTAGATTTTATCAGATTGTGAAGGCTCAGATGAGAGTGCTCATGTCATGCTATTCTGTCTCAATTTTTACTGATGAGGCTACTATATTGATAGAAAAATTAAAAAAGCAAGAAGAATGCGTGTTTTCTCTTCTCTTCCATTATTTTCCCATTTGCTATTACAGTTGTAATGTTAAACCAACCACGTTGTTTGAAATGGTATTGCATATCCTTCCCAGATTGTTTGCTTTAGATAATGGTGTAAAGTGAATAGTTTAACCCTCTCCCACATACAGACGCTTGATGATTCCCTTTGCAGCAGATGACTTTTGAAAACATTTTTGTCAAAAAGGAGAAACTGCTCAAAACAAGCTAGTTCTGAGGCTCTTTTCAACTCAACATATTTTTTCCTAAAATTTTTTAAAGTCGGCTGCTGCAGATTTGTTGTATGTGGGAAAGGGTTAAAAAAGATTGTATAAAAGATGTAAAGCAATTATCACATACATGGACATTCATTCATAACTTTCTGCAACTTGCAGACGTATTTTGATTCACCTGCAGCAGACATAACTTCTGAAAATAATGTGGCAAGAAGAAAAATTGATTTAATTGCCAAAATCTTTTCAACTCTATCCAAAAAATATATTTTTCATTTCAAGTTGTAAACAATTTGAGAAAGGGATATGTATGTATATATAGCTTCACCTGATATGGACAATTTTTACAACTATACAGTTCACAACTTATGAAAACATTGTGAAAAAAACAATGGAAATCTCCTCTTTTTGCAACAAATTGTTTTCAACACTGTATCACAATTACTTTTTCCATTTTGGAGATGTTGTATTGTTTTTTATCCCTTTCCCACATCTAGACACTTTCTGCAGCAGACGACTTTTGAAAACATTGTAACAAAGTAGAAATTGCTCAAAACAATTTCTTCTTTTGCCACTATGTTTTCAACTCTTTTTCAGTAAATATACCTTTTCCGTGTTTATGCCAAGAATTTTCAAAGTCGTCTGTTGCAGATTTGTTGTATATGGGAAAGGGTTAAGCGGACCTCTCTAAAATTATAGCATGTCTGATAATCAGTTATTTAAAGATTGCACAAAATAATTGTGCCCCTCCCACACAGAACTATTTACTCATAATTCATCATCTACTAATATAAATAAACCCTTTCTGACATGCAAACACATTTTGATGCATCTGCAGCAAACAGCTTTTGGAAACATTGTAAGTGTCTGAACGATTAATTACTCCTTTTACTGCATCCATGAATCAGATGTGCAGGCTGATCTGAACCTACACTGTTCAGAAGCGCCTACTTCAACTTTTGCACATGCTAAAATTAACCTTTTCCCACATTCTGACACTTCTGTAGCAGACAACTTTTGAAAACATTGTGGCAAAAGAAGAAATTGCTCATAATGAGGACTTTCTTCTTTTGCCACAGGGTTTCGAATTCAATTTAATGATGCCAAGCCCCGGTAGCTCAGTCGGTAGCGACACAGGCTGTCAATCCAGGGGTTGTGAGTTCAAAATCCGGCTCGGCCAACTTTCTTTCCGGCGATTGACAAAAGTCAATGCGACATGCGTCATTCTTCTTCCACCAATGGGCTAAGTCTACGTGGAAAAGCAGCCAGTTGCTTGGGAAGATTGTTATGTGGAGTACTGGTGTGAGAAAATCAGGAAATGCATGAATAGGTGAACTGGCAGCCGTGATATAACTGAGAAATTGTTAAAAACAGCGTTAAACCCCAATCAATCAATCAATCTGCTGCAGATTTGTTCTATGTGGGAAAAGGTTAACCTTTGCCTGTTACAGACATGACATTTGTTGCTTCTAAAGCAGACATCGTTGGAAAAGGAGACATGATTAATAATACAAGTAGTTTTCTGCTTATGTTTTCTGAAACTGTGGAGGTTTTAGAATCATTTATAAATAGAATGTATAGAAATTAAGTCAGACAAATTTACATCTTGAACCCTTTCCCTTATACAGACACTTTGTGATGCCTCTGCAGTAGACAACTTTTGAAAACATTGTGATAAAAGGTCAAAACAAGCAATTTCTCCTTTTGCCACAATGTTTTCAACTCGATTAAATTATTATAGTTTCATTCATAGAGAATTCCCCTATTTTTGTCTAGATGTTTTCAATGTCCTCTGCTGCAGATTTGTTGTACGTGGGAAAGAGTTAATGTATCTGTCCCTGTAAACATAGATAACTTTGCCAAACAAATAATTGTTTATGTTTCAGAGTATGTATTTTTTTGTCTTTGCAGGGAGACAAGTAGGAAGTTTTTACTGTCAGACGGCGCATCAGAAACAAAGCAGACAGATAGAAATCTTTGTACTAAAGGTATGTCCATGTAGGTACATTCTTGTGTCTTTGTCTTGGTTTGGGTGACAGGGAAATAGTTTTTCTCCTTCAATGTATTTTATCCTTTCCGACACACAGCAAATCTGAGGCAGCAGACAACTTTGAAAACATAGTTGCAAAAGTATGAAAAGTCTCTGCAGTATGAAAGTATGTTAATTGATTAGAGTTGAAAGCAATGTGGCAAATGGAGAAATTGCCGTTATTATCATCTCGATGAGGCAAAGGCCTTATCGTTCAGCACATGATGCAAATACACAGCATACAGCTTTGATATTTTTGAGAAATATCTTTGATTGATTGATTGGGGTTTAATGCCGTTTCTAACAATTTCTCGGCCAGTTCACCTACTCATGTGTTTCCTGGTTTTTCTCACACCAGTACTCCACACAACAATCTTCCCAAGCAACTGGCTGCTTTTCCACATAGACTTAGCCCATTGGTGGAAGACAAATGACGCATGTCGCAATGACTTTTGTCAAACGTCGGAAAGAAAGTTGGCCGAGCCGGGATTCGAACTCACAACCCCTGAATTGACAGCCCGCGTCGTTACCGACTGAGCTACCGGGACTTTGAAATATTAACCTTAAATTTAAGTGTAACTAGGGAATAGAGATGAAAACATTTTTGTAAAAGGAGAAATTGCTCATTATCACTTCAGATACATAAAATGTGTGTATGTGTGAGAAAGGGCTACGGCAAATGTTTTCACCGGTCCTTTCCCACATACAGACAACTTTGTAAGCATTATGTAGCAGACACTATTTGAAAAAGAGAAATGGCTTAAATTGTTTTGAGCATTTGTTTCCCTTTTCCAAAGTGTTTTCAAAGCTGTGTCAAAATTTAACTACTATGTTTTGTAAATAATGTATTTTCTTTCTCAACTCTTATTTTAAAGCAGATGACTCTGTTTTCAACTATGTTTTAAGAAATTGCCTGCTGCAAAGCCATCAAATGTCAATATCCCCCCCCCCCCCCCCCGAAAAATAAACTTTGTTGTGATATGAAATCAACTTTAGTTCTAGTATGTATCAGAAAAAGAGTTAACCATTTCCCTCATATAGACACTTTCTCAGACGTCTCTGCAGCAGACAGCTTTTTTAAATCATAGTGACAAAAGAAGAAATTGCTCAAAACGAGCAATTTCTCCTTTTGCCACAATGTTTTCCACTTTTAGTCATAGGTTATCCATTCAATTATAGAGATTTTCTATTTTTTGACAAAATATGTTCAAAGTCTTCTGCTGCAGAATTGTCGTATGAGGGAAAGGGTTAACAGAACTAACTTAAATGATCAATTTCTTTATTTATTGCAGATACACAGAGAGCCAATGTGTCCCCCATTGTTATAAACATAATGATGATGAAGAAACTGCTGAGTGTCAGTCAGGTACAGTTGGAAGGTAAGAAAGATGTTGATGAACAGACATTGTATTGGAAAGATGTTTGTTAGGAGTTAAAACATAGAACAATCAGCCATTGTTCTTGAAAATGGAAATACATTATATTATTTTGATGGAAGATACCCAATGTCATGATGAATTCATAGATGTTTTGTAGAGTATCGAAAACTTTATGGATAAATTGAATGAAGTGTAAATATTGGAAGTATATAAAAAGAGTTACTTAGAAACAGAGGATGTAAGATATAGTGATATCAGTGTTAAACCTGTGAAAGTAATGTTATAAAATTGAAAATCAAAGTGGCTTTGGTATTATGATATATAATATCATAATTGAAACAAACAATTGCTGTCCATTGCTGAGTGTGATATCTGTGGAATAATTGGAATACAAAGTGCAATATATTATAATATATTATTGTACATTTTTGTGGTTTTTTTTTTAAATAATTTTGGAAATATTGGAGCTAAAAGTGAAGTAAATGATTCATAAAATACTATTTCTTGTTGAATTGAAATTAGAAAGATATCAACGTGCATGATTGAAATTAAAGTGAAAGTCGACTGCAGGAGTCTGATATAAGATCCTTTAATTGGATTGTCTAAGAAATAGTTCACCCTGCAAATATAGACAACCAAAAGTCTCCAGTTTCAGACTCAATTAAAATCACATTAGTGGGGTTAAAATAGTTTTCTTTTGGGGAGAATAAACGTGAAAATAGATGGATATATCGCTAGAAATGGGAATGAAGTGTTATTATATTTGTTACCATGGAAATAATTCCTGAGGAAAGGGGTGGAGGATTTTTAAGACCGAACTGGTATAATGGTAAGAAGCATTTCTTATCCTTTTTAGCTCGACTTTTGAAAAAAAAAGAGAGCTATTGTCATGACCCTGGCGTCGGCGGCGGCGGCGTGGTCGTCCGGTTAAGGTTTTTTGTTCAGCTCCGCTTTTTTTCTGTTTTCTAACAAACTACTACTGTTAAAGTCACTAAACTTCATAAACATAATCATAATATGTTAAATAATAAAAGTATATAGCTGGAAATCTTTATTTGTTTCACTTAAAACTTCAAAACGTAAGGTTAAGGTTTTTTGTTTAGCTCAGATTTTTGACAATTTTTTACTCATGATTTTTCATATCTTAAAAACTTTTCTTTTTTTTTGCTTGAAACTTCACAAACTTGCTGAGTGTCTTAAGTTGACCTTATATAACAAGTTTCATAACTCTGTAAATAGTATTGACAAAATTATCTCCCCATTTCGATTTAGAAAATCTACTTTGAAGGGAGAAAAATGGTGATAACTGAAACACAATTTAACCTATAGCTTTGAAACTTCCTAAACTTATTCAATGTCTTAACATAACTTGATACAACAAGTTCCATAACCCTGAACTTAATATTGACCAAATTATCCCCCCTTTTGGACTTAGAAAATCTACACTGAAGGTGTTGTCATCCGGTTATGGTTTTTTATTAGCTCGACTTTTGAAAAAACAAGAGCTATTGTCATGACCCTGGCGTCGTCGTCGTCCGGTTAAGGTTTTTTGTTTAGCTCATTTTTTTTCTGTTTTCTCCCTATCAGTCGAGCGTCTGTGCCGTACGCGGTGCTCTTGTTAATTCTTAGCTTGAAACCAGTTAACCCTTTCCCTCATATAGACGCTTTCTGACTCCCCTGCAGCAGACGGCTTTTTGAAAACATAGTATCAAAAGAAGAAATTGCTCAAAACAAGCAATTTCTCCTTTTGCCACAATGTTTTCCACTTTTAGTCATAGGTTATCCATTCAATTATAGAGATTTTTCTATGTTTAGACAAAATATGTTCAAAGTTGTCTGCTGCAGATATGTCATATGAGGGAAAGGGTTAACCTTATCCTGTTGAATTGTTGTAATCGGTATCATCTGTCTAAAATTGTAAAACATTATTGAATATGTTTGAGTAGACCTTGCTAAGAATTGATCTAATGAGTAGCTGGGAGTAAAGCCCTTAACCCTTTCCCTCATACGACAATTCTGCAGCAGACGACTTTGAACGTATTTTGTCAAAAAATAGAAAATCTCCATAATTGAATGGATAACCTATGACAAAAAGTGGAAAACATTGTGGCAAAAGGAGAAATTGTACGTTTTGTGCAATTTCTTCTTTTGTCACTATGTTTTCAAAAAGCCGTCTGATGCAGAGGCGTCAGAAAGCGTCTATATGAGGGAAAGGGTAACAATGGTGCATGGTAATTTTTGTCTACATCTACATTGTTCATAAAAATGTTAGAAGTCGGATAAAAAAGTAGGATATTGAATCGCTCTCTGCAGTTGTAACTTCCACAGGATAAGGGTTAAAAGTACTATATTAACCCTTTCCCACCTATAGACGCATCTGCAGCAGATGACTTTTAGAAATTGCTCAAAACAAGCCATTTCTCATTTTGCCACATTATGTTCCTAACTTTTTTCAGTAATACCTTCACTTATAGTGATTTTCCATATTTTTAACGAATTATTTTTTCTCAAAAAATAATACAGTTAACGCGATCGTTTTTGATTCCGGAAGTCACGGTTAAACTACACTTCCGCTTAGAATACACATTCGCTGCACCTAAATAGTCCTAGTATTTTTTCGATATTAAAATGACTTCTACGTGTTATTTCAATACAGTGAAGTCATAATTATACTATCGAATCATCATAGATAATCAATTTTCTAGAAAATATCAAACTAACAGTACGCGCATATATATTTCATTTGTCGGCAGGTACGTATAAGCCACGAGTATGAATTTTAGTCGTATGCCCATTCACTAGAAGTCGACCCCACATAACGATGATCAAAGGGGCTTTCTAATTATAGATCATGGTTTACATACGCGCGCATTCAGTTAGCTTAATATATATACGAAAGTAACGCTCAAACGTTGTATCAAAGTACCGTGGTGCAATGGAGAGCGTGTAGAACTACTAATCATGGACTACTTCTTGACGCGAGTTCGAGTCCTAATAGGAACTGTTCTTTTTTCTTTTTTTTTAATTCTTATTTTATGCGATTTGTTAAACACGCGAGTTCGAGTCCTAATAGGAACTGTTCTTTTTTCTTTTTTTTTAATTCTTATTTTATGCGATTTGTTAAACATTATAGATTTATAATAATTAATTCACTCTCATGAAACATAGTTATAATATAAGGCGAACTCCTGGATCCGCCCCTGGTGACGAAAACAAATCAAACTAACAATGTAAATCTCACAAATATGCCATGGGTGTTTTGACAGACTTTACGCAGAGCTCAGTGAAAGAGTTAGTGTGCATGTTAAACGCTCGCATCGCCGTTGAAATGCTACATTTACTAAAACTGTTAAAAAAAAATCTCTGGACAAAAATATTAATAATAATAAAATAGACTAAATTGTGCAATAGCATGATCAATTGCATTCATAAATTAGATTTTACAAATGTTCAAAATAATTCGTTACCAGTACTTCAGTACTTTGATTAGTAGACATTTTGAAAGTCGTCTGCCACAGAAGTGCTGTATGTGGGAAAGGGTTAATTCCAAACTCTCTATCAGAGATTGTGATGATTAAAATGACTGTGGACAAGCACATCCATCAATCGGTCCACTGGTAGAGATGGTACCTTCGCGAATGGTCATTAGTTATCTACATAAGTTGGACTTCATTAGTATGAACATCTACAAATGTTTCATGTTTACTTATTTTCGAGTGCAGTGGAGCGAATGATGTATACCCTTGTATGTGATCAATTACTTTTCACAATAGCTTTATATTTATCTCCCTACCTGTTTCTTACCATTAACCCTTTTTTCACATATAGCAAATCTGCAGCAGACAACTCTGAAACCTTCTAGACAAAAATATGGAAGGTCTCCGGCAGAGCTCTAGATAAGGGGTGTTTATTCATGTTCTAAAATCCTTATTTGACCCTCTGACCCTAAGTTGTTGGTACTCAAAAGAATCGTCTCAGTGAGTCCACTGTATAATGATTTGATAGGGTTGAAAACATTGTGACAAAGGGAAGAATTGCTCATTATGAGAATTATCAGAAGGCTTCAGAGGCATCGCTGAGGAAAAAATTAAGTATAAGCAAGTTTAATCCCCTTTTCTATAAATGTATCCCTTTTCATACCATTCTATAAATGTTAACCCCTTCCCACATACAGACTCATGTTGACTCATCTGCAGCAAACATTGTGACAAAAGGAGAAATTGCTCAAAACGAAAATTCTTCTTTTGCCATAATGTTTTCACTTCTATTCAATCATTCTCCTTTCCATTGTATAGATTTTGGTACATTTGCCAAAAAGTTTTCATAGTTATCTGTTGCAGATTTGTTATATGTAGGTTTGGGATTAGCAAGCAAGTTGACACCTTTCCTAGTCTATGTCTCTTGATTCCATATTATAAATTTTAAAACCACCTAATTCTGATATGGGCATTGTAACTTAACTAACAAATTTAATCACTCTTGCTATATTTATTTAAATTTCAAAACCAAAAATATTAACAAAATATATTGCTATATTCTGTGAATATGATCACACTCACAAATGACATAAAGAAATTAACCTGTAATGTATGAGCCTGTGCATGGGAAAAGGTACGAGTTAGCTAGCACTGTTCATATATCTTACACCAGATGGTTAGCAGATTATGTCATTATGTCTCCCCTTGTATACATATAGGATGTATTGTTTATCCTGGATGTCTGTCTGTCTGTCCCAAATCATGTCCACTCCATATCTCCAAGACGGCTTGAAGGATTTTCATGAAACTTGGGTCAAATGTTCACCTTATCAAGGCGATGTGCAGAACCCATGTCTCGACCATACCGGTTCAAGGCCAAGGTCACGCTTGAAGGTCAAAGGTTTGAGGCTTTATTTTGTGTCCGCTCCATATCTCCAAGATGGCTGAAGGATTTCTAAGAAACTTTAGTCAGATGTTCACCTCATCAAGGCGATGTGCAGAACCCATGTCTTGACCATACCGGTTCAAGGTCAAAGGTTTGAGGCTTTATTTCGTGTCCGCTCCATATCTCCAAGGCGGCTTGAAGGATTTTCATGAAACTTGGGTCACATGTTCACCTTATCAAGGCGATTTGCAGGACCCGTGTCTCGACCATACAGGTTCAAGGTCAAGGTAACACTTGATGGTTTGAGGCTTTATTTCGTGTCCGCTCCATATCTCCAAGACGGCTTGAAGGATTTTCATGAAACTTGGGTCACACATTTACCTCATCAAGGTGATTTGCAGAACCCATGTCTCAACCATACCAGTTCAAGGTCAAGATCACACTTGAAGGTCAAAAGTTTGAGGCTTTATTTCGTGTCCACACATATCTCCAAGACAGCTTGAAGGATTTTCATGAAACTTGGGTCACATGTTCGCCTCATCAAGATGATGTGCAGAACCCATGTCTCGACCATACCGGTTCAAGGTCAAGGTCAGGGTTAAAGGTTTGAGGCTTTATTTCGTGTCCACTCCATATCTCCAAGAGGGCTTGAAGGATTTTCATGAAATGTTACAGCTGCAGTAAAAAGACGTGTTATTGTAAACCATTTGCTATCATGTCCACTTTGTACAAGGTCAAGATAAAATTAGTAATTAAAAGTTGAATACTGTCCGACTTGGCCAAATTTTTGTCTGCGTTATAGGTTGGAATGTTTTGAGAGAATTTGACAGATATTTGAGGGGGAGACATCTGTTTTTGTGTCAAAAACAATTCTAGTTTTGTGTTGATTTTGAAACGACTGAGCAGGTGGACAAGAAGATCACTGTTCAGAAATGCCACTAATACCATTTCTCATGCACTTGCTCAACAATAAGGTACAGTGACTAGACTAGATACACAACGAAATTTATTGTTTCACCTCATTTATTGTGCCACCTAATTTAGCACGGTGATACTTAGCGGAATATTCACTGTCGTCTATCTGTCACACTTTTACTTAACCCTTTCCCACAACAAATCTGCAGCAGACGACTTTGAAAACATCTCAACCATAAAGTGGAAAATCTTCCTAAATGAAGACATACTTTTTGAAAAAAGTTGAAAATATTGTGTCAAAAGAAGAAATTACTTGTTTTGAGCAATTTCTTTTTTTGTGACATAGTTTTCAAAAGTTGTCTGCTGCAGAGGCATCAGAAAGCATCTACATTAGGGAAAGGGTTAATTTGTCACATGGTTAATGGCAGATGACAACACTTGTTCTTTGACAACTCTTGTTGTGATTAGTTACATATAATTATTAATAGATGTTTAGCTTAACTTACTGTAAATTTCAACACCTTTATTGCTAAGGAAAGCATGTTTTCCTTGTATTGCCCATTAATATTGTATATAATATATATAACATTCCATTTCAGTTAAACAACACTGATGCTAGCATGTCCCCTTGGTGAACACCCCTGAATATTGTAAACAGCTAACTTCCTCTATAATTTGCATTCCCAGCTCTGTTATATATCTATTTATATCAACACCATGGCATCGTTTCGGAACTACAGAAAAAGTAGGTGCATGCATGCTTTGTGCTTGAAAGCCTGTATTTTGGAGCTTTTCTATTGTTTACTTGTGTTCTCTGAAAATACAACTTTAATATCAATGTTTATGAGCTACAACAGAAGAAAACCAACCTGTGGGACTTAGTCACTAAGGACGATGCAGATCGGTCTTGTTTGGTTCTTTCTCCGACTGTTGAGCTGTAAAAGCATCCTTGAATGCTCATGACGAACATATACAGGTATATCATTTTATAAAAAGTGCTATTAGTTTTTATATAACCTGAAGGTTGGTTTTCATATTTGCATAGCTCATGAAACAGTTTTCTTTCCAATAAAATTTTTAAAGAAATATCAGGAGTGAAAAAAGCTTATTATGTAGGTTTTCAATGAAGCTGAAACCTTTTATTGATTGGTGATGATGTTGGTTGACATTAAAGTTTGAGTGGATCAAATTAATTGTAACTACTTCATAAACCATAGTATGACTAGGTTGATTCCAATTATTTTTCATAGCCAGGTGGCTTAGATATGAAACTAGTTTGGGATTCTTTATGGGGGTCACTCAGGTCAAGGTCATTGCAGCCAAAGGTTTCAAAACTACTTTTATAAAATGGCATAAGTTGAGAACTGGACTTTAAACAATCCTGACTTTCATTCAGAGATACCTTTGTGTTGTATAAGAGGTCATCTGGTTCAAGGTCACTGTATGAAAACCTGATTTTCATGGCAAGGGTGTATTATTATACCCCCCGGCAAACAAAGTTTGGGGGGGTATATAGGAATCACCCTGTCTGTCCGTCCGTCCGTCTGTCTGTCTGTCTGTCTGTCTGTCTGTCCGTATGTCCACATTCCTTGTAAGCACTACTCCTCCTAAACGGCTCAATGGATTTGGTTCAAACTTTACATGAAGGTTACACATCATATGTAGATATGCATGAAGGAAGATCACACGCCTCGGACTCTTCCAAGGGGAGATAATTTAACTTAGAGGTTATCTGCGAGGGACTCCTGTGCACATACCTCCACATTTCTTGTAAGCACTACTCCTCCTAAACGGCTCAATGGATTTGGTTCAAACTTTACATGAAGGTTACACATCATATGTAGATATGCATGAAGGAAGATCACACGCCTCGGACTCTTCCAAGGGGAGATAATTTAACTTAGAGGTTATCTGCGAGGGACTCCTGTGCACATACCTCCACATTTCTTGTAAGCACTACTCCTCCTAAACGGCTCAATGGATTTGGTTCAAACTTTACATGAAGGTTACACATCATATGTAGATATGCATGAAGGAAGATCACACGCCTCGGACTCCTCCAAGGGGAGATAATTTAACTTAGAGGTTATCTGCGAGGGACTCCTGTGCACATACCTCCACATTTCTTGTAAGCACTACTCCTCCTAAACGTCTCAATGGATTTGGTTCAAACTTTACATGAAGGTTACACATCATATGTAGATATGCATGAAGGAAGATCATACGCCTCGGATTCTTCCAAGGGCAGATAATTTAACTTAGAGGTTACCTGCGAGGGACTCCTGTGCACATACCTCCACATTTCTTGTAAGCACTACTCCTCCTAAACGGCTCAATGGATTTGGTTCAAACTTTACATGAAGGTTACACATCATATGTAGATATGCATGAAGGAAGATCATACGCCTCGGATTCTTCCAAGGGCAGATAATTCAACTTAGAGGTTACCTGCGAGGGACTCCTGTGCACATACCTCCACATCTCTTGTAAGCACTACTCCTCCTAAATGGCTCAATGGATTTGGGTCAAACTTTACATGAAGGTTACACATCATATGTAGATATGCATGAAGGAAGATCATATGTATCGGATTCTTCCAAGGGCAGATAATTCAACTTAGAGGTTACCTGCGAGGGACTCCTGTGCACATACCTCCACATTTCTTGTAAGCACTACTCCTCCTAAACGGCTCAATGGATTTGGTTCAAACTTTACATGAAGGTTACACATCATATGTAGATATGCATGAAGGAAGATCATACGCCTCGGATTCTTCCAAGGGCAGATAATTCAACTTAGAGGTTGCCTGCGAGGGACTCCTGTGCACATACCTCTACATTTCTTGTAAGCACTACTGAGTCAAACTGTATATGAAGGCTACACATTATATGTAGATATGCATGAAGGAAGATTTTTCTCCTCAGATTCTTCCAAGGGAAGATAAGCAAAGTAGAAACTTTACCAATGTATCCGATGCTTTGGGAGGGGAGCGGGGGGTATTCTTTAGTGAGCTTTGCTCACAGTATTTCTAGTTTTTCCTAGTTTGAGCAGTGGCGATTTTAAAAAGATCTTCCACCTCGTCAACAAAGAATATCAAACCTTATCCTGCAATATGGGATTTTAAAAAACGATTTGCCAAACCCAAAATGTATGACTTTAAATTACATTCGCTAAAAGATCCATGCAGTCTAATCCTTGTCTGCATTGTTCAATGTTCATTCATTCAATCCTGGTCAACACTCTGTAAAGATGCAAATTATGCTAGCATAGATAATAGTACCAGATGCAAGGAATTCAGCGGGATAATCTTTGAAGATTAATAACAACTGTGTATGCCTTATGGCAACAACAGTATTGCCTGTATTATAATACTTATGTTGTGTTGGGGATATACTTATTCAGATATAGATATAGATGAACTAACCAATCCATTTGTGGAGTACTGTACAAGCTGTGTTAAAATAGAAATCAATACTATGTAAGAAAATAACCTCTTCTCACATGCATCTAAATTATAGCAGAAAACACAAAATTCAAGGCAAAAAAAAAATGGACAATCTCTATAAACCCTTTCCTACATACAGCAAATCTGTACCAGACGAAATGGATAATACCTAGACAAAAATTGGAAAAGTCTCTCTAAGTGACAGTATAGTTATTGAATAATGTTAAAAACATTGCGTAAAATGGAGAAATTACTCATTATGTGTAATTTCTCCTTTAGCCAAGGTGTTTTCAAAAATCTGCTGTTGCAGATGCGTTGAAATTCGTCGAAATGCGTCTGCAAGTCAGAAAGGGTTAATGAAAGTTTAATTACGGAATAAGGTTGAAAACATAGTGGATAAAGGAGGAATTGTTCAGTGTGAGCAGTTTCTACATTTGCCTCAATGTATTCAATGTGTCAGATTGTGTGTACATGAAGGTTCAATGTTCTTTGTTATGCCAACTTCCATGCCTATGTTTCTATTATACTTAGAATAACTTATATCACTGTGTACAGTTAATTTTGACTCTTAACCCTTTCCCTCATACAACAATTCTGCAGCAGATGACTTTGAACGTATTTTGTCAAAAAACAGGAAATCTCCATAATTGAATGGATAACCTATGACAAAAAGTGGAAAACATTGTGGCAAAGGGAGAAATTGCACGTTTTGTGCAATTTCTTCTTTTGTCACTATGTTTTCAAAAAGCCGTCTGCTGCAGAGGCGTCAGAAAGTGTCTATATGAGGGAAAGGGTTAAACCGGGCCACCTATGATATTTATTTCCCCGTTACCCTTCACAGTTTACTCAGGAAGACAACCTTGTGGTTAAGTTGCATCATTCGTCTTTCACCAATGGGCTTCGAGTCTATGTGGAAAAGCAGCCAGTTGAGTATGTTGTGTGGATTACTGGTGTGAAAAGGCTAGGAAAAACATGATTAAGTGAACTGGCCACCATGACATGACTGAACAATTGTTAAAAACATTGTTAAACCCCAATCAATCAAATATGGTATAGTTGACTTAAACTTTTCAGATGAGTCAATATTGTCCTTCTTATGCAATATTTCAAATTAATGAAATAGTGTAAGTAACTATCAAAAGGATATTATTGAATGAATAAGCAATCATCGTTATGAATTGAATGAATATGCAAGTATCAGAAAGCATCACAAAGAAAAATGAATGTAAGGCAAGTATCATAAGGAAATAAATGTATAAGAAAGTATCTTAAGAAAGTATCATAATACAGTGAATGTAAGACAAGTATAATGAGAAAATGAATGTATAATCAGGTATTGTAGAGAAAATGAATGTATAAGCAAGCATCATAAGAAAATGAATGTATAATCAGGTATTGTAGAGAAAATGAATGTATAAGCAAGCATCATAAGAAAATGAATCTATAATCAGGTATTGTAGAGAAAATGAATGTATAAGCAATCATCATAAGAAAATGAATCTATAATCAGGTATTGTAAAGAAAATGAATGTATAAGCAAGCATCATAAGAAAATGAATCTATAATCAGGTATTGTAAAGAAAATGAATGTATAAGCAAGCATCATAAGAAAATGAATCTATAATCAGGTATTGTAAAGAAAATGAATGTATAAGCAAGCATCATAAGAAAATGAATCCATAACCAAGTATCATTATGAAAGGAATGCATAATCAGGTAACATAAGAAAATTAATGTATTGCCAAGTTACATAATAAAATGTATCAAAAAGAGTAGGTTAGCAATGCAGGATCAGTGATAAACTAAAGACCAGGAGGATAACAGCAAGTGACAACAACTGAATTAAGAGAGACACATGAAGGAAAGGAATGGATAAAGAGATGGGAGTTATAACAAAACAGTTGATGATGGAGTTGGTACCTAATGGACTGATGGATGTGGTTTGGTGATGGTCGGAAACGGAACACCATCAATCATGCACAGGTTAGTTTCATTTTATATTTGTGGTCTCAATTTGATAGACATTGGTGCCATTCAATGTTGTTTAGCACATTTCTACATACACAGAATCTGCAGCAGACAACTTTGAAAATGTAAAAGATGAAACAAAAATGGGAACAAATCCTTATAGCCCTTTCCCTGACATACAGCAATTCTGCAGCAGACGACTTTGAACGTATTTTGTCAAAAAATAGAAAATCTCTATAATTGAATGGATAACCTATGATAAAAAGTGGAAAACATTGTGGCAAAAGGAGAAATTGCACGTTTTGTGCAATTTCTTCTTTTGTGACTATGTTTTCAAAAAGCTGTCTGCTGCAGAGGTGTCAGAAAGCGTCTATATGAGGGAAAGGGATAAATGAAAGTATAACTGTTGAATACATTTGGAAACAAAATTGCAAAAATAAAAAGTGCTCACTATGTGCGATTTCTCCCTTTTTAACCCTTTCCCTCATACGACAATTCTGCAGCAGACGACTTTGAACATATTTTGTAAAAAAGTAGAAAATCTCTATAATTGAATGGATAACCTATGACTTAAAGTGGAAAACATTGTGGCAAAAGGAGAAATTGCCCGTTTTGTGCAATTTCTTCTTTTGTCACTATGTTTTCAAAAAGCTGTCTGCTGCAGAGGCATCAGAAAGCGTCTATATGAGGGAAAGGGTTAAATATTATGTCAGATAGCAGCAGATGAGACAGCATTTGTCTGCCAATGGGACAGGGTTAATATCCCTTATTGTACAATTTAATGTCCAAAACAATTGAGGTTTTTAGACTCCAGCAAGATAGAGTTGACAAAATATGCAGAAGACAAATTCTGAAAACATTTTGGGAAAAGGAGAAATTTGCCATGTTGACCATTCTTCTTTTTTTCTTAAACTATTTTCTACTCTTGCCTAACAGTTGAAGATACTTTAATCTACATTTTCCATTATTTTCTAGAAGGCTCTTTAGTTGGAAAACTCTACGTAATAATAGTAAATATTGTCCCAGATTGATATCTAGTTTGATACCATTGTGGAAGGCAACCTTTGATTTGTTTCTCATGATGGGCAATCTCTAGCTCCCATTGCCTTCATTTATCCATTCATTTCATCCTGCATCATTCAAAAGCAACTCTTAATTCATGTTGCTTTATTTAAAGTTTTTGTGCCAATACAAATGAATGAGCCACAGAATGGTAACCTTTGTTTTTAAGAAGCATTTTATGCTTCGCAAATATTTCAGGGATGTACATAGTTGCTTGATTGTCTACCAAGTTCTTGATTCTAAACTATTTGTGGAAAAGACAGAGTCTGGATTGTATTGAAACTTTATAAAAATGAAAACTTTGAGATTAAGTCTGGATTTGTAAAGTAAAAAAAGGAGTTATGTCCCTTTGATATTTTACTAACTTGGAAGCAGTCATTTGTTTTAATGATTTTCTTGTGTAACATCATGAATGGTGGAACTGTTTTACAAAATATAAACTATTGAACGTAAGGTTAAATAGTAAAGAAAACTTGAAATCAGGGACATAGCTTCTTATATGACTTGGCCTATACTTTTTTGTCAAAAAGATGAAAAAAGCAAAACTGTCAAAATCACTAAAAAATAAAATTTCCAGCAGCGTTTTTCAAAGTCATCTTGTGCAAAGGTATCAATTTTCTATTTCAAGTAATCAGATTTAAATGTGTGGGTGTTGAATTGCTATTTTGTTTAACTCTTTCAGCGACAAACGCAATATTGAGCTTTTTGCAAACAATACAGATTCAGGTGAGTCAGCTCGTAACGAGCTGTCTCACCTGAAATCTGCATTGTTTGGCTGTGAGTTATAAAAATATTCCAAAAGTCCTATAACATGAAAAAAGAGTCGTCTGAGTTTGAACATTGAAGAGTCTACTTTAAACACTTCGGCGCTGAAAGGGTTCAAACGATGAATCAGTTTTAACATCAACCAGTAACCCTTCCCTGTTATAGATTTGATGCCTTTACAGCAGACAACTTGTTAACCCTTTCCCTCATACGACAATTCTGTAGCAGACGACTTTGAACATATTTTGTCAAAAAGTAGAAAATCTCTATAATTGAATGGATAACCTAGACTAAAAGTGGAAAACATTGTGGCAAAAGGAGAAATTGCACGTTTTGTGCAATTTCTTCTTTTGTCACTATGTTTTCAAATAGCCGTCTGCTGCAGAGGCGTCTATATGAGGGAAGGGGTTAAATCATTATGGAAAAAGAAGAAATTGTTTTTTTGAGCATTTTCTCCTAATCCAACAATGTTTTTCAACTTTATTTCAAAATCATTTAAATCTTCAATATATCACAATTTTTGTCTCCGATAAAAATCTTCAACTGTTTCCCACATGCAATAAATCTGCAGCAGACGACTTTGACATATCTAGGCAAAAATATGCAAAATCTCTATAAATGAAAGTTTAATTATAGTGTTGAAATCATTGTGTCAAAAGGTGCGAGGGCATCAAACGGTGTCTATATGTGGGAAAGGGTTAAAGCAGCCGACTTTAAAAATATCACATTAGTTGAACAGTAAACAGTTGATGCAATCATTTTACAGGCTTACTCATGCTTTAATAAAAATCTGATATGTTCAGGCCCACTATGAATGAAATATAAATTAATATGCTTTGCTTCAATGAACCTTTTTTAGGGTACATTTGCATATCTAGGTTACATAATATAATAATGAGTAATAGAATGTCACGTAACAAAACTGTAAAAAGAAAAAAAACATTTGCCTTTGCAAAACAAGTGTTAATATTTCTCATTTTAAGAACATATTTATTTCCTAGCATTTATGTCTTCAAAAGTAATCTGTTGCAGAGCCCGTAAGACTTTCCCATATACAGATGTGTTTTGATGTCTCTGCAGCAGACGACTTTTTGGAAACATTTGGGCAAAAGAGAAAAATGATTATAATGAGCAATTTCCCCTTTTGCCAGAAGGTTTTTTAACTCTTTTAAAGAATTATCCTTCCATTTATAAAGATTTTTCCTATTTTGGTCTAGTTGTTTTCAAAGTCTTATGCTGCAGATTTAATGTAAGCGGGAAATGAGTTAAAAGTCATTTTTATGAAGAAAAGTGTTAAAAATCTTCAATCAATTTAAATTGAGTTTTTTTGTGCATCGGCAACATTTGACTCGAGAAACCACCGTAGCAAACAGGTAAATTTCATAATTATTGTGTACTATCGCCACAGTGGTCCCAAGAAAAGGGTTATCATTTAAGTGGATAAGGAAGCCTATTGATGCCTCTTCAGCAGACATTTTTCCATACCTGTATCAAACTTTTACTTCCAATATTTAAGGTTGATTGATTGATTGTTTGGTGTTTTACGCATGTTTCAACAATGTTTCAGTTATATTTGGGAATTTCCTTGGTAGGTTACCAGTACTGCTGGTCCATTTATCCTGACACAAGCCAGTCAGTCGTAATGCTTACCCAGCAACCCTGAGCGCCAAGGAGGGCAGCCTTTACTGCCATTTTTAAAGTTTTTGGTATGACCCGACTGGGGATTGAACCTGTAACCTCCCGAATCAGAGGTGGACGCTCTACTACAACACCAACTAGGCAGTTTTTCCAATTTAAGGATAGATATGTATAATAACAAAGCAGATGACTGTACATATCAAAATGAGCTAGATGTATCCTTCTTTTTACCATGTATTTCCAATCTGTTTTAGAACCACTTTTAACCTTTTCCCATATAAAACAAATATGCAGCAGCAGGCCTTTAAAACATATAGGCAAAACTGTAGAAAATATGTATAAATGAAATTACAATTATTCAAAAGAGTTGAACACATTGTGGCAAAAGTAATAATTGCTCATGATAAGCAATTTCTCCTTTTGTAACAATGTTTTCAAAAGTCGCCTACTGTAATTGTGTCAGAATTTGTCTTATTTTCTTAACTTGATAGACAGAAACTGTCCTGAGTAGAAAACGGTTAAAGCAAGATGTAATTGTAAAGGACAGGCACAGAGCCCAATTGATAACATGAGAAATAAACAACAAGGTTTATATTGTTTCGTTTATTGGCTCTTTTCACCTTTTATGGTATGGTTAAACGTGTGACTGTGTATACCTATTCATAAATTACAAACAAATCCATCTTTTATAGCACCCTGACTTTCAGCTTCACCCATGTAATTACCCTGTGCACTGATTCCTCCATAGCCAAACAGTTTATTCATCCTCTTCAGAAAATGTCTATGAAAGTTGGGGCTTTTCTCCATTCTCAACAATTTTTCAATCATATCACTGCGGCCAGTCCAACTATCCATATGTTTCCTGGTTTAACAGTCGTTTCAAACCACTTGCTGCTTTTTGTGTCACCCTGCGTAGCATGGTAGGCACTTAGGGATTGCTTTTTTTGTCCGTCATCTGTCCGTCACACTTTCAATGAGCAGGTGCAGGTGACACATGTGCTACGTGGAGCCCTTCATTCTAGTCTTAAAAGACTGTTGGCCCATTGGTGGAAGACAAATGATGCTTGTCGTATTCACATTTGTCAAACTTCAGAAATAATTTTGGCCAAGCTTGGGTTGACAGCCAGTGTAGCGTCTCAGAGCTACCGACTGAGCTACCAGGGTAAAATATTTAATCGTCATCAATATCTTTCCCCTATCCTTCATGTGACATAGACTTTGAAAACCTCAAAGAAAAAAAGTAAAAAAAAAAGGTAAAGTTATTGGATAGATTTGAAAACAATGTGGCAAAAGGAAAAATTGTTCAATTTATTTTCAACTCTATTCAATAATTACATGTTCATTTATGCAGACTTTCTATATTTTTTGGGTAAATGTTTTCAAATTCCTCTGTTGCAGATTTGTTGTATTAAGGAAAAGGTTAACTAAATTGTAGTGTTGTTTGCTTTGAAAACGTTGAAGAAAAATAAAATATAAAATCTGATTGATAATAAATATTATTATATTTTTCTCCTTTTTGCATATTGTTTTTAGAAGATCTGTCCTAAAGAAGTATTAAAAGATGTCCGTGTTTAGGAAAGGGATGGAACAAGCATCATCAAACTTTTTTTAACTCTTTCCCACATGCAATAAATCTCAATCTGCAGCAGACCAATTTGAAAACATTCATGCAAAAACATGAAAAATCCCTGTCAATGGAAGTATTATTGTTGAGTTGAAATTAAAACATTGTGGCAAGAGAAGAATTACTGATTGTGAGCAATTTCTAATATCCCATAATGTATTTGAAAGTGGTCTACTGCAGATGTGACAAAATGTGAGAAAGGATTTAACCCTTTCCCACATACAACAAATCTTCAGCCGACGACGTTTAAATTGCATAGGTAAATATATGAAAAATCTCTATAAATAAAAGTATAACTAGTGAAAAGAGTAGAAAACAGTGTTATAAAAGGAGTACTTGCTCATTATGAGCAATTTATCCTTCTGTCACGCTGTTTTCAAAAGACGTCTGCTGCATATGAGTCTATAAGTGGGAAAGAGTTAATATATTTATTAAGGTAGACAACTCTTTTGTTTAATGCAAGATTGTAAGAGTTGCTTCCCATGTAAATATTTACTGTTGTTCATATTTTTTTAGTAATGAAGCAATGGATACTGTTATGTCTTGTACATTTGTATTTCTTTACATAACTGACTTAAAGATTATTTAAGTGCTTCTAACTCTTAACCTTTTTCCACATACAGCAAATTTGCAATTAGACTACTTTGAGAACATTTACCTCATATGACAATTTTGCAGCAGACGACTTTGAACATATTTTGTCAAAAAGCCGTCTGAAACGGAGGCATCAGAAAGCGTCTATATGAGGGAAAGGGTTAAGGAAACACTCTATAATTGAAAGTATATTTATTGAATAGAGTTGGAAGCACTGTTGCAAATAGAGAAATTGCTCGTTATGATGCTCCCTTGCCAAATGACTTAATCCTTTCACTCATATAGATGCTTTCTGACGCCTCTGCAGCAGTCGGCTTTTTGAAAACATAGTGACAAAACAAGAAATTGCTCAAAACGAGCAATTTCTCCTTTTGCCACGATGTTTTCCACTTTTAGTCATGGGTTATCCATTCAATTATAGAGATATTCCATTTTTTGACAAAATATGTTCAAAGTCGTCTTCTGCAGAATTGTCGTATGAGGGAAAGGGTTAAAGAGTAGAACTAATCAGCAGCAGCACCTTTCCAGCCACAACAAATTAGCAGTTGACGGATTTGAAAACATCTATACAAAATAATGAAAAGTTCTAAATGAAAGAAGATCATTGAATAGAGCTAAACACACTGTGGCAAAAGGAGCAATTTCTATTTTTGCCATAATGTTTTCATAAGTTTTCCAATGTAGGATCATTTGTCAGTGTGTGGTAAAGGGTGAATGCATAAAAAGCTGATAATTGCAAGTGTTGGGTTAAAAATAATACTGGATACAGTTATAGTCGAGATGGTGGGCGGTAGATTAAAGATGCGCATATTTATGCAGTATATTAGTCATACAGAGATTAAAATGAAAGAGATATTTCAACAATGTTTGTGAATAAACATGGAGGTTTCATATATAATCCTTTTGCATACAACACAATCTCAAGAGCATGCTAATTAAGACAGTTTTGAAAACATCTAGGCAAAAACATAGAAAATCTCTATAACTGAAAGTGTCATTATTTGATTGAGTTGCAAACATTGTGAAAAAGGAGAATTGGTAGCGATTTCTGTCTTTGTCACAGTGTTTTTGAAAGTTGCTTGTGAGAAAGGGTTTTTCCTTGCTAATAGCTTTTTCCCACATACAACTAACTACAGCAGAAAGCTTTGAAAACATTTAGCTAAACTTTTGAAATTTTTTAATTTCTCTATAATGATTTGTAAACATGGTGGCAATAGGAAAAATTTCACATGATGAACAATTTCTCTTTTTGCCACTATGGTTTCAAAAAGCATCTAATGAGAAAGGGTTAATACTCTCTTTCTCATAGTCATCAAGCAGTCTATTTTGAGCAAAAATGTTTCATTCTTTCTCAGATATATATTTTAAGCGTGGTCTTCTTTTTAAAGTTAAAAAAATATATATTTCTGAAAATTTGGAAGTATTATTCTAATATTGAATTAATATCTTTGGAAAAAGCAGAATGTGTTCATACTTAGCAATTTCTCTTTCCACAAAATAATTTCAAAAGATATCAGTGTTACAGGTCATGCAATGATTTTATTATATAAACAGATAATTTGAATTGAAGACTGAAAACATCAGTAAATAATACTTCTGACAAATAAAGGCACCATATATATATTTTAAGCCTTCCCCACATACAGATGCATTTTCATTCCCTGCAGCTGACAAGGTTTTGAAAATATTATGGCAAAAAGAGTCATTTGAGCAATTTTTCTTTTGTCACAATGGGTTTTAGCTCACCTGTGGCAGTGCTCAAGGTGAGCTATTGTGATCGCCTTTTGTCAGTAGTGCTTTTTCAACAATTTCTTTAAGCAACATCTTCCTCCTTTAATTGTTCAAGAAATTCCATGCAGAACTCTCATTGCCATGGCAACTGATTTTTTTTTTTTTTTTTATTAAACTTGGAAAATCTTCTTGTCTTAAACCAAAAGACATTGGGCCTCTATTATTAGTTTACCTGACCACATTACAAAACATAATGCATATTATTAATCAGGTGAGTAATCCTGGGCCGTCATGGTCTTCTTGTTTTAATGTCAATTATTACAGACATGTGGAAAGTTGTCTGCATCAGGGAAAGGGTTAAAGGTGGTTTTTTTCATGAGTTCATGGTGATACATCAAAAGAAGTTTTTAATCCTTTCCCACATGCAAACACATTTTGATGCAATTGACGCTGATGACTTTTGAAAACAGAGTGTGGCTTAAGGTGAATTTTCTCATAACGAGCATGTCTCCTTTTATCACACTGTTGTATACTTTATTCATTTTTCATACTTTTTGAATATAGAGATTTTTCCCAAATTTTCACCTAGATCTTTTTGAAGTGGTCTGCCCTGCCCTGCTGCATATTTGTTTTAAGTGAGAAAGGGTTACAACAAGAATGTGGTTAGCAATTAACTTTAATTATCTTTTAACCAATTTGTTTGTACTTTCATCTTGAGGCAAACAGTTGCGTCTCTGAACTCCATTTCTAATGAATATATACATGTTTTTGCAGATCTACACAAAATCTTAAAGTTTTATAGACCGATTCCCTTTTCAACTGCATTTAGTTGCAACTGCTTTAGAAAATAAGGGAGAAACATTTGTCATAGAAGAATTATTTTAATTCCTCAATTTTTCCATTTATAACTCAAGATACTTTCATTATTGAATCATATCCGGTACGTGGGGTGATCCAGAATTAACCGGAATGTGCCTATAACTTGAGGATTTAGTGAGAGAAATTGATGACAAACACATCCACATAATTACCAATCATTGATGTCACGATATCTGAAAATTTCTCGACATTTGCTCAAAAAAATAAGAGAAAAATACATAAGTTAACAACATGTCCATATCAGACTAGCGGGGAGCATCGCCTAAGACAAAATGACGTTGACGATGTTGTCTATTTTTAAATCACAATATGCGTATCGTTTATTTCTCTATGTTGTCTCCTCTACACGCAACACATTTCTTATGCCTATGTATCCCCACTGGTCGAACATATCCGAAAACTTTCTTTGTAAAAATCAGATACTATATGATGAACAGCGTAAGATAGTTCCTGAATATTTTCAAGGCTATGACCTTTCAAAGCAGACTTAACCATTGGAAAACACAAAAACTCCATCGGGCTCAAATCCGGTGAGTATACAGGGTAATCGACAAATTTGAATCCAATAAGTCCTATATCCATTATGTGTTGTCTGGGCTGTATGAGCTGGAGCATAATGTCCTGATGAAATAAAAAAATTGTCAAAGTCATCAGGCCGCTTCTTTCACAATGCACGTGTGAGATCTTTGCACAGAACCTGAAACCAGGTGTATACATATATATAATTAAAAAAGAATTTCGTATTTACTGAATATTTCATAAAAACAATGGATTATTATTTAAACTGAATATATATTAAATCTAAAGTAGACTTGACATTACAGGAATATATATTTCATAAATTTACGAATATAATATGTGTACTAATACTAATATAAGTTTAATATGAGTAAAAAATTACACTTGCCTCAGAGCCTTACTGTCGACAACGTCCTTAACCCTTTCCCTCGTACGAAAATTCTGCAGCAGTCGATCGACTTTGAACATATTTCGTCAAAAAGTAGAAAATCTCTATAATTGAATGGATGATTTAACCTATGACTAAAAGTGGAAAACATTGTGGCAAATGGAGAAATTGTTCGTTTTGCTCTTTTGTCACAATGTTTTCAAAAAGCCGTCTGCTACAGAGGTGTCAGAAAGAGTCTATATGAGGGAAAGGGTTAATTGCTGTCACCAGCGTCATGTCCATACACATTTTACGGCCCCTCCCCTTCTCATCTTCTAGTGAGTTCTCCATCTTTGAACCTCCGATGCCTTTCAAAAACTTGTGTTCTTGACATACATTTTCTTTGGAGAATATCCCAGCAGACAACAGAATTTGATAATTGCACGTGTTTCTTGTGACCATGGTGCGTAATTGGTATTAACGTTTAATGATTTGTTATATGACGTAGTTGACGTGAATTAATAATCATACATATTGGCGCCTTAATGTCTTATTTAAAAATTGTTCTAATTTACTGAAGCAAAAATGACACCAGCCCTGCTCATACATCATTGATTTGCCTAATAGTAAAGAATAAAATTACCATACCGTGTTTCTGAAATATTTTTGTTTCACCCTTGGATTAAGCATAAATAGAGGTATATTTGCTGAAAAATTCATTTCAGACTTATAATTATGAAATAAAAAAGATACAGCAACAATCCGGTTTTCTGGATCACCCCTCGTATAGGGTTGGATACCAGTTCAAGGTATCGGTACAATACCGTTTATCAATGACCTGGCGACCTTGACCTTTGACCTAGATGTTGCCATTCAGTGTTTCACAAACACATCTTTTTAGCTCGCCTATTCGAAGAAATAGGGGAGCTTATGTTATCACCCCGGCGTCCGCGTTGGTGTTGGCGTTGCCAGCTTGGTCAAACCTTTGCGTGCAAGGCCTTTTCTCAGACACTGTGTATGCTGTTGCTTTGAAACTTCACACACTTATTCAGGATCATTAGGGGACCTTGTATGTCAAGTCCCATAACTCTGGAATGGATTTTGACTGAATTGTGCCCCTTTTTCGACTTAGAATTTTGGTCAAACCTTTGCGTGCAAGGCCTTTTCTCAGACACTGTGTAAGCTGTTGGTTTGAAACTTCACACACTTATTCAGGCTCATAAATATTACCTCGTATGTCAAGTCCCATAACTCTGCAGTGATTTTGATGGAATTGTGACCATTTTTGGACTTAGAATTTTTGTCAAACCTTTGCATGCAAGGCCTCTCTTCAGACAGTGTATGCTGTTGCTTTGAAACTTCACACACTTATTCAGGGTCATTAGGTGACCTTGTATGTAAAGTCCCATAACTCTGGAATGGGTTTTTACTGAATTGTGCCCCTTTTTGGACTTAGCATTTTGGTCAAACCTTTGCGTGCAAGGCCTTTTCTCAGACACTGTGTAAGCTGTTGCTTTGAAAATTATTCAGGGTCATTATATGACCCTGTATGTCAAGTCCCATAACACTGAAATGGATTTTGACTGAATTGTGCGCTTTTTTGGACTTAGAATTTTGGTCAAACCTTTGCATGCAAGGTCTTTTCTCAGACACTGTGTATGCTGTTGCTCTGAATCTGCACACACTTATTCAGGGTCATTAGATGACCTTGTATGTAAAGTCCCATAACTCTGGAATGGATTTTGACTGAATTGTGCCGCTTTTTGGTCAAACCTTTGTGTGCAAGACCAAGAATTTTGGGTTATAGTTAGGCATTCAAGCGATGGCCCTGATAGGCGAGCTATATTGTCCTCCGCCAACTCTTGTTAAGCTTTGTAAGATCTATAATATAACCTGCCTTTATTTAGATGATATAAATTGTAAATAGTCTAGAAATGGAAAGTTAGGTTATGAAATTCCTTCGGTAGTATGTTTAATTGTTCATACTTTTTCCACTTTGATATCAGACTATCAGTTCTGTTTTTAAATTGAGGTCTATAAAAAGTTCAATTGAGAAGTGTTGATCAATATGTGCATTTGATCCTGCAGTTTTGTGAATTTGTGTAATCAATTAAACTTTTGTTCCTCAGGGCCTACAATCAAGAATTTAGATAGTTTTCAGATACAATCCTTTAGCTATTTCCCACATACAATAAATCGGCAGCAGATAATTTTGAAAATATCTTTGCAAACATATGGATAGTCTCTCTAGTTGAAAATATAATGGTAAAAAGTCTGACCTCTTGCCCTAAACATGCATTAGTTTTACATTGGAAGCTTTTCACTGTTTATATGCATAATGTCTTCAAAGTCCTGTGCTGCAGATTTGTTGTAGGTGCAGGAAAGAGTTAAAGATATAATAAATAAGCTAGAATCATGTGATCATAGGGTATATAATCTTTCATTGAGATATCTTTTTATTCTTGTTGATTTTCTATACAGATAGATCTGTTTTCTGATGTGTTTTTTTGCTGATGTTGGCAAAGAATTAATCACAGTTCATGTCTGCAGTCATCTGAAAAGGATCCCAATACAATCCAGTATTGTTTTCTAAAAGATTTCACAATTTACCTGATATGTGTTTTAAAGTATACCTTTCCCACAAATTTTCAACACATGCAGAAAATATCTTTAAATGAAAATAATTATTGAAAAGACGGAGTTGAAATATCTAGAATATGTATTCAGATCGATCGAGCTCAAAACAATAAGGGAAAAGTAGGAAATGGTTGTATTTAGGAAATTTGTCCATATTTCTCGATATTTTAAAAACTGGCTTGATAATAAGGCAGGTGTCAATGACATATTAACCCTTTCCCTCATGTAGACGCTTTCTGCAGCAGACGGCTTTTTGAAAACATAGTGACAAAAGAAGAAATTGCTTAAAATGAGCAATTTCTCCTTTTGCCACAATGTTTTCCACTTTTAGTCATTTTTCTGTTTTTTGACAAAATATGTTCAAAGTCTTCTGCTGCAGATTTGTCGTATGAGGGAAAGGGCAAATCAATGTAAGGGTAAGTAACAGTTCATGCCTCATCCCTCTCAAACATACAGCCAATCTGCAGCAGATGACTTTGAAATATTCTATGTTACAAAAAACATGGAAATGTTCTTTAACCCTTTCCCTCTTGCAGATGCATTTTGATGCATCTAAAGCAGACTTTTGAAAACACAGTGTGGCAAAAGATGAAATTGCACATAATGAGCAATTTCCCCCATAATGCCACATTGTTTTCAACTCTATCCACTATTTATATTTTCATTCATATAGAATTTCCCTATTGCCGTCTGTATGTTTTCAAAGTCGTCTGCTGCAGAATTGTTGTATGTGGGAAACGGTTAAATGAGATTTTAATCATCAAATAGACTGGAAAACATTGTGGCAAAAGGTGTTTTGAGCAATTTCTCCCTTCAAGGGTCACAATCTTTTCAAAAGTCGTCTGATGTCAGAAAGCGTCTATATTCGGGAAAGGGATAAATTATCAGATGAAAAAGATCCAAATACAAATCAGTTATTTTATTTATAAGGTTTGAAGTTGCAGCAATCCAATGAATCTTGAACTTTAGCCCCTTTCCAACATGTAAGTTTCTTTTGACACATCTGCAGCAGACACGTATTTTGAAATTATTGTTACAAAGAAGAAATTGTTCATAATGAGCAATTTTGCCTTTTGCCAAAATGTTTTGAATGATGATTCTTTCAATAAAAGAGATTTTCCAGATTCTTTGCATTGTTGTCTTGAAGTCGTCTGCTACAAAATTGTATTTTTAAGGAAAAGGGCTAAGGTAGGAAGACGCTGATATGGCACCTTTGACTTTTGATGAAACAGGAAAGCTAGGGTGTCTTGGGGCTTGAGATCACATGGCATTCAAACTCTAGTAGGAATATATACCTGAGTCAGTCTTCCCTCTTTGGCATTGCTATGGAGCCCCGGTAGCTCAGTCGGTAGCGACACAGGCTGTCAATCCAGGAGTTGTGAGTTTGAATTCCAGCTTGACCAACATTCTTTCAGACGTTTGTCAAAAGTCACTGCGACATGCGTAATTCGTCTTTCACCAATGGGATATTTTACATTCTATGTGGAAAAGCAGCCAGCTGCTTGGAAGAAGGTATGTTGTGTTGAGTACTGGTATGAGAAAGCCAGGAAACGCATGAGTAGGTGAAGTCTGGCATCCGTGATAAGACCGAAAAATTATTGAAAATGGCATTAAACCCCAATCAATCAACCAAATAGTATATATACTACATGTGGTGAGGGTTATTGAATGATGCACCTTTCAAAGTATAAACCTTCATTTTAGTACTGGAAATGCACCTATTAGCCAGGTGCTTTCTGACGCCTCTGCAGCAGATGATTTTTGAAAATGAGAACATTGGAACAAGGAGAAATTGTTTATGATGGATAAGTTCCTCTTTCGCCACAATATTTTCAACTCTTTTCAATAAATATACTTTCCCTTATAGAGATTTGCCATAATATGATCTAGATGTTTTTAAAGATGTCGTCTGCTGCTGCAGATTTGTTGTATGATGAAAAATTGAAAGTATCAGGAAACGGTCATGCAGACAGTATATAAAAGTGTCTGTTGCTCTATAAACAGAAATGAACCAGAAACCCTATAGACAAAGTCCATTGAACGCATTGATCTCTGCATTCCATCAGCAACCTCAATTAATTATCAAAGGTATAGTATTAAATTGGCCAACAAAGTTTGTTAATTAACATTTTGTTTGTTAGAATCTACATACCATACCCATTTCGGCCTGCCAAAAGTTATTTTACCACTGCTCTATAAGAAATTGCTCATAACACATAAATGAGATCAGTGTGTTAGTCATTTCTTAGCCTTTTACACATAAATATATTATCATTTGTCACATATGTTTCCCATCTATAATTACCTTTTTCAATTTCGAACAGTAAAGCAAACAAAAAACAGAGAAAGTCATCAATGAGGTTATAGGCTAATGTAAACGATTCCAGCATTCCACCTTTATTCTTTGGTAATTACCACAGACCAGGTAAAATCTCATTAACTTATGTTTCACTTGCGGAGTTAAATGTAGCTATAGGAAAGAATAGAACCCTATTTTGCAGGTACTCGAAAGTACCATCTTAAGTGCCATGTTACAACATAAAATTGAATTGTGTTCTAAGAGAGATATTGTGGGGGGAAAATACCAGTTTACCAATCTGTATCTTATCCTCATTTGGCCCAATAGGAATCAAACCTGCAAACCTGCAGTCTTTAAAAATATAACATTTTCCCACATAAAACAAATTGGTGGCAGTTGACTTTGAAAATATCTGGGCAAAAATATTGAAAATCTCTGTATTTGCAAGTGTACTGATTGAATCGAGTTGAAAACATTTTGGCAAAAGGAGAAATTGCTAATTGTGAGCAATTTCTTCTTTTGTCACAATGCTTTTATAGATTATCTGCTGCAGATGCTTCAAAATGCATCTACAAGAGGGAAAGAGATAAATATTATGCTCAAGCTGTAAACGTAAAACAATTTACTTTTGACGCTGGTTCAGCAGAACGCTTTAGGAAAACACTTTTAATTAATTAAGAAGGTTGTGCTGTTATTTCTATAATATGAGCCGTTCCATGAGATAACTAACGTTATGGTCTCTGCGTAATGTATAGACCCAGATCAGCCTGCTCAGTTCGTGCAGGCTAATCTGGGCCAACACATTCTGTCTCAGGGGGATGGAGGTATAGAGTAAAGAGTCCTGAAACAGATAATCTACAGGAGGCGAAAAGTGTCTTTCCGGGTTAGCCTGGGCGGCATGCTTAAGCTGATCCGGGTCAATACTTTACGCAGAGTCCACAATGTTGGTTTTCTCCAGAATGGCTCAGACTAAACTAAAATAATGTGTTGACATGTTGATGAGGTGTTTTAAATATTGTTACAGCTCCTTTTTTATTTCTTAATTCAACTGGTAACCCCCTTTATGAGATACAGACACATTCTGAATTTTTAAGCACAAGACAGTTTAAAACATTGTGGGAAATGGAAAATTGTTTATCATGGTGAACTATTTTTCTCAGATTATTTTGAAAAGCAACCAACCCATGTCATATGGCAGGTCCATTAATGTCTGAGATACAATTTGATAGGTCATCACCATTAAAAACGAAAGTGTGTCTGCTTATTAGTCATTCAGTGAAAGCGTGATGGTCAGACAGAAGGGCAGACAACAGAGAAGAGATCCCAAAGCAGGTGAAATAAGAAATAGTATAAAATGTTTGCTTAGTTTTAGTAAAATCACTTCCTGTATTTTGTTTTTCCACAGTTGTCTGTTACACATTATTTCATTCAAAAGTAGACAAGTGTTGTTAGAGTAAAAAGGAAAAGAACTATCAACTTGTTGCCAAATGTTCCTTTTTGAGATGACATGGTACTAAATTGATTTTCAGGAGAAAGTTTTTTTGTAAACCATTTTGGGATACTTACCCTGATTTTGTATCTCAGCTGTTAGAGATGTTGAAATAAATTTGGAGAACTTTTCAAACTTTTCAATTTATATTTTGGAATTGTTTTATCGGATTTAGGGAAACGGATTTCATGCTACAAAACCAGATGCTTTTTATTGCATAAAAAATTCCTTTTTGTACAGTTTTTCGGAATAATTTGATGGGTTTAATTTTTTTTCTCGGACAGAATCTTCATTTAGACAAAATGGGAGGTAAGATATTTTCTTAGATAATTTATGCATAATGCTTGATATGTTTGCTTGAATGATATTTGATGCAGCTTTAACCCTTTCCCTCATAAAGACGCTTTCTGACTTCTCTGCAGCAGACAACTTTTGAAATAGTTGTGGCAGAAGGAGAAATTGCTCATAAAGATCAATTTCTCCATTTGCCACAATGATTTCAATTCTATTCAATAGTTATTCATTCATTTATAGTTTTTCCATAGTTTTCCCTATTATGTTTTCAAAGTCGTCTGCTGCAGATTTGTTGTATGTGGGAAAGGGTTAAACAGTATTTCAGTTGTATCATGATGTTTTCTGGGTAAATAACCAGAGTACCCCTGAACAAGTTCATCCTGACCCTTGAGCACCAGTTATAACTGTTGTATTGCTATTTCTTACAGTCGTAACACCTTCCCACATACAACAAATCCTTGAGTTAAATCTCTGAGCAAAAATATGGAAAATCTACATAAACGAAAGAGTTGAAAACATTGTGGCAAAAGGAGACATTGCTCATTATGATCGATTTCTTCTTTTCAAAATGTCTGCAGCAGATGCATCAACAAAATGCATCTACAAGTAGGAAAAGATTCAAACTCGAGGTTTAAAAGAAGCCACTGTCTGCACTTCTACTTGAACAATTAACTGAGCCAATTATGATAGGGCTGAATAACCAGCAAGATCATGTTATGCAGAGGAAATATTGCAGATTAACCAAATACCAGATGTCATCTGCTAAAGAGACTGATGAAAGATTTTGTTACATCTGGAAAATAGTTGGTTTATAATGCAAAAACCCTGTTAACCCTTTCCCTCATATGACAATTCTGCAGCAGACGACTTTGAACATATTTTGTCCAAAAATAGAAAATCACTATAATTGAATGGATTAATACCTATGACTAAAAGTGGAAATATTCTGTCAAAAGGAGAAATTGCTCATTTTGAGCAATTTCTTCTTTTGTTACTATGTTTTCAAAAAGCCTTCTGCTGCAGAGGCGTCAGAAAGCATCTATATGAGGGAAAGGGTAAAAGCATTGGGAGAAGAGGATAAATTACGCATTTTTAGCAATTTCTCCTTTCCCAATGTTTTCAAAAGTTGTCTGCTAAGAAGGTGTCAAATATCATTTTATCATATCAAGATCGGGAAATGTTTAACTTTTAACTTGTCATGGCAAGATCTATAATCCTCGGACCCGTTGTTAAGCCCATCAACGTTTGCACAGATTGAAATTTTCCAAAATCTGAATTCCTCCTGAAAATAAAATACCTGTACAGATTTACTGTATATCAAATAAGTTAAAAAGGTATATATCAGTAACGGACATTAACCATTTCACACAAATAGACGCCAATGGATGCATCTGCAGCAGACGGCTTCAAAACATTGTGGCGCAAGATGAAATGAGCATTCTCTCCTTTTGCCACAACGTCTTCAATTCTATTCAATCATTGATTGTTTGGTGTTTAACACCGCTTCAACAATTTATCAGTTATATCACTGGGTAAGTTACCAGTACTACTGGTCCATTTATCTTGACACCAGCCAGTCAGTCAGTTATATCACAACACTTCCTGGGTAAGTTACCAGTACTGCTGGTTGATTTATCTTGACACCAGCCAGTCAGTCGTAATGCTAACCCGGCAACCCTGAGGGCCTAGGAGGGCAGCCATTACTACCATTTTTAATGTCTTTGTTATCCATCTGCCAGGGATCGAACCCGCAACCTTCCACACTCGAGGGGTACGCTCTACCACCACACCACCGAGGCATTTATTTTCAATGAATACACTATCATTTATAACAAGTTTCCATATTGATGCCAGTGAATGTTTCCCAACTCTGCTGTGAGATTTGTTGTATGTGGGAAAGGAAAATCCTTGAGGGTAATGGAGAAATTGCTGGTATTGATTAATATTAATCTCCTCTTCTCAAATGCTTTGTTCTTTATCCAAGAAAAATACTTAATTTTTTTGATAGTTTTAATTTTTTGTCTTTAAATAAATACCAGTATATTTGGAGGAGTTTATAAATTACTTTACTGTGATGAAAAAAAAGGGTTGTATCTTATTACATTTGATAATTATTGCATACTGTTTAATTGGAATGAAAATCTATTACCAATCTTTTAAACACTTAAAATATGCAGACGGTGTTGATACATTTGCAGCAGACAACTTTTAAAAACAAAATGAGTTATATCTCCATTTGTGACAATGTTTTCATTGCTATTCAATAAGTATATTGGAGTCACCCTGTGGTTGGTCCGTTGCAATTTTCCTTGTCCGGAGCATAACTTTTAAAACTAATTGTTGGATTATACGATTATACAACACATGGAGAGGAAGTGCGGTGTACAGGAACCATAACTCTACTTTACCTAAATACAGAGTTATTGCCCTTTGTTACTTTTTCTTGTCCGGAGAATTACTTATTAATCAATAGATGGAATCTAAAAAACTGCATACAACGGTAGATCATAATGAGAGGAAGTGCGGTGTACAAAAACCGTAACTCTAATTTACATAATTACAGAGTTATTGCCCTTTATTACTTTTTGTTGAGCGTTAAAAAAATTCAAAACTACTGGATGGAATTTAATAAAACTTCATACTATGATACAACACATTGAGAGGAAGTGCAGTGAACAAGAACCATAAGTCTATTTTAGGTAATTACAGATTTATTGCCCTTTGTTACATTTTCTTGTTCGTAGAATAATTTTCATCGCCCATTCTTACTTTTTTCTTGTCCAGAGGTTATCTTTAAAACTACAAGTTGGAATTTAACGTGGGCTTTCTTAATATTCCACTACCTTTCCTATCAGAGCGACTTTCGGGGGTATTAATCACATTCAGTGATAGTTCTAGTTATACTTTCAGTGATCAAGATTTTCCATATTTTTGCTGGGGAAAATGTTTTCAAAAGGGGTCCTTGTTGCAGAGGCATCTAATGTGTCCTAATGATTCTCCTCTTTTGTTTTCTGTAGAAACAAGAGAAAGTTGATGCAAAGCATCAATGTCGCCGGAAAAGACTGCATTGATTTATTTTTTAACACACATGTATTCTTGACTTTCATTTGTCTAATTTAACATACACATAATGTTTTCATAAGGACTAATTCCAGGATTTTTGAAATTCCACATAGATCTACAAATTTCAGGATTTCTTTTGGTCAGGATTTTGGATTTTTTGTATTTGTCAATAAAACCACAACAAATAAATACATTTTGGGATTTAAATCTACATGCAATAAAAAGCTATTAAATATTTCCATGTTTGAAGCAACAATGAAAACCTTTAAACGCTTAAAACATTGAGAATACGGTTAAATTGCTGAAGACATGAACTACCTCCTTTTTAATAATAATTATAATAAATATTTCACAGATGTTAAAATGTTTAAAAAGTAGACCACACTTGAAACAACATATCAGCTAATTTGTTTATATAAATCGTTGATGCATACAATATATGTTTGGCGCAAGAGAAATGCCAGTTGTGAGTCCCATTACTATTTAATAGGTGGCAAGTATGAAATTAATTGGGTGCGAAAGAGCAGATTTTCTTTATTTCTAAATCTATTGTTTATCAGAGTTTGTTCTTCTCTTAATTTGTTTGAAGCCAAATAATCATTTAATATCACATATATTTAAACATTTAAGTGTGTAATATTAGCTATCTATCTGTAATAAGGTGTTTGAGCATTCTTTCGAAATGTTGACCCTCGATCGTTTCAAAATCGAGTCGTAGTGTCAAACATCGAAGAAAGTGAATAAAACATCAGGCAAAGCGTTATTGCATTCGAGAGAAAAAAGCATTTCTATAGTATCTGTCTTTCTCCTATATTCGACCCATGCACTCGTTTCGTGACGTTTAAGAAATCAATTTGTCGTGCGACATTTTTTGTATGCATAAAAAAGTCACTTTTCTAAGTTTACATTTTACTTCCGGTTACTTCGCTTTGTTTACATTTTGACAATATGAAACTAGGTCACAAACTGAGGAAAAGGCGTTTCGACGTTCACGACCGATAAACAGGCTTATATTTGAGACATATTTTCACCAATTATTCTTATTTTTGTTTCTGTTACCAGTTTATGTTGATACTTATCTATTAAAAGGAGAATTCGACGTGATTTTAATATCGATAATCGGCTGCAAGCAGGTACGCGTATGTAATCAAATTAGACTGTGCGATGAAAGGTTTGTAGTTATCGCCTTTTGATTACATAGTTTATAAAAATAAAGTATCCCAGTCTAGCTAATAGGGACTATTTGTCTTCGTAAATAAAACACAAAAACGTAAATGCCAGTCAAAATAAAGAAACTGCACATACTTAAAACATCGGAATATTTATTTCATTTTAGATGTGTCATAACATAATTAGTGTTTTTAAACAAACGCAATTGTAATATGTTCAAGACATTTAAAAAAATTTTTTTTTAATAATAACCCCCCCTCCCATGTGATTTCCGAAAACCTATTAAAAATAGAAGTCGCGGGCTTCTGCCCGGCGACTAATAAAACAGCTTTATAGTTAAATATTATAATTTAGAAACTATAAGTTTTGAAAAATTTCCAAAAGTATATGAAGTAAAATAGGACACTTCGTTTCAGTTTCAAAGCAAAACCTCGATTATATTATGTGGGCCGTATTTTGGCAGACGTCATTAGATGCCTCTGCAATAGAAAGATTTTGAAATCGTTTTGAGATGAGAAGAGCTGCTCAAAGTCTTAACCCTTTCCCTCATATAGATGCTTTCTGACGCCTCTGAAGCAAACAGCTTTTTGAAAACATAGTGACAAAAGAAGAAATTTGCACAAAACGTGCAATTTCTCCTTTTGCCACAATGTTTTCCTCTTTTAGTCAAAGGTTATCAATTCAATTATAGAGATTTTCCATTTTTTGACAAAATATGTTCAAAGTCGTCTGCTGCAGAAATGTTGTATGAGGGAAAGGGTTAAAGAATATAATATCTGATAATTTGTGAAGTATTGTTATGCCGGCATGAAATCAACTAAGAGCTACACTACCAGTATTTACCAAATGATACCTCTACATCTACGTGATAAAACTGAAAAATTGTTGGAAGCGGCATAAAACACCAAACAGTCTATCAACCTATATATGTCGACTTAATTTGTCTTTTCCCACAAATAGACGCATTTTAACCCCTCTACAGCAAACACCTTTTGAAAATATTGTAACGAAAGGAGAATTTTCAACTTTATTCAATAATTACACTTTCACTTACAGAGATTTGCTACATTTTTGTCCACATGATTTCAAAGTCGTCTACTGCAGATTTGTTGTATGTGGGAAAGGATAAATCTGAACAGCCAAAAGCTACGGCATGACTGTTCTTTTTCCCTTTTTGTATAACTCATGCAACATGCCTGACACGATATAATAATATAATTCAATATATGTATTTAGAAAATATGATAAAAAGGTATGTATTCCTGCCAAAATTTGAAAAACCAGATCATTTTTACCCTTTCCCATGTACAACAAGTTTGTAATAGATGTCTTAGAAAACATTTTGGCAAGGATTATGGAAAATCAGTATATTGAAAGTATAATAATTGAGTCAAAAACTTTGTTTTTAAAGGAGAAATTGCTCATATTGAAAAATTTCTCCTTTTGTCTTAATGATTTCAAAAGTTGTCTGCTGCTGATATATGAAAATGCGTCCGCATTTGGAAGAGGGATAATTGGCCAGAGTTGTTTTCTGTTATAAAACTTCAATGCAATTTTCTAGCTCATGGTGAGGTATTGTGATGGCCGGATGTACTTTGTCCGGTTGTCCAGTCAACTTTCTTTTTCCCTTTAAATGACTTCTTCTCCTAAACGGCTGTTTAGTATTATGATTATACTTGGTAGGAATGAAACTCTATCAAAGTTGTTAAAAGAAATTAATTCCATGCAGAATGGCAAGCAAAAGGAAACTTTAAAAAACTTGTCTGAAATTAGCCTAGAGCTTTGGCTAGTGGTCCTCTATCAAGATTGTTCAAATAAGCTCCTGGGGTCATCTGTTTTACAAGGAGATATATAGGGAGAAACTTTGAAAATTGTCTAATATGAAACCGAAAGACCTAGAGCTTAGATATTTGGTTATAGCACTGTATCGTGGTCCTCTACCAAGATTGTTCAAATTATGCGCCAAGGGTCCAATGTTTTACATAGAAATATATAGGTAAAACCTTTGAAAATCATCTTCTTGTCTAAAGACCCAATGGCCTAGAACTTAGATATTGTTCAAATTATGCCCTGGGGTCAAAATTGGCCATGCCCAGGGGTCACATGTTTTACATAAAGACATTTAGGTAAAAACTTTGACTTTGAGGTCAACCATTTTACAGAGAGATTTATAGGGAAAACATGTTCAAGCCATGGCAGTTGGTAAAAAACAACACATTGCCATAAAAGGCAGGGTTAGTTTTCACTATATTTTTATAGTAGAAATTTTTTTAATCTTTTTCTGCACACTCCAAGCAGGAGGGTAAGAGTCCCTCAATGACAGCTAAAAGCTCAATAGTGTGGTTTTAACTTGAGTAGGATGCAAGAATACAACATTTGTTTCCAGTATTCATTATCATCTTCATTATTTTTCACTACAGTCCCAAGTGCCTTTAAAACCCAACTCATTATGAAAGGTATAAAACTCTTTCACTCGGTTATGCACTTTGGACCATCTTGGCCTTCCTGTGTGAACATGTTGCACTTCTGAATTTTAACTTCAAAAAGGGGGTTAAAGCTTGCTTCAAACTAAACTTATGTTGCTTTGGATGTTACTGACTTATACTATAGAAGTGTGTTCCAGGTTAAATCTGACTTATACATTCTTCAGATTTATTTTATTTTTTTAAGCGGAAGACACTAAAATTATCGATCATATTGAGTGAATTCCAACCGTTTACCGGACTGAAAGGTTATTTTTAGTCATTTGTCTTGGAAACACTTAAGTGAGCAGATGAAGCTTAAGATAAATTGGAAGAATTCTTTAATATGGAGTTGAAAACATTGTGTGTAAAGGAGAAATTACTCATAATGGAAGAATTCAAAATGTCACTTTATAAAAGAAAATAATTTTTGTTGCAAAGTACAATCTATCTTTTATTTATTCAGATTACTTTTTCTAAATGAAGCTTAAGATAAATTAGAATAATTCTTTAATATTTAGTTGAAAACATTGTGTGTAAAGGAGAAATTACTCATAATGAAAGAATTCAAAATGTCATTTTATAAAAGAAAATAATTTTTGTTTCAAAATTCAATCTATCTTTTATTTATTCAGATTTCTTTTTCGATATATTGTTAAATATCTTATATCTTAAAATGTTTTCCTATGACATATCAGTCAAAAGTGGGATATTCATGAAGGGTTCTAGTTGTAAAAAAGTCTGAAACAATAAATGATGTGTTAGAGCACACTGTACACAATCAAGGGGAATAATACAACAATGAAAGACAAACAAGTATATTACAGAGTCACCTCCCTTATTGTCTCACAAAATCTGCTTTTTGATGGAATTGTCAATGGAATCTGATTGAAATTGGAATGTCTTCCTATCTATATTTCCTCATTCTTGGAAGGAAATAAGAATTTCTTTTAACCTCAACTGATTTTAAACTCTTCCTCACAAACAACAAATATGCAGTACAGGATTTGAAAATTGAATTGACTAAAATAAATTTCAAAAGTTGTCTGTAATTAGGTTTACCCTTGTCAGATTAATGAACCTTTAACCTTTACCTGATTAACACAATCAGAAGTGCATCTGATGCAGATGAGTTTTAAAAACATTGTGAACAAAGGGGGAAATTATCAAAACAAGCAATTTCTCCATTTCCTAGTTGTTGTTTTTTCAAATAGGACAACCTGTAATATATGATGTTGGGTAGACCTGAAAATAAACTGGGACAAGTTAAAACAATATTACAATTTAAGCATGAAATTACTTCAAGGCTAGATTAGAGAGATGTCTTGATTGTTGTAAGGAACTAGCGACGGCTGAGTGATTAGCATCGGGGATTTGGAACTGGGGGTCCCGGGTTAGATCCCCAGTCATGGGGGTCATGGTTGAGCGCCCTTGGGCAAGGCACATTTCTTAGACTATTAGTTTAAACTTATTTGTTTTACATCAATTGCAAAACGAGCTTAAAGTTTACATTAAGCATGCTCGATTTCTGCTTCCTGGAGACATAACCAGAACTAGCGCCGTTTGTGTGGAAAATTTCCAAAGGCAGAACCTAGCTGCTCATCACAAGATTCAAACCCGGGACCTTTGGTACGAGAGCCTGATGCTCTACCACTGTATCACTGTCATCCACCTTAGCCTTTATTACTGGTTTAATTACTCACTGTCAATGTTTAACTGTCACTGTGATATAACTGAAATTTTGTTGAAAACGGCGCAAAAAAGCTCTCAAAACTACAAATGAATAGACTGGTTCCAGTTTAACCAGGAAACAAAAACTCTGAGTAATTATATCAGAGTGATTAACCTTTAACCTCCAGCATGATAATCATGCCTCCTCGTGTTGAATGAACCTCCCACATCTACCAGCTTGATTTCCTGTTTTACTCTACAATAGACAAAACATTGAAGACAAGAATGTGAGATGATTAAGAAGAAGTCATTTTGTTTTGAGATGTTTTTGAATATGTGGACGAAAAAAGAAACAGCTAATTTTGTCTATTTGTAAGTTCTATTCAATAGGGAACTAAATAGATAAGCTAATTTTGTCTATTTGTAAGTGATATTCCATAGGGAACTAAATAGATATATAGCAATTAAAACACTCTTTTATTCAATATTTCGGCCCTAGGTCTTCAACAGTACTTCTCTCTGTGATCTCTGTTAAACTTATAATGTTGTGTCCATCTTGAAAACAAAGAACATGAAGACTTTGACCCAGTTTTGAACTTAACCTTTTTGAACTGTTTAGATTCTCAGTATAATATCTGAACAGGGCTCATTGAAAACCAAACAACCTTAAAGTATTTGCTGATGAAGATCCGTTTGCTGATCTATGCCATGTAGTCAAAGTTGTTAGAAGTTTCTTTAACCCTTTCCCACATACTACAAATCTGCAGCAGATGACTCTGAACACATTTAGTAAAAAAACTATAAAATGTAAGAACAATTATTGAATGAAGTTCAAAACTTTGTGGCAAAAGGAGAAATTGCTTTTGAGCAATTTCTTCATTATGTCACAATGTTTTCAAAAGTTGTCTGCTGCAGAGGCGTCAGAAATTGTCTGTATGTGGAAAAGGGTTAAAGGTTATTGAACTTGTTCGCTAACAATGCAGATACAGATAAGATCAGTCAGCATGGTGTTCAGGTTCTACCCTGGTTGCAAAGGCTTTAAATGTGGTTGGTTTTCTTAGAGCATGACTTATGTATGTATGTTTTTAACTATACAATATACTGAAGAGCTTTTATAGTTTAGTGAAAAGAGTTGATTTAAATTTGGTTACTGTTTTCGATCAGACAAGGGACAGTGGCGGATTAACATTAAGGAAAAGGGTTGATTTAAATTTGGTAACTGTATCCTAACAGACAGGGGGCAGTGGCCCCTAAACAGTAAGGAAAAGGGTTGATTTGAATTTGGTAACTGTATCCTAACAGACAGGGGGCAGTGGCCCCTAAACAGTTACAGATTGAAAATCACTTTAATCGTAGGGATTATTATGACAGACGGGAATGATTAATGTGTTCCAGTGTGACATGCATGCATGCCCCTCCTGGGGTCGGGCAGTCAGAATATATGTGATCACATGAATTGCTAGAAGATGGTTATTAGTTAAACACTCCCATGTCATGACCTGTGTCATGAATAAAAGGGTCCCTTTAGATGCAACTTTCTGTCAGAGGGATGTTTTTATATTGAATAACACATCAGACATCTAAGAATGTATGTCTAAGCAATGTTTGATTTGAACTTAGGCTGGTATAAGTCCCTAAACTAACAGCATTAACCATTTCCCTCATATAGACGCTTTTTGACGCCTCTGCAACAGACAGCTTTTTGAAAACATAGTAACAAAAGAAGAAATTGCTCAAATTTTCCACTTTTCCATTCAATTAGAGATTTTCTATTTTTTGAAAAAAATATATTCAAAGTCGTCTGCTGCATAATTGTCATATGAGGGAAATGTTTAGACTGTTACCCTTTCCTTGATACAGACATATTGTTCAAAATTTGTGAGAAAAGGAGTTATTGCTCGTTTAGAATCTAAAATATGCATAAAAGATATATTGCATGATCAAAAGATAATGGGTATTTAAGGCAATCTAGAAACTGCAGGAGAAACATCCAGTTTTATCATGTGATGTTTGCTTTCCCACATAATACAAATCTGCTGCAGACAACTTTGTAAACATTAACCCTTTCCCTCATACGACAATTCTTCAGCAGACGACATTGAACATATTTTGTCAAAACATAGAAAATCTCTATAATTAAATTGATAAACTATGACTAAAGGTTGAAAACATTGTGTCAAAAGGAGAAATTGCTCGTTTTGAGCAATTTCTTCTTTTGTCACTATGTTTTCAAAAAGCCGTCTGCTGCAAAGGTGTCAGGAAGCATCTATATGAGGGAAAGGGTTAAGACAAAATTATAGATTTATAAATGAAAGTAAAATTATTGAATAGAGACGAAAATAATGTGACGAAAAGAGAAATGACTCATTATGACCAATTTTTCATTTTGTCACAATGTTGTAAAAAATTGTATGCAGCCAATGCGTCAAACTATGTCTCAGGTGGGAAAAGGTTAAAACAATGTATGTGAACTATCTTATTGCCTTAGAATATTTACATAAAATATGATCTCCACTGATAAAAAAGGTTGAAAGTTTCATCATGTCTATTTCTATGTGTCATAATATGTCATTCAATGTTATACTTTCAAGAGACAAAATGTACAACTTTGATATTTAAAGAATGTGTGTGAGCTTTTATCCAGTAATAAATTGCTTAACCCTTTCCCTTATATAGACGCTTTCTGACGCCTCTGTAGCAGACGGCTTTTTGAAAACATAGTGACAAAAGAAGAAATATCTTAAAACGAGCAATTTCTCCTTTTGCCACAATGTTTTCCTCTTTAAGTCACAGGTATCCATTCAATTATAGAGATTTTCTATTTTTTGACAAAATATGTTAATTCAAAGTCGTCTGCTGCAGAATTGTTGTATGAACAAGAAGTACAGTGTTGTGCTTAGAGCTAGCTTGGGGGACACTTTCCCACCTAAAATTGCCCATGTCCCATAACCCTTTCCCTCTAACAACAAATCTGCAGCAGTCAACTTCGAAAACATCTCCATTAAACATGAAAGTGTATTTATCAAATAGAGTTGAAAAGCATTGTGACAAAATGTGAAATAACTCATAACGAGCAATTTCGACTTTTGTTTAAATTTTTTCAAAAGTAATCTGCTGCAGATGCGTCAAAATGCATCAATAAGTGGAAAAGGGTTAAAAAAAAAATATATATATATTATCATTTCACTAAAAAGGGCCCAATATTGTCCCTTTGGAAAGGAGACCCTGAGGCACAAACCTGCATGGAATTACTACTAGTGTTAATATTTGATATGACTTGTCTGGCGATTTTGAGTCTAAATATATCTGCATAAAGTGAATACTCGGATGAGCTTGTGCATCCCTCCTCATAGGCTCACCAAAGTCTTCACTATAAACCAATGTGTAATATAAACCTGCGAGTCTTCTAGTAAAACCTAAAGTTGAATCCCAAGTGGTTGAGAATATATATCAATGTAATGTAAAACAATGCCAAACTGGGTCATAGGTATAATTCTAGTCTCTACTCAGTAAATCCATTCCCACCTGTAGTAAGTCTATGTGGAAAAGCAGCCAGTTGCTTGGGAAGATTGTTGTGTGGAGTACCGGTCTGAGAAAACCAGGAAATGCATGAGTAGGTGAACTGGCCACCGTGATATAACTGAGAAATTGTTAAAAACTGTGTTAAACCCCAATCAATCCCACTTGTAGATGCATTTTGACGCAGCAGCAGCAGACGACTTATGAAAACATTGTGACAAAAGGAGAAATTGCTCTAAATGAGCAGAAATTGCTCTAAATGAGCAATTTCTCCTTTTGCCACAGTTTTCAACTTTTCTTTTAGTAACCTACAATAATCGAGATTTTCCATATTTTTTAGTAGAAATGTTTAAAGTCGTCTGCTGCAGATTTTTTGTATGTAGAAAATACCAAGTTATGTCCCTTGGCATACCCAAATCGTATAACTGCCCATCTGAACACACTTCTTTACGGTGGTGGGGTAGCCAAACCAGAGGTCTGGGGTTCAAATCCTGGTTCGGGTTTTGGAAATTTAAGAGGTGGTTTTAAGCATCTTCCACTCAAGTACTGGTCCTTTCCAGTAAAAAATAACCTTGTGTGTATCGGTGATAATACACCGGGCAGGTAAAAGAACCAAAGTGTCCTTTCGGAAAGAGCTATGGTATCGCACCCAGACTCCCTTGTATCTAACTTTGTCTGCTCGCAAATAGTTCATTCTGCATGGTCAGGGTAAATAAAAACAAACAAACAAACAAACATACTTCTTGAGTTTTATATCAGACAGTGAAAGTGAAGGAATAAGCTGTACTGAGGGTTTTCAGTCAGGTCAACTTTTGTGTGCTCTGAAGGAGTAAGGAGAATATTGCCCATGCCTCGTGTCAAGATTGTGCAAATGAAAAAATTCTTTTAATTTAAACCAGAAGACAGAAAAAGATTTATAGCATTATTCCTTTTTTAACCCTTTCCCTCATATAGACGCTTTCTGATGCCTCTTGCAGCAGATGGCTTTTTGAAAACATAGTGACAAAAAAAGAAATTGCTCAGAACAAGCAATTTCTCCATTTGCCACAATGTTTTCCACTTTTAGTCATAGGTTATCCATTTAATTATAGAGATATTCTATTTTTTGACAAAATATGTTCAAAGTCGTCTGCTGCAGAATTGTTGTATCAGGGAAAGGGGTTAATTAATAAAAGAGGGAGCACAGATTGATGTATATCACCCATGAAGTCCACATGCTGTATAATAGCAATATTAAAAGGGCAGTTAACTTTGTTACAGTACTGAAGTTAGGTTGATACAAAGATCATTTATGTAACATTTTTGTGTAACATTTTCTTTTATCTTTTTTCTTTGACTCCTCAATACATTTTGTAAAGAACCTTTTCTGTCTTTTGTCCCTGCTCTTTTTTTGTACAACATTGACATTGGAAAACAAGCGATGGTTTTAAATACAATAATACATTGATCAATATATCTAAAAGGCATTGAAAGACATCTTTATCTGGGAAAGGGTTTAATTAAAGTAATACAAGAAGTTTGTTAGTTGAAATCGCCCATAAATACCTGCAAGTATGGCGTGCTTGTAACCCAAAGGCAATTCAAGGTTTTTGCAAACAATGCAGATTCAGGAGAGACGGCTCGTTAAAAATATCTGTATTGTTTGCCACATTAAATTTTACAAAATTTCTTATTGGACAAACAAATTGAGTAATCCAATTTTCAACATGGAATAGTCAACTTTGAGTTAATCAAAGGTAGTGAAAGGGTTAAAGCAAATATTTTTCCTACACCCAAAAGTCATCCAATGACATCTTTATCTTGGATAGGGTTAAAGCAATACAAGTAATTTGTTAGTTGAAATCCCCATAAAGTACCTGCAAAAGTTGGTTGCTTAAATAATAATTAACATAGAAAAACAGGTGTAGATTGGAATCTTACGTCAGCTATCTGGGAGTATTTATCACTGCTGACAAACTGTATCCATCAAAAATCTCAAGTTTTTAACCTTTCACCTTCATGGCTTCTGAAGTTCTTTTCTCTGATATATACATCCTTTACCACCCATGGGGCGGACTGCCGGAGATAAAAAAGATGGGCAAAAAACACCTATCTTTAACTCTTACCCCGCATCCAAGTCAAATCTCCAGTAGATGTCTTTGAAGACATTTAATATGGAAATTCTCTATGAATGAAAGTATAAGTTTCAAATTCAGCTGAAAGTAGTGTGGTAAAAATGCAATTTTCACCTTTCTCCACAATGCTTTTAAAACCTGTCTGCTGCAGAAACATCAAAAAGAGCCTAAATGTAGGAAAGGGTTAAACATTTGTCTGATACATTTGACACTATGTTGCAGCCGGCTTATGAAAACAATTTTAGAAATTGAAAAAAAATATCAAAGGACCAATTTCTTCTTTTTTCCTCTTTAAAAATTCTCCTAACAAAGCAGATGGCTTGAAGAATATCATGTCAGTTAGATGAGATGGATAAGCAATATTTGCTGGGTTTTTTTTGGCTTAAATGTGTCGGCAAATTTTAAGACGAAAATGATGTTTTTTCAAGGGAGACAACTTTGTAGATAAACTGACGAGCTTTGACTGTCCAACTAAGGTCACAAAAATGGCAAATTCTTCTTTTGCCACAATGTTTCGGCTCTATTCAACTATAACGCTTTCACTTTCGCTTATTTAGAATTTCAATTTTTCTAACCAGATCTTTTTTAAAGTCATTTGCTGCAGCTTTCATAAATGTTCTTATATTTTGCCTGGATACTGTAGACAAATTTATATTTTATCACAATGCTGAAAAGTCATTATGGTTTAAAGATGCTGTTAAATTCTGCTTATATGCTAAAAGAGTATAATATGTACATTATAGACGTCATTTAATCGTGGGAGATGGTAAAGACAAATGAGGCAGGTCAGCCAAATGTGTTGTTGCATCTCCACTTCTGTATTAATGGAAGGCTGCATGGGTAGTGTGAAAAAAGTAGGGCTACTCTTCTAGTTTTAGGTACACAATTACATCTAGGACTCCATTAGACGTGCGCAGAGAGGAAAATCTCTGGCTAGACTGTGTGTATACATGTAGAGACTTGTCTGGGTTTTCACTGTACTCACATGTAATAAAACCCCTGTTTTACCTGACGTGGAGCAAATTTACTTGATAATGACGGCCAATCTTTCAATCTTCATGGCATTTGATTACAACATCATTAAAAAGCTTAACTAACTGTAAATACACAGTAATTAACCCTTTTCCACATACAACAAATCTGAAGTAGATGACTGTGAAAATATTTAGTCACAAATATGGAAGCTCTATAAATGAAAGAACAATTTTCGAATTAGAAATTGAAATGCTGTGGCAAAAGGAGAGATTCCTGTTAGTATGATCAATGTCCCCATTCGCCATAATGTTTACAAAATTCATCTTCAGCAGATACGTCAGAAAGAATCCATATGTGGGAAAGGATTAATCCATTTTCTCGTTGGCTACTTAATTTCGGATGGTTTAACATGAAAGACTGGATGCAAATGAGTGAACTGTTTTTAGCTCTACTGGCCAAAGGCCAGAAGAGCTTATGCCGTGGCGTGGTGTCCGTCGTCCGTGCGTCCGTAAACAATTGCTTGTGATGCAATAGTCTTTAGTTTGGATTGTTTCTCAATCAAACTTATACAGTAGTTAGATATCCATTAGAGCTCGGTTCCTTTAGAAAACCAGCCAGATATGCCCATGCAAGACTGGATTATGGCCCTTGAAATTGTCAAAATTGCTATAATAGAGCTTCACTTGTTAAATATTGATGAGAGCTTGGTTACTTTCGAAAACCAGCCAGATGTGCCCTTGCATGACTGGATTATGGCCCTTGAAATTGTCAAAATTGCTATAATACAGCTTGTGAACACAATAGAGCCTCTATTTACTATCCAATCTTCACCACACATACATGCTCTGGATTGAAAATGACCAAAGAACCATCCCAGTAGAGCATAGCCCCTCATGAGCCTCTTGTTACCTAATAAGAAGCTTTGAAGACATCAGTCTCAGGAAACAATTAAATACAGAGTTGGCAAACTTAAATACTTAGTTTAATTGATAAATAAAGTTGAAAACATTGTGGCCAAAGGAGAAATTGCTCATGATGCGACAATGTCTTCAAAAGTCGTCTGCAGGTGGGTAAGAGTTAATTAACCCTTTCCCTCATACGACAATTTTGCAGCAGACGACTTTGAACATATTTTGTCAAAACAAAGAAAATCTCTATAATTGAATGGATAACCTATGTCTCAAAGTGGAAAACATTGTGGCAAAAGGAGAAATTGCACGTTTTGTGCAATTTCTTCTTTTGTCACTATGTTTTCAAAAAGCTGTCTGCTTCAAAGGCGTCCGAAAGCGTTTATATGAGGGAAAGGGTTAATGAAGATATGAATCCCTATTTGTCATGTTCTCTAACAATTGGTTTCATTGAGGTGATACTTTTGAGTTTTCACAAAATATATTTGAAGGTCAAATAAGGTTTTTAGCTCACCAATGCACAAAGTGCAAGGTGAGCTTTTGTGATCGCTCACCGTCCGTTGTCCGTCATCGTCGTCGTCCGTCCGTTCACATTTTCCTACAAACAACTTCTCCTCCTACACCAATTAACCAAATTCAAAATAATTTTACAGGAATGTTCCTTGGGTGGATCTGTTTCAAACTTGTTAAAAGAAAACAAAAAAGGGGAAATTAACCAAAACTTAAAAAATCTTCTTGTCTGAAAGTAGAAGGCCCATGCCTTTGATATTTGGTATGTAGCATCATCTAGTGAACATCTACCAATATTGTTCAAATTATAGCCCTGGGGTCAAAAATTACCCCTCCCCGGGGGTCACTTGTTTAACATAGACTCATATAGGGGAAAAACTTTAAAAATCTTCTCGTCTAAAAGTAGAAGGCCCTGGTCCACCCAGGCGAAAAACCATGGTACTCTTCAATGAAAAACCATGGTATTCCATGATATACCATCACTGTACAACCATGGTCTACCATTGAAAACCATGTTATGTTAAATGGCACCATAGTTTATAACCATGGTTGACCATGGTCATCAATATCCATGGTTAACCATTGAATACCATGGTTGACAATGGTCATTGATACCCATGGTAACCCATGAAATACCATGGTATTCCATGATATACCATCACTGTAAAACCATGGTCTACCATTGAAAACCATGTTATGTTAAATGGCACCATAGTTTATAACCATGGTTGACCATGGTCATCAATATATATAGTTAACCATTGAATACCATGGTTGACAATGGTCACTGATACCCATGGTAACCCATGAAATACCATGGTTGACCATGATATACCATGTTTTCTCTTTGCCTTTAATGACATGGCTGAATACGATGGTAGAACATGGTTTACCATGACAGACAATGGTTTACCATGAATGACCATGGTTGTCTGTGGTGAATACACATCAAATATCAACTGGATAGCTGTCAAATAAAATTCTAAAAATATCAGTTAGACATACAATTATAAATTGTTCACAATTACAAAATTAACTGAAAATGCCAGGGCCTGGAACTGCCTTATAAGCCCTAAAAGTGTTCCAGAAAATAATCATGTTATAAGAGTTATCACCAAACATGATGAATTTCACTTTAAATCATTGAATAAACATTCATTAACATAAGTTTTACCTGTCAAGTGTTTCCAAGCCAAGTTGAATACATTGCCATTTCTAACTGAATTATGTTTTTGTAAATCTTCATTTTATGTTTTTTCTATCTGCTTTTATCAGAAGAATGAGAAGGAAAGTTATTTACAAATCACTATGTACATACTATTTGATGACAATCCATTAAAACTGAGTGTTTCGTGAAAAATATTGCCTGAATTTTAACATGTCACATTGTCATCCATATTTGAAAATCTAAAATCTAAACTTCCTGTTGTTGTTGTTGTTGCAATTATTAAATTGGTTCTAGGAGTGTTCTATAAGTGTCCTTAATAAATGTTGTAGTGATATATTTTTTAAACTTGGCTATTTATCAAACATTTATTTAGAGTCCAAATAAAACCATTAATATTTAAAAAAAGTGTTACAAAGTTCTTGCAGTGTAACAGCAGAATAATTTCTACCATGGTAGACCATGGTAGACCATGGTTGACTACGATCAAGCTTGAGGACATGGCTAAAATTTATTGCCATGGTTGACCATGGTTAATATTTTATGACCATGGTTAAACTTGATCATGACCATGGCTGACCATGGTTAATATTTGTGTCAATGGTTGACCATGGTCAACCATGGTAATTGACTCGTAAAACCATGGAAAAACATGGCTGTTCATGGTAGTTCATGATCAACAGTAAAATACTATGGTATCCATGGTCAACCATGGTGTTCATTTCGCCTGGGCGATGATGCCTTTGTTATTTGGTATGTAGCATCATCTAGTGAACCTCTACCAAGATTGTTCAAATTATAGCCCTGGGGTCAAAAATGACCCTTCCCCCGGGGGTCACTTGTTTTACATAGACTCATATAGGGGAAAAACTTTAAAAAATATTTTTGTCTAAAAGTAGAGGGCCCAGGCCTTTGATATTGGGTATGTAGCATCATCTAGTGGACCTTTACAAAGAGTGTTCAAATTATAGCCCTGGGGTCTATTGTTTTACATAGACTCATATAGAGAAAAAACTTAAAAAAACTTCTTGTCTAAAAGTAGAGGCCCCAGGCCTTTGATATTTGGTATGTAGCATCATCTAGTGGACCTTTACAAAGATTGTTCAAATTATAGCCCTGGGGTCTATTGTTTTACAAAGACTCATATAGAGAAAAAACTTAAAAAAACTTCTTGTCTAAAAGTAGAGGCCCCAGGCCTTTGATATTTGGTATGTAGCATCATCTAGTGGACCTCTACCAAGATTGTTCAAATTATAGCCCGGGGGTCAAAAATGACCCCTCTGGGGGTCACTTGTTTTTCATAGACTCATATAGATGAAAGCTACTAGAACACTGAAAACTTTTTAAGTTTGATTAAATCAGGTGAGCGATATTATCAGGACCATCATGGTCCTCTTGTTATAATTATAGCCCTTATCTAGAGATCTAACAATTTTTTTTTTTATCCCTTTCCCTTTTTTTTTAAGTAGAAAAACGATCCTGTTTGCTACAGTTTCCAATATAATTTCTAAATTAAGATCTATTAAAAATTGGTCAAAGTTTGGTCAGTTGTAAATATTAAAATTCTAAACAAAAAAAACCTCCTGAAGTCATTCCTTTTATTTAGAGAGAGTTAACCATCATATGACAATTTTGCAGCAGACGACTTTGAATATATTTTGTAAACAAATAGAAAAATGCAGAGGCATCAGAAAGCATTTGTATGAGGGAAATGGTAAAGACTTCATCATGATTACTAAGCACTGAATAATGAAGTATTTCCTAAAACTTCGACCTGATACAAGGTCTATAAAATTAAACGGTAATCAAATGTTCATGAACTATTTTTGTTATCTTCAATTTCATACTCGGTCTTTTTGTGGGGTAACCCTTTCCCTTATGCAAATGCATTTTGATGTATCTGAAGAGGACAGCTTTCGAAAGTTTTGTTGTATGTGGAAAAGGGCAACCCCCTTCCTGTGTGTGTGCTATTTTTAAAGTCAATTACTTTGATGTTCAAAGTATGTGAAAGTTCAATTTTAATATGGAGAAGAGAATGTTGTGGAAACAAAATTGAAAAGTATTAACACTTTCCAACATACAACGACGTACAACTTTAGGACATCTGGGCAAAAATATGGTAAATTTCTTTAACCCTTTCCCTCATATAGACGCTTTCTGATGCCTCTGCAGCAGACAGCTTTATAAAAACATAGTGACAAAAGAAGAAATTGCTCAAAACGAGCAATTTCTCCTTTTGCCACAATGTTTTCCACTTTTATTCATAGGTTATCCATTCAATTATAGAGATTTTCTATTGTTTGACAGTCGTCTGCTGCAGAATTTTCATACGAGGGAAAGGGTTAAATGAAATTTTAATAATTGAATACAGGAGAATGCACAGTGGCAAAAGAAGAAATTGCTTGTGATGATCAATTTCTCCTATTGTCACATTTTTAAAAGTCGTCTGCTGCCGAGGCATCAAAAATCTTCGGTATGTGGTATAGGGTGTTAATTGCTGAACTTCTTCTTTTCCCGCAGTTTTGACAAGTCAATGTTCTTTTGCATAGATATTCAAAGTTATTTCTGTGAAGGAAAAGGTTGTACTTGACTTTATATGTATAAATAGAACATGTTATGTATGCCATAAAGTTACTTTAATTAACCCTTTCCCACCTATAGACGCATTTTGACACATCTGCAGCAGACGACTTTTGAAAACATTGTGACAAAAGGAGAAATTGCTCAAAACAAGCAATTTTCTCCTCTTTGACACAATGTTTTCAACTTCTTTCAGTAATTATACCTAGAGTTATAGAAATGTTCTATTGAGGAGACATTATCTGCTTCAGGTTTGCTGTATGTGGGAAAGGGTTATTTGAAGTCCTATCACATATGAATTTTGATCCCTCAGAACCAGGTCAATATAAAATAGGGGAAAAAGAATAATTCAGATGAATCTTGGAATAAAAATGTCGTTCTACATTCATTGATAACAAATATCAAGTCATTTATTGCCTGATTATTGTAAACCCTTTCCCACATACAAAAAGTCTGAAGCAGACAACTTTTAAAAATTCTAGGCAAAAACATGGAATACCCCTAAATGAAGGTATATAATTACTAAAAAAAAGTTGAAAACATTGTGATAAAAGGAGAAACTGCTTGTTTTGAGCAATTTCTTCTTTTGTCAAATTGTTTTCAAAAGTTGTATGTCGCAAAGGCTTCAGAAAGCATCTGTATGAGGGAAAGGAATATATAATGTAAGGGATCTCATTCCCAATATTTTACCAGAGTCGGCTGTTTTGGTAATGTCTGCCGAAAAATAAAGTATATTTAACGACATTTAACCCTTTGACTGCTGGGATTGGTTTCGTGAAGACTGCGACAACAATAAAAAGCCAAGTCAGCTGGCAACCTCACACCATCTGACCATACTCTATTCTTTTTGGCTGCCTTGCTTAACCCTTTCCCTCATACGGCAATTCTGCAGCAGACGTCTTTGAACGTATTTTGTCAAAAAATAGAAAATCTCCATAATTGAATGGATTACCTATGACTAAAAGTGGAAAATATTGTGGCAAAAGGAGAAATTGCACGTAGACCAAGATCAGTCTTCATGTCTGTGCAGCAGTCTAATTTTGGTCTGACATTCTTTCCTTCTCATGTATCAATATTTAGTATTGGTTTTCTTAGGGACAGAGTAAAATGTAGTCAAAGTGGTTATAGAACCATTTCTCTTGATTGTTTATGGTAATACACTGTATAAAATAGATCTTAAACAGAAAGAAAGAATGGATCATTTTATAAATATTATGTAAATCAGTAAAGCATTTATTTAGGATTAACAATAAATCCAAGATGATTTTGAGCATTAACCCTTTCCCTCATATAGACGCTTTCTGATGCCTCTGCAGCAGACAGCTTTATAAAAACATAGTGACAAAAAAAGAAATTGCTCAAAACAAGCAATTTCTCCTTTTGCCACAATGTTTTCCACTTTTAGTCATAGGTTATCCATTCAATTATAGAGATTTTCTATTTTTTGACAAAATATGTTCAAAGTCGTCTGCTGCAGAATTGTTGTATGTGGGAAAGGGTTAATGATTGAATTATTCATGACTTTTGTGGGTTATGATTCTTTATGGAGAAAGGAGATCATTATTTAGGACAATTCAAGCTTTTGGTTATGAGAATAATGTGCTTTTGGGGTGTTTATGCGTATAATACATTATATTATATATACAACAAATCTACATATGGAAAATCATATCAAAAGAGCTGAAATGAGAAATTTCTCCTTTTGCCACAATGTTTTCAAATTAATGTCATCTGCTGCAGACATGTCAAAGTACCCTTATCACAGAATGTATCCCCAGATACAGATGACAGTTCACATCTAATGTTGAAGATTGCATGAACTAATAATGTTAGCAAACGTCATCTATTGCAGCCGGGTATCAGATAAGTCATCTGTGAATTATGGAAAAGGTTTGACCCTTTTCCCCATGTAGATGCTTTCTGGTTACCTCTACAGTATGAGACTTTTGAAAACATTATGGCAAAAGGAGAAATTGCTCGTAATAAGCAATTCCTCCTTCTGCTACAATCTTTCCAACTACATTTAATAATTAATCTCTCACTTGTGAAGATTTTTCAGTCTTTACAAATATTGTTTTGTAGATTTTGTGTATGTGGGAAAGGTATTAACCCTTTCCCTCATATAGACGCTTTCTGACGCCTCTGCAGCAGACAGCTTTTTGAAAACATAGTAACAAAAGAAGAAATTGCACAAAACGTGTGCCACAATGTTTTCCACTTTTTGTCATAGGTTATCCATTCAATTATGGAGATTTTCTATGTTTTGACAAAATACGTTCAAAGTCGTCTGCTGCAGAATTGTCGTATGAGGGAAAGGTATAAAATGGAAGATGGGTTAATAAATCTGGAATTCGTTAAATTTGTAGCTTCATGCATGACAAGTGCATGATATCATAAACCATGATTTGATGGCTGATAAACCTCATTATGGTCAGGATGGTAGAGCCCAAATGGTATAATCATCCTTTACCCTTTCCCTCGTATAGCAAATCTGCTGCAGCTTGTTACCTGCAGATTCTCAGTTTACAGGAACTATATAATGTTAACCCTTTCCCTCATAAGGCAATTATGCAGCAGACGACTTTGAACGTATTTTGTCAAAAAATAGAAAATCTCCATAATTGAATGGATTACCTATGACAAAAAGTGGAAAACATTGTGGCAAAAGGAGAAATTGCACGTTTTGTGCAATTTCTTCTTTTGTCACTATGTTTTCAAAAAGCTGTCTGCTGCAGAGGCGTCAGAAAGCGTCTATATGAGGGGAAGGGTTAATAGAGGATATTACATGAGTGGTCATTCAATACGAAATTTTATTAAACAAGTTTAATAAAATTTTGTATTGAATGAACACAAATGTTATATTCTATTTATATCTTAAATTCCAATTCAACGATTATTAGTGCGAAATATATATAACGTCGCTATATAGCGCGGTCATTTTCAATGCTTTTCATTATGACGTTACGTAGCATTGTTATTACACTAGTTATATACCGAAAAATATAGAATGACGTTATTTCACGCTGGCGACGTCATTTATGATATAAACATAAATATTGTATAAGTTATCCCCCCCTATGTTTAGTGTACACCAGCAAATAGTCTAGCATGTGTACTGTTTGTCATGTGTGATCCCAATGGAATACTCATGTGAAAAATGTATATGGTGTTTCTATTGATTTATATGAGTTAGCCCTTTCCCACATGCAATCAATTTGCAGCAGACGACTTTTAAAACATTGTGACAATGACCTGAAAAATCTCCATTAAAGATAGCTTAATTTTTAGCTCGACTTTTGAAAAAAAGAGAGCTATTGTCATGACGGCGGCGTGGTCGTCCGGTTAAGGTTTTTTGTTTAGCTCATTTTTTTTTTTTCTGTTTTCTCCCTATCAGTCGAGCGTCTGTGCCGTACGCAGTGCTCTTGTTAAATAAAGTTGTTAACATTGTGGCCAAAGGAGAAATTGCTCATCATGAGCAATTTCACCTTTGGTCACAATTTTTTCAAAAGTCGTCTGCTACTATTGCGTGAAAATGCGTCTGCAGGTGGGAAAGGGTTAATGCCCAAATTTTGAATACTAGTGACCCAGGTGTAATTGTCCCCCGCTTTTAGCGAAAGCTGGGGACTATTATTTCTCATTCGTCAGTCCGTCAGTCCGTCAGTCACGCTGTCACAAAAACTTTAACCTTGGTCATAACTTCTGAACCGTAATAGGTACTGCTTTCATATTTCACATGTGTATTCCTTGTGACAACCCCTTTCCATCAATACCAATTTTTTTGACCTTGTGACCTTGACCCTGACGAGTTATGGCCCTTTACCCCTATGTATGACTAAATTCATTTCCGGGCTATTTCTCTGCAACCGCTTTTTGGAATTTTATGAAACTTCATAGGAAGGATCACCACCAAGTGTAGATGCGCATATCGTGTTTGCGTTCCAGTTGGATTATTTTGCACAGAGTTATGGCCCTTTACCCCACCATCAGGCTATGTATGACTAAATTCATTTCCGGGCTATTTCTCTGCAACCGCTTTTTGGAATTTTATGAAACTTCATAGGAAGGATCACCACCAAGTGTAGATGCGCATATCGTGTTTGCGTTCCGGTTGGATTATTTTTCACGGAGTTATGGCCCTTTACTCCACCATCAGGCTATGTATGACTAAATTCATTTCCGGGCTATTTCTCTGCAACCGCTTTTTGGAATTTTATGAAACTTCATAGGAAGGATCACCACCAAGTGTAGATGCGCATATCATGTTTGCGTTCCGGTTGGATTATTTTGCACGGAGTTATGGCCCTTTACCCCACCATCAGGCTATGTATGACTAAATTCATTTCCGGGCTATTTCTCTGCAACCGCTTTTTGGAATTTTATGAAACTTCATAGGAAGGATCACCACCAAGTGTAGATGCGCATATCGTGTTTGCGTTCCGGTTGGATTATCTTTCACGGAGTTATGGCCCTTTACTCCACCATCAGGCTATGTATGACTAAATTCATTTCCGGGCTATTTCTCTGCAACCGCTTTTTGGAATTTTATGAAACTTTATAGGAAGGATCACCACCAAGTGTAGATGCGCATATCGTGTTTGCGTTCCGGTTGGATGATTTTTCACGGAGTTTTACCCCACCATCCGGCTATGTATGACTTAATTCATTTCCGGGCTATCTCTCTGCAACCGCTTTTTGGAATTTGATGAAACTTTATAGGAAGGATCACCACCAAGTGTAGATGCGCATATCATGTTTGCGTTCCGGTTGGATTATTTTTCACGGAGTTATGGCCCTTTACTCCACCATCAGGCTATGTATGACTAAATTCATTTCCGGGCTATTTCTCTGCAACCGCTTTTTGGAATTTTATGAAACTTCATAGGAAGGATCACCACCAAGTGTAGATGCGCATATCGTGTTTGCGTTCCGGTTGGATGATTTTTCACGGAGTTATGGCCCTTACTTCTGAACCGTAATAGGTACTGCTTTCATATTTCACATGTGTATTCCTTGTGACAACCCCTTTCCATCAATACCAATTTTTGTGACCTTGACCCTGGCGGGGGACCATGATTCTCTGAATTTGCTTGTTTAGTTTACTTTTTCCAGTGTTTCAATATCACATAATTGAGGGATGCTGTTTTTGTGTCATTTCCTTCCTTGTGACTTCTGCCTGAAACCATCTATAAGGCATGATTGGAGGATTTAAAGTCTTGAAGTGATGGTAATTGCATATATGACATTGAGTTTAAATTCATTGTAAATATGTACCGGTTTAGTATTTTGAAAGTGAAAATAGAGACTGTTAAAAAACAGTTTTGTCCAAGCCCAAAATGACAGTAACCATCTTTGTATGATGAGCATAATACGTGTCACCCCCCATTTTCTACCCTTAGAAAGTGTGACAATTATGATGAAGAACGCAAGCGTTATGCCCCCTCTTAGAGGAGTCTGGATATCAATTAAACAAATTTGCTTGGTTTGATAACCTCTTAGCTCTATTGGCATTTAGCTCATCATTGGATGACTTGTAACTGTATGGTAGTGAGGTCAGTGATTGAAAGTTCAAGGTTACAGTGACCTTGACCCTTTCCCTGATTCATGCATGATTTGGTGCAGACTGATGTCATTATCTTTACTGGATACATACAATTAGAGTTTAAAAATATAATGATTTTCAATGTTAATTTTTGAATGATTTCTCATGTATATCATTCTGGGAGAGAAATACAAATAAGGGAAATAAATCACTCTGACAAAGAATTAATTTCTCACAGTGGCTATAGTTTAACTTGCTATGAGTGAATGGAAAGTATTTAATTATTTCCCCATCCCCTTGCTTTCTCCATAATAACAGAATTTCCGTAAAACCTAGTGTCTTCAAACTTCATGGGAAGATTTGACTAATTAAGTAGATGACCCCTTTGTTTTAGGTGTAACTGGGTCAAAGTCACAGGAGTCATATAGGTCATTTCCGCTGAATATCTCGAGAACACTTTGACCCAGAGTCTTGCAACTTCATGGGACGATTGGTTCAATTTATTAGATGATCCCTTAAGTTTTTGGGTAACTGTGTCAATGACAAAGTAATCATAAGGCCAAATCTGATTTAACATAACATCTGCAGAATTGTTTGACCCAGAGCCTTCAAACATCAACAGATGATTGGTGTAATGAATTAAAAAAAAAAAATGTCAAAGGTCAAGGTTATAGGAATCATAAAGGTCCAATCCAATTCCACTCAGTTTCTCAATAACTTTATACCCAAGTGTCTTCAAACTTTATAGGATGATTGGTCTAATTGAGTAGATGATCCCTGTTGGTTTGGGGTCAAAGGAGTCATAAAGGTAGTCTCTGTTTCCAGTTGATATCTCAAGAACCTTTAAACAGTGAGTATTGAAACTTCATAGGATGATTTGTCTCATTGAGTAGACAGTCCCTGTTGTCCTTGGGGACACTTGGTCAAAGGGAAGCGTCACAAGGGCCATAAAGAGCAAATATGTTTGTGTTCAATACCTCAAGAATCCTTTGACCCAAGAGTCTTCAAACTTTATAGATTGATTGGTCTAATTGAGTAGATGGTTCCAGTTGATATCTCAAGAACCTTTAAACAGTGAGTATTGAAACTTTATAGGATGATTGGTATAATTGAGTAGATGGTCCCTGTTGTCTTTGGGGACACTTGGTCAAAGGGCAGCATTACAGGGGCCATAAAGAGCAGATCTGTTTCTTCTCAATATCTCAAGAACCCTTTGACCCAGAGTCTTCAACTTTCATGGGATGATTGGTATAAGTGTGTAGATGATCCTTCTTATTGTTTTGGTCACTGGGACTAAGGAGGTCACAGAAGCCATACATGTCAAGTCAGTCTCTGCTGAATGTCTCGAGAACCCTTTGACCTAGAGTCTTAAAATTTAATAGGATGATTTGATTTACTGAGTCCAGGTCAAGGTCATATAGGCCTTAAAGGCCTTAAATCTGTTTCTGCTCAAATCCCTTTTTCCCAAAGTCTTCAAATTTCACAGGATGACGCCATGGGAAGATGTCTACTATTGTTATTTGGGTCACTTGGTCAAAGGTCAAGTCAGTTTCTGCTCAATACCATAAGAACCCTTTAAACCTTGCAAGATGGTTGGATTCTATTGTTTGTGTCACTTGGTCAAGGTATTGAGGGCTGTCAAATGCAATTTTGTTTCTGTTGAATATCTCTAGACTTCTTCTACAAAGAGTTTTCAGCTTCACAGGTTGATTAGCCTAACTAAATAAGCAGATGACCCCTATGATTGTACAATGAGGAGATGGGTGTTTTTTTTGAAAAGTAAAAAATAATTATTGCATGTTTTCTTTCTCTATCCTTTCACTCAGTAAATTTCAATGTAACAAATCTCCAAATGACATAAGATCATCACAGTAATACGAGATGAAGGATTGTGAAAGTGCCATATTATTTCTATAAGCCATCTGCAGCTGACAACAGGAAGCGGTTAAATTGCCAAATAACTTTTTTTTAGACAAAAATCTTCACAAAAATTAGTTATTTCATGTTTGAGCCGTGTCACAAGAGAACAAACCATAACCCTTTCCCATACAAATGAAAATTGGCAGCAGACATCTGTATAAACTTCTTGTTGTAAAAAAAGGGAAGCTCTCAATAAATGAAAGAATTACTATTGAATAGTGCTGAAACATGGTGGCAAAAGGAGATATCTCTCAACGTGAACAATATCTTCTTTTATCAAAATACGGTTTTCTAAAGTGTTTGGCTGCAGATGATTTAATTCACATCTGGATATGCAAAAAGGGTTTGGGGATCAGATAGCATACACTTTGTTCTTGCCTTATTTTAAAGAGACCCAGAAACCGCCAGATTGTTTGAAAGACTATAAGTAGAGAACAAGAAGCAATAATCAGACTGCGAAGAAGCTCAATCTGATCGGGGCCTTTTCCCAAATATTTAGATGCCTCTGCACCAGACAACTTTTGAAAACATTGTGGCAAAAAGGGGCAATTGCTCATGATGAGCAATTTCTCCTTTTTGTCACATTGTTATCAACCGTATTCAATAATTGGTTTCTCATACTTTGAGAGTTTTCATATTTTTCAGTAAATGTTTTAAAAGTCGTCTGCCGCAGATTTGTTGTATGTGGAAAAGGGTTAACCCTTTACCTCATACAACATTTCTGCAGCAGACGACTTTGAACATATTTTGTCAAGAAATAGAAAATCTCTATAATTGAATGGATAACCTATGACAAAGTGGAAAACATTGTGGAAAATTTCTTCTTTTGTCGCTATGTTTACAAAAAGCCGTCTGCTGCAGAGGCGTCAAAAAGCGTCTGTATGAGGGAAAGGGTGAATGATCATGAAATCTGAAGTTTTCTTTACTCATGACTTGAAGCATTTCTAAATGAATAATTAGTATACTTAGTTCACACGTAGTTCCTCTTACTTGTTGGCCCACAAAAAAGAGAATTATGCTCAAGAGCTGTGACACAGTCAAATGAGCCCTCGGATATAATTGCCCCTTATAAATATTTAACCCTTTCCCACATACAACAAATCTGCAGCAGACGACTCTGAATACAATCATGCAAGAAGATGGAAAAATCTCTAAAAATGAAAGTATAATTATTAAAAAATAGGTGAAAACATTGTGACAAAAGGTAAAATTGCTCGTTTTGAAAAGTCGTCAGCTGCAAATACATCAGAATGCGTCTACAGATGGGAAAGGGAAGGTTAAAAATCTGCCTGCTCATTCCAAGCCCGATCTTCTTTTTTTTCACTCCACTGGCAGATATTTGAAAAGACCATTGACATGGTTACATTAAAAGGTGCAGATATAATAATATGACTGGACAAAGGCACAGTTTGATTTGAGTCTACTCTATTCGCGAATGTTTGAAGGTCTATTTTCCTGTGTGGAGGCCAATATAATAATTAATACCTTGGTTTTGAAACATAATAGAAGAGTACTATGAACATGTGGCGTGCAATAAGTGTTATATTGTTGACATTAAGGTCAAAGATGTAATGCAACACTTCCCTTCTGGAGTTAAAAAGGGACTTTCTCAAATTTAAACATTTATCATGTAGCTTTAACCCTTTCCCACATACAACAAATCTGCAGCAGACGACTTTGAAAACATCCAGGCAAAAAATGGACAAAACTCTTAAAACGAAGTGTAATTACTGAAAAGGGCGAAATGAGCAATTTGTCCTTTTGTCACAATGTTTTCAACTGTATTTAAATTAATTATGATTTCATCCCTTTTCCGATTGAAGGTTTCTTTTTGAAGCATCTGCAGCAGACAACTTTTGCCACAATGTTTTCAATTTTATTCAATCATAATACTTTTACATTATATTCAAGATTGAGTGTCCATATTTTTCCCTATTTTTTATGCCCCCGGAATCACCGATTCGGTGGGCATCTAGTTTTTGGCCTGTCTGAAGGTCTGTCTGCACGTCTGTCTGTCTGCATGAAAAAAACTTTAACCTTGACCACTACTTTTGAACCATAACAGGTACGGCTACAATATTTCACATGTGTATTCCTTATGACATGACCTTTCTGTCAGTACCAAAATGTTGGACCTTGCGACCTTGACCTTTGACCTAGATGTTGCCATTCTCGAAAAAAACTTTAACCTTGGCCATTACTTTTGAACCATAACAGGTACGGCTACCATATTTCACATGTGTATTCCTTGTGACATGACCTTTCTGTCAGTACCAACATTTTTGACCTTGCGACCTTGACCTTTGACCTAGATGTTGCCATTCTCGAAAAAAACTTTAACCTTGTGCCATTACTTTTGAACCATAACAGGTACGGCTACCATATTTCACATGTGTATTCCTTGTGACATGACCTTTCTGTCAGTACCAACATTTTTGACCTTGCGACCTTAACCTTTGACCTAGATGTTGCCATTCTCAAAAAAAACTTTAACCTTGACCACTACTTTTGAACCATAACAGGTAAGGCTACCATATTTCACATGTGTATACCTTGTGACATGACCTTTCTGTCAGTACCAAAATTTTTCACCTTGCAACCTTGACCTTTGACCTAGATGTTGCCATTCTCGAAAAAAAAAATAACCTTGACCACTACTTTTGAACCATAACAGGTATGGCTACCATATTTCACATGTGTATACCTTGTGACATGACCTTTCTGTCAGTACCAAAATTGTTCACCTTGCGACCTTGACCTTTGAACTAGATGTTGCCATTCTCGAAAAAAAAAATAACCTTGACCACTACTTTTGAACCATAACAGGTACGGCTACCATATTTCACATGTGTATTCCTTGTGACATGACCTTTCTGTCAGTACCAACATTTTTGACCTGGCGACCTTGACCTTTGACCTAGATGTTGCCTTCGGGGGCATCAGTGTTTCACAAACACATCTAATGTTTTTAATCAAACTTAAAAGATTGAAGTAATGGCGTTCTCTCCTTGGTGCTCATAATTTTGAGGTAAATATCACAATTGGCTTGCTGTATAGTCAGGATAAATAGACCTGTAGTATCAATAAATCCATGGTATAATTAAAAAATTGTTTAAAGCAGCGTAAAACATCAAAACAATCAAACCAATCTTATCTACTGCTGGTTTGTAAATTGCAAGTGGGAAAGGACTTGATTTAGGTCTTAACTTAACAATGGTAGTATTAACTTTCCGTCCTTGGCTTCCAGGATTTTTTTGGGTTAGCATCAGGATTGACTCGCTGTAGTCAGGATAAATGGACGTGTAAAATCTGTAACTTACCCCGAGGAAATGCCGTGAATTAACTTGAACCATTTTGAAAGCAACGTAAAACACCTTCAAGACAAACAAAGTTATCTGCTGCAGATTTGTTGTAAGCGGGAAAGGAAGGGCTTAACTTACACCTTATCATAAAATGACTCTCAACTCTGGATATGGTTTCTCTGTAAGAGTTAATTTACCCTGTTTCCATATACGACAAATCTGCATCAGACAACTCTGTAAACATACCCGCAAACCTTTGGAAAAACCTCTTATTAGCAATTTCTCCATTGGCAAATTGGTTTCAAAAGTTGTTTGCTGCAGAGGCGTCAGAAAGCGCCTGTCTACATGTGGGAAAGGGTTATATAGGAGTGAGGAAATACAAATATCCACCTTTAATCCAGGGATATAATTAAATTTGAAGATTTGTTTCCTGTCTTTTTAAAACGTTGCTTTGTGTGTAAATTTGTTTACTTGAAGTTTTTGTTCATAATAGAATTGGTCTGGGTTTTATTTACTACAAATTTGAGAACATCCTAAACACAGGAAGAAGCTATTTTTAACAGTTGTCTGCTTTGAAAACATCTGAGTGCCAAAAAAGCTAATTTAACATCCGGCTAAATCAAAGTACACTTTTGAATGGGTATTTTAGGTAGTTTTAACCTCATAGTATTACGACAATTCTGCAGCAATTCTGGGAAAAGGAGAAATTGCTCATCCGGGTGAACAATTTCTCCTTTTCCCTCAATGTTTTCAAACCTATTCAATTAATAATCCGTAACGTTTTCCTGGATGCATTTGAAGCTTTTGGCAGATTTATTATATGTGGGCATGGTTTAACCCTTTCCCTCATACGACAATTCTGCAGCAGACGACTTTGACCATATTTTGTCAAAAAATAGAAAATCTCTATAATTGAATGGATAACCTATGACTAAAAGTGGAAAACATTGTCGCGAAAGGAGAAATTGCTTGTTTTGAGCAAATTCTACTTTTGTCACTATGTTTTCAAAAAGCTGTCTGCTGCAGAGGCGTCAGAAAGTGTCCATATGAGGGAAAGACATTATTTCAATTATGTCACAGCGACAATTCACTTATTCTTGATCCTTGGGTAATTAAACCTGAGTACTAGTCTAGGAAATGTGCTTTGCCTTGCCTGAGGGCACTCCACCATGACCCTCACGCCACAACTGGGGATCAAACCCGGGATGCCCGGTTCCAACGAAATCCTCGACACTAACCATACGGCCATGGCAGATTCCTAAGTACACTTTTGAAACAGATATTATAACTTTATTGGACAAGGAGAACATTTAATGAAATAATAATATGTATTATTGAATAGTATTGAAACCATAATGTAGCAAAATCATTTTAAATATCGTCTGTTGCGTGCAGATGCATCACAATGGAAAAGGGTGAAATTAGCAAGAGAATGAGTCAAAAGACATCAAAAGTGAGTGAGTGCACTTCCTATGACAATATACAACTTTCCACGCCATTAACCCCTCATTTAAAACCCTTTCCCACATACAACAAAATTGAAGCAGAAGAATTTGAAAACAATCGAAGGCAAAAGCATGGAAAATCACTATAAGTTGGTTATTGAACAGAGGTGGAATTTGTTACAGTGTGGCAAAAGGAGAAATTGCTCATTCAGCAAATTCTTCTTTTGCCACACTGTTTACAAATGTCAGAAGCGTAAAAAAATGTCTATATACATACGGGAAAGAGAAAATGAACATAAAATGTCTACATACGGGAAAGAGAAAATGAACATACATTTTATACTGCTTTACCCTCTTCTTAGCCCTTTCCTACATGACAATGCGATTTGACAAATTTTCTGCAGCAGACAACTTTTGAAAACATTGTGGCAAAAGGATTAATTGGTTATTATGAGCAGTGTCTCCTTTTGTCACAATGTTAATAATTCATTTCAATACAGGTTCTTTCATCTACGGAGATTTTTCATATTTTTGCCTAGATTCGTTTCAATATCGTCTGCTGCAGATTTGTAGTTTGTGGGAAAGGGTAAACTATTTACCTTATATGATATTTCCAGAACTGTTTGTGTTACAAATATCTGAAGATGAACATCATCCTGTAGAATTGGAAAAACTGTTTTATTGGTACAGAGTTGAAAATGTGGTGGGAAAAGGATAAACAGTTGTTGTTTTTTACAAAAAGGTTTTGAGTATTGTCTGATGCTAAATGCATCAAAAGTTGTCACATTGAATGGTAAATTTAGGTGAATTTAACAAACAGAATATTAAACCTTGTATGAAATATTAAGTGTGAAATTGTAATAGTCAATTAACAACTTAAATCTACATTCAATTTCTTACGCCAAATCTCATAATTTATTAATATATGTTTGGTGAACTAAGCTTGTGGCATTAGTTCAACACCTTTTGACTCTATTCGTACAGTTGTTAAGACTTTGATTAAGTTAAAACTGACCATATTTGTTTAATGACCCAATGTAAATACGAATGTCCTATATTTATATATTTATGAACACTTTGCAGTAGCCGTTCTAAGCTTGTAATCTTGTAACCCTTTCCCACATACAACAAATCTGCAGACGACGACTTTGGGAACATTAAAGTGATGAAAACCTGAAAAATCTCCATAAAGCTTAATTGTTAAATAAAGTTGAAAACATTGTTTCCACAATGTTTTCAAAAGTCGTCTGCTGCTATTACGTCAAATTGCGTCAGCAGGACCCTTTTCCAATTGCGGACACATATTGATGATGCATCTGTAGGAGTGCATGATCGATTTAGAAAACACTTTGGAGAAAGTGTAGATTGCTCAAAATGACCAATTTCTCCTTTTGCCCCAATATTTTGAACTCAATTTGATAATAATATTTATTCCATATTTCTGCAAAGATGTTTTCAAAGAATTTGTGCATTTGATGTTTGTGAAAAAGTGTTAACTGTTTGTTGAATTACAGCAATGTACAGATTATGGGATTATAGTTAATATGATTTGTTTGTGATACATCCAACCTTTCTCCATCAGAATTGATATATAAATTGTTTGTAACGTGTTTTACAAAGCTTTCTACAGCATTTCAGGCATATCATGGCATTTCTTAGGTTAATTACCAGTACTGATGGTACTTCAATCCTGACACCAGTGTGCATCAGTCATAATGCTTTCCCTATACATTACCTTGAGCGCCAAGGGGCGAAGCCAATATTTCCATTTAATGTCATTGGTATGAAACGAAAATAATTGCTTATGATGCAGAGTTGAAAACAGAAAAATTGCTTGTTTGCAAAGTTATTGTGCTGCAGAGGTACCAAAGGTCATCTGTATTATAGAGGCTAAGGCTTGAATTTGTAATAAAAAAAAAAATCTTGATTTCTCTTTTGAAAATTGTAATAAGACATATCTGTTGAAGACATCACTTGACTTAACCCTTTCCCTCATATAGACGCTTTCTGATTCCTCTGCATCAGAGGGTTTTTTGAAAACATAGTGACAAAAGAAGAAATTGCACAATTTCTCCTTTTGCCACAATGTTTTCCACTTTTTGTCATAGGTTATCCATTCAATTATGGAGATTTTCTATATTTTGACAAAATACGTTCAAAGTCGTCTGCTGCAGAATTGTCGTATGAGGGAAAGGGTTAACAAGAAAGCACATTTTATCATGGTAACGGCCCAACCCCACCCCTTTTATAATGAAATGGTTTTACATTATCAGATTATTAAAATCTCAAATTAAATCTAAAAGTTGACACGAGCGTTGAGCAGCGTTGGGTACACAATTGCTGTGTATACAAACATAAAGACAGGTACAGTTTGTTGGCCCTGTTTCTTAAAAGGGCACTTCCTGTGTTTTATCAGCCCTCAATATTACCCTTTCACTTTTGGTGACCTTTCTTAATTGTTTCCTTATATGGTATATTATGAGACATCTGCTTTGAAAGGATTTGAAAGAAAAACGGACAATTTTGAAATCAAATCAAAAGCAGTCAGTAAAATAACATAAAATTGCTCATTACAAGCAATATCTCTTTTTCTAATAATGTTTTCAAATTTCATTTGCTGTAAACCCCTGCGAAATAAAATGTTATAAACTGATAGCATGAATGGTTCAAGAGTATTGAAGTTGAAGAGTTGAAGAATATTTAAAGTTCTTAAAATGTTCATGAGTTCACTTCAATACCGGTTTAAGAACAATTGAAGAATTTGTTGAGTTCTTAAAACGTGCATGAATTTACTTCAATAATGGTTCAAGAACAGTTGAAAGCAAAGTATATTCTTAAAACATCCATGAAATCAACCCTTTGAAAGGTTCAAGAAAATTGAAGGAAATTCACAATTGTTATAAATTGTAAAACATTCATAAAATGCCATCCATGTATATTTATAATGATTTCATTAATCACATAACACATTTATAGATCTCTTCTAGAACCAAGAAGTTCTTATAAATGCATTGTAGTGAAAATATTTAAAATATTCTTGTCAAAAGTAAAGGCTGTAGTGAACAAAATCAATGCAATTCTAGTGAAATTTCATTGGAACCTGCTATGTTACTGGAATACCAGTAGATAACCAAAAATACCACTGGAACTGAACCTGAATTTGAAATATACCAAGGGAGTTAACTCTAGCATAAAACACAGGAACTCTTCAAAAAGAAGTAAGTAATGTTAACTACTTACTTAATGTTTTTTGGTGGGAGAAATATGTTGTGTTTCAAAGGCACAGAGAAGTTTTTTGTAATTTCTTATGAACAACTTGATGGGCCGTTTGGTAAACGTCTTAAATGTTACATTGTTTATTAAATTAGCAAATTGTATTGTACTATGTCATAAACAACATGTTTATATTGGTGATTTATTGAAGTATCACATTACCACATGTGGGAGAAGCCATGTCTTCATATAACAAATATTTTTTATAGAATTCTGGTTCAACTTTGTTTCAATAAACCAGAATATTTTCTGTACAGAATCTGCACAGGCTTTCTGTATTTTCTTCTGTACAGAATCTGGTTCTTAGGTCCACCCAGACTATTTCGTACACTGGTTACCACCCAAATGAATTGTGCCGGCCACTTCATGAACCATTTATGACATCATCATGTTCATGAACATTTTAAGAACTTTGTTCATGAACTGTTCTTCCAGTCCTTGAAGTACAAATAGGACATTGAAATATATTTGAAAAATGGATATGAATAATTCATGAATTTCGAGACATGAACAGTTCATTTTCAGAACATAAAGTTAAAATGGGACTATAGTTATATAGAATAAATTTCATGAACAGTTCATGAATCAAGTATTCATGAACTGTGCATAACATATCTTGCCCTTGAATGATTCATAGATAATTCATGAATTATTAAAGAAAGTTTGGCAGTGAAAAGTCGTTGAAATAACCTTCAATACATTTCATGGACAGTTCATGAACCATGCACAGTTCATAAACTGCTACATCATGAACATTTTAAGGAAAAGTCCCATTTTAACTTCAAGGACTTTAATGAATTTTTCATGAAATCTGAACATGAACTATTCATTAATATTTCATGAATAATTCATGAACTGTAACTGTTCATTTCACAGTTTAATGTGAATATGAACATAACACAGCCGTTCAGATTTATGATGATATGATTGTGTACCTAAATGTTGATGAGGTCTCAATTAACCCTTTCCCTCATACGACAATTCTGCAGCAGACGACTTTGAACATATTTTGTCAAAAAATAGAAAATCTCCATAATTGAATGGATAACCTATGACTAAAAGTGGAAAACATTGTGGCAAAAGGAGAAATTGCTCGTTTTGAGCAATTTCTTCTTTTGTCACTATGTTTTCAAAAAGCTGTCTGCTGCAGAGGCGTCAGAAAGCGTCTATATGAGGGAAAGGGTTAAAGTTTGAATTGCTTTAGCATTCACGTTTACCAACAACTTGTGATAGCACTGTAGCTTCAATATTTCTATGTAACACGTTGCATTATCACAGTCAAAATATAAAATCACATTCAGGTACAGAAACCTATACTAGATCCTGACTGCAGCACAACAAGGCATTGCTTATGAAATGAGTTTGAATTGCCTTAGCATTCATGTTTGCCAACAACTGGTGATAATAGCACTGTTGTCTCAATATTTCGATGTAACACGTTGCTTTGTCACAGTCAGAATATAAATCACTTTTGGGTACACTACAGAAACGTAGACTAGATAGAATGCAGCAGAATTATATTGCTTATACTTCCAATAGACTGGGATGGTGTCCTTAATATGCTACTACGGCGATAGAGCGCGTCAAGGTCGCCATAAGCGTTGTGGTAACGCCAGAGATCGTGCTGTGGTTCCCAAAATCGCCAATGTTCCCGGAATCACAGCGTTTGTTTTGACCATGTTCAAAACAAACGCCAAGGTTTGGCGATCTGACCTATCACGCAGTAGGGTCGCGAAGGTAGTTAGAAAATCCATAGCATCCGTAACATTTTCACGAACATAGTACATGCATAGTACATGGTGGCAAAGACCCTTCGCCCTCAACACAAGCCTCGCCTGCTGCCAAAACCCGACCACGCGGAGTTCTTAAGGCGTTGTCAGGGCGATGTTACGATGATTTCACCACGCCGATCCTTATGGGGCTCCCTGTGCTTTCTTATGGGGGTTTCCCACTGCGTTTATGGAGTTCTGGATATGACCATAGAGTGTTTCTCAAGCCTTTACTGCGCTCCTATGTCGGTCATTGCTTTTCATATGCGACCTGCTTTAAAAGCTGGCTGTTCAAAAGTTCTTACATCAGAAATTCTGAAAATCTGACCAGCTAATATCGATCGCCATAAGCATGGAGATGTTATGGCGGGCGCACCCTTAAAACGTGGTATGATCACACAGGTCATGGTTAGAGCACGGCCTTTTTCAAGTTTGTAATTATTAGGCACTTTTTCTCACATTTTGTTCACGTTTGTCGACCACCTTGTACAATCTTTGTTCGCCGTACGGTCACTGATGGTCACCATCCAGTTTAACGTGGTTATTATAATGAGCATGTTCTTAATTTTTGTCTTGTTTATCTTGAACTTTTCCCAATGACTTACATTTGATGCATTTGCTGCAGACTTTTATTGAAAACATTATGGCGACAATGTTTTCAACTGCATTCAATAATTATCCTTTTTCTTTAGAGACATTTTTAACATTTTTTTTACCAGATTTGTTGTATATGGGGAAGTGTTTAAATGAAAATCATCTTAATATTCTGCAAAAATGTTCCATTCTTTCTGCAGACAAGTTCAATTTGGCAGATTTATAATATTTCAGGTAATTATGTTACATTAGACTTTCATTTTGTTTATAACTGTTGTTGAGTCAACGTCCAATACATGTTGGTTTTGGCACAGACTTTCAATCCTGAGGTATTGGGTTCAATTTTCAGTTTGGCTAACATTCTTTTTTGACGATAGACGTTATAGACTGATCATTACCGGCATCATTTATATGTCTTTCAATAGGCTAAACAATATATTTCGAAAGGCAGCCAGATACTTATTGAAAACATATTGTGCTTTTTGGAATATCTGCAATAATTGTGTAATATCTTTTTTATATAAAAGTTGCTTACTTGGCAAATTG
>JASEVX010000003.1:138524455-138688343 GCA_031761405.1 Serripes groenlandicus | reverse complement strand
GACTTAATGTGGTTGACACCCTTCTCGGGGAAACTCGTAAGTATATTTAACCTTTATGTCAAATCCCAGTATTCTTTAAAGTGTGACTAAAGCTATTTTGATCACTCTTCCCTTTTCGGTAGCATATTTGTTAACAATTTCTTACTTTTTCCACCTCCTTTTCATGTATTAAAATATTTCCTATATGTTACATTTTCAGATGACTGTTAACCCTTTCTCACACTAATGATGAAAAGTTTTACCACAATGTTTTCATCTCGTCAATAATTTCGCTATCATTTATAGACATATTCCATATTTTTTTTACTAAGTGTTTGCAAAATTGTCTGCTTCTTGTTTGTATGAAATGGTTAAAAAATACGATATGTAAATAGTTAAAGCTTGTTAATAATTCATTTTGATTTTTGAAATGATTTTGACTATCTTTACAGCTCTGACCGCTGGTTGTCTGAATGGTCGTAAAGACATTGTGTTGTATCTTCTGGAACAATCAGCGAGTCCCGAGGCCACAAATCTGAAATCATTCACCCCACTACTCTGCGCAGTCGAGGCTGGAAAATGGGAGATTGCTGATCTCTTGTTGAATTTGGGCTCGTCTATAGAACAGACGGACAAACATGGCCGTACTCCGCTGATGATAGCCGCGTACAAAGGTCATATTGGTGTCCTTGAAATGTTGCTCTCCAGAGGTAAGATCAGAGTCTTAGATAAGGAACATATTTGATTTCGAAACCCCTCTTTTTAGCTCTACTTGCCAAAGGCCAGAAGGGCTTATGTCGTGGCGATTTGTCCGTCGTCCGTCCGTAAACAATTTCTTGTTAACACGATACAGTCTTCACTTTTGATTGTATCTCAACTAAACTTATACAGTAGTTAGATATCCATGAGAGCTCGGTTCCTTTCGAAAACCAGCCAGATCCGCCCATGCATGACTGGATTATGGCCCTTGAAATGGTCAAAATTGCTATAAAAGAGCTTGTTAACACGATACAGTCTTCACTTTTGATTGTATCTCAACCAAACTTATACAGTAGTTAGATATCCATGAGAGCTCGGTTCCTTTCGTAAACCAGCCAGATCCGCCTATGCAAGACTGGATTATGGCCCTTGAAATTGTCCAAATTGCTATAATTGAGCATGTGAACACAATAGAGGCTCCATTTACTATCTGATCTTCACCAAACTTAGATAGTAGTTAAATATTGATGAGAGCTTGGTTCCTTTTGAAAATCAGCCAGATCCGCCCATGCAAGACTGGATTATGGCCCATGAAATTGTAAAAATTGCTATAATACAGCTTGTGAGCACAAAAGAGCCTCCATTTACTATCCGAGCTTCACCATACATACATGCTCTGGATTGAAAATGACCAAAGAACCATACCAGTAGAGCATAGGCCCTCATGGGCCTCTTGTTTCAAGGTTGTTATTCAACTACATGTTTATGTTCCTTACATTCTTCCTCATTTGTCCTTCATCTGTTCTTTCTAACACTTTTATGTATGAGTATGGAAAAAAAAGTAGTTGGCCTTTTTTCATATGAAGGCATAATTTGACCAATCGTCAGCAGACGTCCTTGGAAAACAATGTGGCTAAAGGAAAACATTACTCGGAAGGAGCAATTTCTCTTTTTGCCACACTGTATTCATCTGTATTCAATAATTATACTCTCATGTATAGAAATTGTCAATGTTTTTGCCTATTAGTATGTCTTAAAGTCATTTGCTTCAGATTCGTTGTATGTGAAATTGTTTACAGGTAAAGAAGTTTTAAGTTGAGAAATTTTATTTGATTTTGTCTTTATTACCTTTTTCAGGAGCCTCCATTCATAAAACAGACAAGGAAGGGCTTACAGCGTTGTGTTGGGGCTGTTTGAAGGGTCATTTACATATCATACAGTCCTTGCTGGATAGGGGATCGAACCTGCATCATACTGACAGGTGTGGCAGGAGTCCTCTCCAGCTGGCAGCCTTCCATGGGGATGCACAAGTTGTAAGTTTAAAATTTATTTAAAAACGTTATGTAAGAAACTACTTCATTTAACATCAGATCGCATAACAAACTTATTGTTGCAATTTTTACATCAAATAATGTTTATGTTGATTCTTTTACAATGTCCCCATATAGTATATATATAACACACTTAACACAACGTTTTCTACTCTGAGATGAAATTTTGCATACATTATGTCTAAATAAATATCAACTTTTTTTCACATATCATTTTGAGAATCTACAAATAGCAATACTTAAATTCAGTAATTTGATCTTCAAATTCTATGTCGCTTTTCAGGTCCAGTTTTTGATAGACCAGGGGGCTCAGATAGAGCATGCGGACCTAAACGGTATGCGGGCTCTTGATCGCGCCATCGACCGCAGAAACACGGCTGTTGTAGTGTCGTTCCTCCGTAAGGGTGCCAAACTAGGTCAGGTGACATGGGCCGTAGCTGCGGGAAAGCCGGATGTTATGTTACTGCTTCTGAATAAACTAATGGAGGATGGGAATGTGCTATACAAGGTAATTGAAATCCCTAGTTTAACTCTGTACCTGATACAGATTGACTTTTGGTATCACTGAAATAAAGATTTATTTCTTATACCCCCGCATTATACGCAAACAAAGTTTGGGGGGGTATATAGGAATCACCCTGTCTGTCTGTCTGTATGTCCACATTTCTTGTAAGCACTACTCCTCCTTAACTGCTCAATGGATTTGGTTCAAACTTTACATGAAGGTTACACATCATATGTAGATATGCATGAAGGAAGATCATAAGCCTCAGATTCTTCCAAGGGGAGATAATTCAACTTAGAGGTTACCTGCGAGGGACTCCTATGCACATACCTCCACATTTCTTGTAAGCACTACTCCTCCTAAACGGCTCAGTGGATTTGGTTCAAACTTTACATGAAGGTTACACATCATATGTAGATATGCATGAAGGAAGATCATACTCCTCGTTTTCTTCCAAGGGGAGATAATTCAACTTAGAGGTTACCTGCGAGGGACTCCTGTGCACATACCTCCACATTTCTTGTAAGCACTACTCCTCCTAAACGGCTCAGTGGATTTGGTTCAAACTTTACATGAAGGTTACACATCATATGTAGATATGCATGAAGGAAGATCATATGCCTCGGATTCTTCCAAGGGGAGATAATTCAACCTAGAGGTTACCTGCGAGGGACTCCTGTGCACATACCTTGTAAGCGCTACTTCTCCTAAAGGGCTCAGTTGATTTGATTCAAACTGTATATGAAGGTTACACATCATATGTAGATATGCATGAAGGAAGATCATACGCCTCAGATTCTTCCAAGGGGAGATAATTCAACTTAGAGGTTACCTGCGAGGGACTCCTGTGCACATACCTTGTAAGCGCTACTCCTCCTTAGCCGTAGAAACTTTACCATTGTATCCGATGCTTTGGGAGGGGAGCGGGGGGTATTCTTCAGTGAGCTTTGCTCACAGTATTTCTAGTTTGTTTTATTTTAAATTTATGCAGTTGCTACAGGTTGTTTTATTACCTAAGTAGTGTAATGGTGAAGCATCTGCTTCGGTGTGGAAGGTTGTGGGTTTCATCCCCAACCTGGTCATACCAAAGAATGGTAAAAATGGTAGAAATGGCTTTCCCTCCTTGGTGCTCAGGATTGAAGGGTAAGCGTTCTGAGTGACTTGCTGGTGTCAGGCTAAATGAACCAATATCACTTGTAATGTACCCTGGAATTGAAAGCACCCTTAGTCATGATCTTTGAGTGACAAACTTGCATTAGGCTAGGAATTATACCTTGCTTAACCCTTTCCCTTATACAAACCCTTTCTGACGTCTTTGCAGCAGACTACTTTTGAAAACGTTGTGACATAATGTTTTCAACTCTCTTCAATGATTAAACTTTCATTTAAAAAGGTTTACCACATTTTTTCCCCGTTTGTTTTCAAAGTTTTCTGCTGCAGATTTGTTGTATGTGGGAAAAGGTTAAGGGCACTCCACCGAGACTGTGACAAGCAGCCATCTAACCCGAAATGCCTTGTCTCATAATCTGCAAAATAAATGCCACTGCAAATTCCTGGTAAGGAAAAAAGAACAATTAAAACCGAGCGACACATGCTTTGAACACACTTGTTTTATCTTATAAACATACAATTCTTTTGATCATGCTCCATCCATTTCACGCTAATTTAATTTTTATCTTTCCAGAAAAACAGAATAAAGGAAGCAGCCCAGCGATACCAATATGCCTTGAAGAAGTACCCCCATGAGGAGTACGGTGAAGATTACAAAACATTCAAAGAACTTCGTCTAAATTTGTGTCTCAACTTGTCTCGCTGTAAAAGAAAACTAAATGTAAGTATGAAAAATGAATGTTTGTTTTCAAAAGCTGTCTGAAAAGCGTCTATATGAAGAAAATGGTTAACAAGCATTTACCTCTTTAGTAAGGATTAGCAGAAGACACATATGTTCCTTCAAAAAATCTTAAACACTTTCCAATATATAACAAGCCGTCTGCTGCAGATGTGTCAGAAAGCATCTATATGAGGAAAAGGGTTAATTGAAACTAGATACTTTCAGTGTAGCATTCATTGATGTTTTTATACCCCCCGGCAAACAAAGTTTGGGGGGGTATATAGGAATCACCCTGTCTGTCCGTCCGTCTGTCTGTCTGTCTGTCCGTATGTCCACATTTCTTGTAAGCACTACTCCTCCTAAACGGCTCAATGGATTTGGTTCAAACTTTACATGAAGGTTACACATCATATGTAGATATGCATGAAGGAAGATCACACGCCTCGGACTCTTCCAAGGGGAGATAATTTAACTTAGAGGTTATCTGCGAGGGACTCCTGTGCACATACCTCCACATTTCTTGTAAGCACTACTCCTCCTAAACGGCTCAATGGATTTGGTTCAAATTTTACATGAAGGTTACACATCATATGTAGATATGCATGAAGGAAGATCATACGCCTCAGACTCTTCCAAGGGGAGATTATTCAACTTAGAGGTTATCTGCGAGGGACTCCTGTGCACATACCTCCACATTTCTTGTAAGCACTACTCCTCCTAAACGGCTCAATGGATTTGGTTCAAACTTTACATGAAGGTTACACATCATATGTAGATATGCATGAAGGAACTCCTCCTAAACGGCTCAATGGATTTGGTTCAAATTTTACATGAAGGTTACACATCATATGTAGATATGCATGAAGGAAGATCATACGCCTCAGACTCTTCCAAGGGGAGATTATTCAACTTAGAGGTTATCTGCGAGGGACTCCTGTGCACATACCTCCACATTTCTTGTAAGCACTACTCCTCCTAAACGGCTCAATGGATTTGGTTCAAACTTTACATGAAGGTTACACATCATATGTAGATATGCATGAAGGAAGATCACACGCCTTGGACTCTTCCAAGGGGAGATAATTTAACTTAGAGGTTATCTGCGAGGGACTCCTGTGCACATACCTCCACATTTCTTGTAAGCACTACTCCTCCTAAACGGCTCAATGGATTTGGTTCAAATTTTACATGAAGGTTACACATCATATGTAGATATGCATGAAGGAAGATCACACGCCTCGGACTCTTCCAAGGGGAGATAATTTAACTTAGAGGTTATCTGCGAGGGACTCCTGTGCACATACCTCCACATTTCATGTAAGCACTACTCCTCCTAAACGGCTCAATGGATTTGATTCAAACTTTACATGAAGGTTACACATCATATGTAGATATGCATGAAGGAAGATCATACGCCTCGGTGCCAAGGGCAGATAATTCAACTTAGAGGTTACCTGCGAGGGACTCCTGTGCACATACCTCCACATTTCTTGTAAGCACTACTCCTCCTAAACGGCTCAATGGATTTGGTTCAAACTTTACATGAAGGTTACACATCATATGTAGATATGCATGAAGGAAGATCATAAACCTCGGATTCTTCCAAGGGCAAATAATTCAACTTAGAGGTTACCTGTGAGGGACTCCTGTGCACATACCTCCACATTTCTTGTAAGCACTACTGATTAAAACTGTATACGAAGGCTACACATTATATGTAGATATGCATGAAGGAAGATTTTTCTCCTCAGATTCTTCCAAGGGAAGATGAGCAAAGTAGAAACTTTACCATTGTATCCGATGCTTTGGGAGGGGAGCGGGGGGTATTCTTCAGTGAGCTTTGCTCACAGTATTTCTAGTTACCTATTGCTTTATTTGTGTCAAATTGAAAGCATTTGTAGAAAAGAACAGACGATATTGCCAAATAAATGTATAGTTATTGGACAGGGAGGGACAAAACCATTAGGGAATGTAGAAACTTGGTGTCTCCTTTACCAACAATACTTTTCATCATTTGATACAGGCATGTCGAAAGGTTGAAGTCATTATATTTTTATTTTAATGCTGTTTTCCAGGATTGTGAAGGTGCCATTGATTTAGCAACAAAAGCATTAGAACTAAAGCCCAAGTGTTTTGAGGCCTTTTATGCCCGGGCCCGCGCTAAGAGAGATAACAGGTAGGTACAACTATTAATTAACCCTTTCCCTCATATAGACGATTTATGACGCCTCTGCAGCAGACAGCTTTTTGAAAACATAGTGACAAAAGAAGAAATTTCACAAAACATGCAATTTCTCCTTTTGCCACAATGTTTTCCACTTTTTGTCATAGGTAATCCATTCAATTATGGAGATTTTCTATTTTTTGACAAAATACGTTCAAAGTCGTCTGCTGCATAATTGCCGTATGAGGGAAAGGGTTAAAATAATATTAGTAGTACCGGTAGTAATGATAATACTAGAAAGAAAAGATCCAAACAAAATTTTCTATGTTTTGACAAAATACATTCAAAGTCGTCTGCTGCAGAATTGTCGTATGAGGGAAAAGGTTAATAGGGGTTTTGTCACTATGTTAGAAAACTGTGGTAGGGGACCAGTTGTAAATCTCTGTTTAATTACATCAAGAAAAGATATAAGCTTTACAGATTTCTTGATAATGAATCCAACAAATTGTTTTAACTGTTTCCAAACTACATGTCCATGCATCAGCAGCAGACAACTCTTGAAAAATGTTTGACAAAAAGGAAAGATTGCTCATAATTATATTACTCCTCACATTTTAATCTCATTTATTGGGGTTTGCCATATTTTGTAACAATGTTGTGAGTAGATGGGGTTAAATCTCCCAATCTGATAGTTACAGAACTCTTTACTTATTACTTTCTTCTTAATGTGGAAAAGCAGCCAGTTGCTTGGGAAGATTGTTGTGTGGACTACTGGTGTGAGAAAACCAGGAAATGCATGAGTAGGTGAATTGGCCGCCGTGATATAACTGAGAAATCGTTAAAAATGGTGTTAAAACCTTAATCAATCAATCAATTCTTTCTTCTTACAGGCAATATTCGTCAGCATTTGAAGATTTACGAGAAGCTTTAAAGATAGCCCCGACAAACAAAGAGTTACAGCGATTGTTAATGCGAGTCCGCGATGAGTGCCACGAACAGGCAAAGTTCGAAAATGGAACGGGCCCAGTTGACAGGGAAACGGCAAGAAGAAATTCCAATGAAACGGCTCTGTGAGATGAAAAATGTGTAAATTCAGCTAATAAACCTGAAATAGCAGAGGACTTTCGATTATTTCTTTCGATTTGGACAGGAAAGTGTTCCTGTGCTTTTTTTCACAGTTTGAGCAAATATTTTATGATTATGTATTCCTCTGGGTAAAAATATTTTTCTTGTACAAAGAATTCTTTCTTTGCTTGATACAAAAAATCTTTTGATTCCTTTGCAGCAGACAAGTTTTTGAAAACATTGTGGGAACAGAAAAAAACACTCGGCGGTGCAATTTCTTCTTTTGTCCACTTACAACACATCTGCAGCAGAAGACTTTGTAAACATGTTGGCAAAAACGTGAAAAATCTCCATAATAATGTTTTCATTATTGAATAGATTTGAAAACATTGTGGCATAAGGTGAAATTGCTCATTATGAGCAATTTCACCTTTTGCCATAATGTTTTCAAAAGTCTTCTGCTGTAGAGTCGTCAGGAAGTGTTTGTATGTGGGATCAATATCAGAACTTTCCATTGATTCACAGGGGTGATTTTGAAAACAGATAAATAAATGTTAGTTTGATTCAGCATATTTTTGATAAAATGAAGCTTTCATTCACCCATCAGTTGCTGAATTCAAAACCAATTAAATATTTAATTATAGTTAGGGTGTCTTTCCCTGAAACAAGAAATTGCTGATAATAAGTAATTTCATCATGATTTCGCAGAAACAATTTCCTACTCTAGAAATTATGTTCAAGTGATTTTCTTCTGGAACTTTCAGTTTGAAAGAGTCCAGATGTGGCATATCAGTAAATAATAGGTTAGATGAATAAGAATTTAATTTATGAATATTTATGTTTATAGAAACAGCTTATGACCTTTTCATACATAGAACAAACATGTAGCAGAAATAAAACATGAACAATTTCTATAAATTGATTTATAATTTTAAAATACATTTGAAATCATTATTAAAAGAGGAAATATTGCTTAGTCTTAGCAACTTCTCTGTTTCCCCACTGCTGCCGACTATTGTCCTAAATATGTTGATTAGTCGTATTGAAAATTAAACAAAATAACACCAGTGAAATTATGATTTTGAGACGGAATAGAAAACATTATAAGGACATTAAGAAAATGTATATTATTTCGCTTTTCGCAAGACTTGGATTCTATTTTAACCCTTTCCCACAAATTTCCATACAGCAAATTGCAGAAGACGACTTTGAAAACATGTTGGCAAAAATGCTGAACATTTCTATAATTGAAAGTATAATTACAGAAAAAGTTGAAAACATTGTGGCAAATGGAGAAATTGCTCGTTTTTTAGCAATTTTTCCTTCTGCGGCGATGTTTTCAGAAAGCGTGTATATGTGGGAAAGGGTTAAGTTGTAGATGACTTTACTACAGACTTTCATGGGGATCATTTCATGACCCCTAGCTTTTTCTTCTATCATGTAAATGTTACAAAAAAGGCTTTGGAAGTCCTAAAAAGTCCACCTTTTTTCGAAATATTATAGTGTTTGTGTTCAGTATAGTATAGTAATCCAAGGAGACTGCCATGTTTTCCTTTAGGAAGATACAGTTACCTTTATACATACCGGTACATGTATACAGTCCTAGGTAACCCTTTCCCACATGCAGACACATTTCGAAAAAATCTTCAGCAAATTACTTGAAAACATTGTGGTTACAAAAAACAAGTATTTCCTCAAAATGAGCAATATCTTCATTTGTTCACAATGTTTTTATCTCTGTTGAAAATATTTTAGTGTCATTTACAGACATTTTCCATACTTTTATCTTGATGTTTTCAAAGTCTGCTGTAGATTTATTGTATGTGGGAAAGGGGTTAAGATAAGTTATAAACAGTTCTGTACATATTTCAAACTGTGTTTCACAATTCAAGATATCTGCAACATTTAAAATGTGCTTATTTGTGGAATATTACTTTAAAGAAAAAAAGATATCTTGTAAATTCTAATGGTAGATAAGTCCATTAATTAACCCTTTCCCATGTATGACAAATATGCAGCAGACGCCTTTGAAAACATTGGGGCGAAAAAAAGGGAGTATCTCTATAAATGATTTCCGTTATTGAACAGTTTCTCCTTTTGCTTCCAAAAAGTCTCTGCCATAGAGGTGTCAGAAAGCATCTGTATAAGGGATAATTTAACCCCTTTTACAAATCTGCAGCAGACGAATTTAAAAACATCTTGACAGAAGTATCAAGATTATCTGTAAATTAAAGTACAATAGTTGAAAAGAATTGAAAACAGTGAGGCAGAAGGTGAAATTTCTTATTATGAGCAATTTAACCTTTGGTCAGTGTTTTCAAGGGTCATCTGCTGCAGAGGGGTAAAAAAGCGTCTGTATGTGGGAATGGGGTGAATTCACTGATCATTGAGAGAAGACAGCTTCAGGACAAACATTAGCCATAGTTTTTAACCCTTTACCTCACTGCAGCAGACAACTTTGAAAACATCTAATCAAAGATATGGAAACCCTTTTTAGATGAAAGAGCAATTATTCAAAAACCTTGAAAAAATGTGGCAAAAGGAGAAATTGCTCATTGTGAGTAATTTCTTCCTTTGCCACATTGTTTTCAAAAGTCGTAGGAGTCAGAAAGTATCTGTATGTGGGAAAGGGAAACAACATGGTCTGAAAGTAGGTGCAGATTTGCAATGTGTACATGTAAATACATGTAGTGTAATATGGTTGTAATTATTATAGCAAAATAGTGTTAGAAGTATGGTTGTGATTTTTAAGAATTGTCCTATTTGAAAATTATTATCTTGTAAAATGGTTTTCTCTTCTCTTTTTTTTCATGGAAATATTTAAGAATGATTATGGAAATATATATCATTGTTTGTTTTCTGTTTTTTCCCCCTTTGCACAATGTTTAGCAATGATTCCTATTCCACTTGTATAGGCATTTACGTGTATATGATATTTCTGAAGTTGTTTATACAGAGATGAAATTGTGTTGAAACAGAAGGAGGCACGATTCCGATACAAGTTTTATATGAGGGGCTGAATACATTCATTGTAGCATTGAGGACGTTGTATTAAATGATTGATTGGGGTTTAACGCCGTTTTCAACAATTAGTCAGTCAGTTCACCTGCTCATGTGTTTCCTGGCTTTCTCACACCAGTAATCCACACAAAAATCTTTGCAATCAATAGGCTGCTTTTCCACATATACCGTTAGCCTATACATGGAAGACGAATGACGCTTGTCACAAAAGACTTCTGGATTGACAGCCAGCGTCACTACTGACTGAGCTACCGAGGCTCGGCGTTGTTATAAAAGGAAGATGGTCGTCTATTGCAGATATCCTACATGAATGTTAGGCTTTTATTGCAGAAGAGTCAAATGCCGTCACGACTCTGTATCATGGACAAGAATACTGAACCCGTCAATTTATTAGGAAAACTATTAGGCAACACTATCAGTAATTACCCTTTCCCACATGCAGCAGACTTCAGAAAATAGTGTGGCAATTTAAAGCTCTACTGGCTGAAAGTCAGTCGAGGTAATGTCATGGCGAATGTTCCGTTGATGCGTCAACTTTGCTAAAAAACCACTGGTCCAATTGGGATGAAACTTCATATGTCTTCTTCTAAATTCCTTCAATTCTTTTGAATCTGTGCAAAATTCTGATTTTCATATCAACCGAAAGAAGAAGCTTTATAAATCTTCTTCCCAATCTGGTTGGCCGATTTAGAAATGTTCCTTTGGTGACCCTGTATATGGTCCTTCAACCATGTTGATTAAGTCGGAAAACATGGCTGTTTTGCTTTATACGGCATTATTTAGTTATTGGTTTGCCTTATGACGGTGGAGTGATTCTTGGGCCTCTTGTTTCACTCGCTACAATATTTCCTCTCAATTTATTATACTTAACAATCATCCTTTCATTCATAGATCTTCAATTTGCTCGGTCGACCGCTGCAGATTCGTTACATGTGGGAAAGGTTAATGCTACTGAGCGCTAAGCAGGGAAGCAGTTGTGACCTGGCCGGAAATCAACTCAAAATCTCCCACTCGTACCGTATCAATTTCAGCGCCAGTATTCTTCCATGGCGACTAATGGCTACCTTGTTTCATATATTCTACCTGTAGTCAATTCGTGGAATAGGATTGTCCCTCGTCACTATGACTTGCAATCATCTGAAAAGCAGAACTGGGATTCAAACTTGCGAACCCAGGAACCGTAACACTCGTCATGCCATTTAGATAATTACTGGCGAGATGACATGATTTGAGTTGAATGTTGTGAAGTACAGAAGAAGTATTCCACGAGCATCCATATTCGGTCTTTCAAACATCAAAATACAATGAGAGCAATTTACAATTCCGCTAAGCTACAGTTGGTTGGGACATGTTCGGATATTGGTGTTACATTGCATTAAGTACCACGCAAGCACAGTCATCCGCATGAGGACCATGGTCACAGTTTTAGAAATATTAAACAAATGGTTTTTTAGCTCGCCTGAGCTTTGCTCAAGGTGAGTTTTTGTGATCGCCTTTTGTCCGTCGTCCATTGTGTGTCACCTTCTTCTCCTCAGTAACCAGTGGGTCAATTGGGATGAAACTTCACAGAAAGCATCCTCTCAATGACCTCACCAGATTTCCTTCAAATTTTTTGGATCCATGCAGATTTCTGGTTTCCATGGCAACAAAATGAAAAAAAATTCAAAATTCTTCTTCTCCCAAACTGGTTGGAAGATTTTCAAATAATTTTGTAGAAATGTTCCTTGGATGACCCTCTGTCAGGTTCCTTCAAGCCATGTTAATTGGTCGAAAAACATGGCCGCCAGGGGGGGCGAGGCTATTTTGCCTTATATGGCTATAGTGAAAACTTAAAAAATCTTCTCCTCCGAAAGTGTCAGGCTGATTTTCAAATAATTTTGTAGAAATAATCCTTGGATGACCCACTTTCAGATTCCTTCAAGCCATGTTGATTGGTAAAAAAACATGGCCGCCAGTAGGCAGGGCTATCTTGCATTATATGGCTATAGTGAAAACTTAAAAAATCTTCTCCTCCAAAAGTGGATTTCAGACTTGCAAAACTTTTTGTAGAAATGTTTCTTGGATGACCCTCTATCAGATTCCTTCAAGCCGTGTTGATTGGTCGAAAAACATGGCCGCCAGGGGGGCGGAGCTATTTTGCCTTATATGGCTATAGTGAAAACTTAAAAAATCGTCTTCTCCGAAAGTGTCGGGTCGATTTTCAATTAATTTTGTAGAAATGTTCCTAGGGTGACCCTCTATCAGATTCCTTCAATCAAAGTTGATTGTTTGGAAACTATTGCCGCCAGGGGGCGGGGCTTATAAAGCTAAAGTGAAGAGAAAAAAAAATCAGGTGAGCGATCCAGGGCCATCATGGATCGCTTGTTTCAAGTGTCATCTAATACAGAAAGTCAATATGTGTCTACGTGTGGGAAATAGTTTATGGCCCCTCATTCTGGTATTCAATAGCTGTCACCAGCCTGAGAGACTGGTGATTACTATCAATAATTATCCCTATTATCGGCTAATGAAGTTTGCGAGGGGATATAGTAACGGGGCTGTCCGTTTGTGTGTCCGTCCGTAACAACCTTGTGTCCACTCTAAACTGAACATCCTTTGACCGATCTCAACCAAACTTGGTATAGAGTTAGTATAGTCTAGAAGCCTATTTATTTTCCCATATCAACAACCTTGTGACCACTCTACACTGATCATCTCTTGGCTGATCATAACCAAACTTGTCATACAGTTAGTATATGGCAAGGTCTAGAAGCCTATATATTGTCAAGGTCATATGTTAAAGGTCAAGGTCAAAATTGGACTTTGACTATTCCATATCAACAACCTTGTGACAACTCTACACTGAACATCCTTCGACCGATATTAACCAATCTTTGTATACAGTTAGTTTATGGCAGGGTCTAGAAGCCTTTATATTTTTGAGGTCATAGGTTAAAGGTCAAGGTCAAAATTGGACTGACTATTTTCCCATATCAACAACCTTGTGACCACTCTACACTGAACATCCTTCGACCTATCTTAACCAAACTTGGTATACATTTAGTATATGGCAAGGTCTAGAAGCCTATTTATTTTCAAGGTTAAAGGTCAAGGTCAAAATTGGACTTTGACTATTTTCCCATATGAACAACCTTGTGACCACTCTACACTTAACATCCTTCGACCGATCTTAACCAAACATGGTATACAGTTAGTATATGGCAAGGTCTAGAAGCCTATTTATTTGTCAAGGTCAAAATTGAACTATGACTATTTTCCCATATCAACAACCTTGTGACCACTATACACTGAACATCCTTCGACCGATCTTAACCAAACTTGGTATACAGTTAGTATATGGCAAGGTCTAAAAGCCTATTTATTTCCAAGGTTAAAGGTCAAGGTCAAAATTGGACTGACTATTCCACATCAACAACCTTGTGACCAATCTACACTAAACATCCTTCGACCGATCTTAACCAAACATGGTATACAGTTAGTATATGGCAAGGTCTAGAAGCCTATTTATTTTTCAAGGTCATATGTTAAAGGTCAAGGTCAAAATTGGACTGACTATTTTCCCATATCAACAACCTTGTGACCACTCTACACTGATCAGCTCTTGGCTGATCATAATCAAACTTGGCATACAGTTAGTATATGGCAAGGTCTAGAAGTCTATTTATTGTCAAGATCATATGTTAAAGGTCAAGGTCAAAATTGGACTTTGACTATTCCATATCAACAACCTTGTGACCACTCTACACTGAACATCCTTCGACCGATATTAACCATACTTGATATACAGTTAGTTTATGGCAGGGTCTAGAAGCCTATTCATTTATTTTTCAAGGTCATATGTTAAAGATCAAGGTCAAAATTGGACTGACTATTTTCCCATATCAACAACCTTGTGACCACTCTACACTGATCAGCTCTCGGCTGATCATAATCAAACTTGGCATACAGTTAGTATATGGCAAGGTCTAGAAGCCTATTTATTGTCAAGATCATATGTTAAAGGTCAAGGTCAAAATTGGACTTTGACTATTCCATATCAACAACCTTGTGACCACTCTACACTGAACATCCTTCGACCGATATTAACCATACTTGATATACAGTTAGTTTATGGCAGGGTCTAGAAGCCTATTCATTTTCGAGGTCATAGGTTAAAGGTCAAGGTCAAAATTGGACTTTGACTATTTTTCCATATCAACAACCTTGTGACCACTATACACTGAACATCCTTCGACCGATATTAACCAAACTTGGTATACAGTTAGTATATGGCAAGGTCTAAAAGCCTATTTATTTTCAAGGTTAAAGGTGAAGGTCAAAATTGTACTTTGACTATTCCATATCAACAACCTTGTGACCACTACACTGAACTTCCTTCTACCGATCTTAACCAAACATGGTATACAGTTAGTATATGGCAAGGTCTAGAAGCCTATTTATTTTTCAATGTCATAGGTTAAAGGTCAAGGTCAAATTTGGACTGACTATTTTCCCATATAAAGTATATAAGCCTATTTATGTTCAAGGTTAAAGGTCAAGGTTAAAATTGGACTTTGACTATTCCATATCAACAACCTTGTGACCACTCTACACTGATCATCTCTTGGCAGATCATAACCAAACTTGCCATACATTTAGTATATGGTAAGATCTAGAAGATTGTTGATTGTAAATGTCAACGGTCAAAGGCCAAAGGCGGAGGCAAGGACAAATTACACTTAGTTCTCTGGTACATAACATTAATAACAATTTAAGAAAGGCAAGGACAAATAACATTAGTTTTCTGGTACATAACATTAATATCCAGGTCATTGGCCATATTTTTAGCCATATTTTTAAATTGAATACCGAGGGGATGCATCCGCTTTGCGGTGCCCTTGTTGTACTTGTAACGATTCGACTAAAATATTACGGCATGATTATCAGAAAGGTTGCGATTCGACTCGGAAGATTGACTGTTTACTAAATGACTAGCTACCCTCATCTATTATCCTTATTTTACAAGTCTTTGATATAACCCTATCTAAGTGGACTCCTCAGTCCCTAAAAGGCTAATAATTGCATATAGGAATATGGAACATGTCTCGTTAATTTTTGTTTTTTGTGTATGAATGTTTTTAAAAACTCAAATGATAAATTGGGCCGTAACCATTTAACCAAGGTGATAAGATAGATGAGTCGTCTGCTTTGAAACTGCTTTGAAAACATTTGCAGGTGATATAGTTTATAATTTGCTTTGTCATATTTAGACGTACCTAGGCTGTAAACAATGTTTGTTTTGTTTAGGAGTTTAAGGCCATTTGCATCATTATTCCAGTTATTTCTCGCCGACAGTTCACTTATTCGTGACCCTAGGGTAGGAAATGTGCCGTGCCCAAGGGCACTTAATGACCGCCGCGAAGTGGCACGGAGTCCATGCTAAATAATGGCGGCGTAAAGAACGGACTCGCCTCGAAGAATGCAGCTAGTTTCTCCTTAATGGTCATACTTTCTGCTGATTCAGCCTCACATACACTACCCTCTGTAACCTGATCCGTGTCGTCTAATTATAGGCCTACTTTTAAATCCGGCATGGGCCTTTTCTCGGAGCCTTCCACTTCCTCTTCTCTCCACCGCTCCTTCCTGTTGGAGGCATGTTGATTTAATTGTTCTTAATTTACTATAACTAGGTGTATTCACTTCGGCTAACTAGCTAAAAATTAGAAATTTAGATATCGCCGAACTGGTTCATTCTTGTCGTGCGGACAACGTACGAGTGCCGTTCGGAAACACGTGCATCGAACGAGGTACGTCCGGGCCCCTTGCGAGCTCCGCACAACGTGTCTGCGATGTCCTTACGGATATCGTTCGATTGCATCCTCCAAAAGATCGTACGGGCCCGTAGGCATGTGACCAGAAGCTACGATTGTACGGAGACCGTACTGATTTTAAAAGTTGGTGGAATCGTACGGATGTCGTAGATATGTGATCGAGGCATAGCCCGGACAAGAACCCCAGCCCGCATCCTACCATGGACACATTATGCTTCATAGCAATTGATTACTTAAACAGCTCGCTGGATTGAACCCCTATAAATCCACAGGCCCTGATTGAATCTTTATTGCCATCCTGAAAATAACCGCAGACGACGCGAATTTACCAACGCTCACTTGACAGCGGGTGTACCTTAGGACTGGCGGGACGCTCTTGTATTACATGTCTTCAAGAAGAGGGCGAAACATCTAACTCCCAACTACTGCCCTGTATCCATGTAATCTGTAGTCTGCGAGGTCTTAAAGCATATTGTTAACAGTTAAGTAAGGCGCTTTTTTGAGTGCATATCTTACAGACACACACCATGGCTTCCGCACCGGAGGCTCATGTGAAACTATGCAGCGTTGAACCATCCAGCCAATATCCAGCAGTCTCTAGGGAAGGGGCAATGTTGTCGCCATACTTCTTGATTTTGCGATTGCCTTCGACAAGGTTCCCTGCTGTAGTATTTTCCACATGTTGCAGTATAACGGGGTCCGGGAAGTACATTTGGATGGATTGAATACTTTTTATCCAGAGGAACCTTTCAGCGCTTGAGAAGTGAGATGGTATTTGGCAAAAGAAATTTAATCAGAAGAAATGCACCGTTATCCGAATCGTTAACAACAAGGATCACAGCATCCAGATATCTTACCATTTACTCGAACAAAGAATATGCTGACGCCAGCAAAAACCTTTGTGTAACCTGACGACCTCACCTGACGCTACTGCTGCTAAGGGTAAGTAAGGACACTCAGCTCTGTATGTCGGAACCTTGCCGACTGTGCTTACGACGACAAAGCTGCTGCCTATGCCAACATTGTAAGGCCCATTTTTGAATACTCATCCACAGTCTGAGATCTGGTGATGACCGTAGATCCACACACCCTGGAACAGGTCCGGGGGGAGGCTGCTCGCTTTGTCACCAACCAGTATACAGATCTCAACTCAGGCGGTGTTACCAAGCCGGTTTAAAAGCTCGGTTGGGAGTAGTTGTAACATCGGTTCTACATAGCCAATGTCATCATGCTGTTAACCCTTCCTCACATACAACACATCTGCAGCAGACGACTTTGAAAGTATATAAGAAAGCAAACACACGGAAAAGCTCTATAAATGTAGATATAATTACTGAAAAACGTTGAAAACAATGTGGCAAAAGGAGAAATTGCTCGTTTTGAGAAATTTCTCCTTTTGTCACAATGTTTTCAAAATGCGTCTGTATGTGGGAAAGGGTTAACATGTTCGTCGATGTGCATATGTAGCCACTTTCTCAGAGCACGAGGAGCCAACAGACTTCATCAAATACATGTATCTTACAACAGTTACAAACACTCCTTCTGATTTCAAACGGACTATCCATGATTGGAATCGACTGCTAACGAGGCTCACCAAATACAAGACCATAGAAAGGTTTAGGGCAAACGTCAGATCCCTTCCAGTCAGTCAGTATTTTTCCAGATCCATGTAAACACTTATTAATCTGTAAATTAACAGGGTTTTTTGACAGGCTACACAATTTTAACGCAGGGTACGAGACATTCCAATAGGATATCTACCCTTAACCGGGAAGACGATATTAAAGTTATGTTTTTGTAATATTGATGAAAATTCTAAACTAGGAGAACCAGTAAATCTTCAAAATACATAACAATTAGGTCTATCATTTTGCAGATGGTTTTGCTAAACCAACCTGCCATGTTCGACATAATTCATACCGTTCTTGCCATTAATACATGTTGACCTATTAAAGATGTACAGCTTGACTGAATTGACCCAATGAACGGTAACATTTTTCTTCGTGACTAATTATCAGAAAATAGTATCTAGAACTATACCAGGGACGTAGATAAGAGGGATAAGTAACTAAATTATATACTAAAATATCACCCGTGCCGACATGTGTAGCAAATAAAAAAATGTCAGTATTCATTTTTGGAAAAAAATAATATAATTCAGAAATCCCAATATCGGTGTCTTTTAAAACAGTCATTGTTCAAAATACAAAGAAATTCCCGTTATTCATTGTATCTCTAACTTTAGTTGAAATGTTAAGCTTTCAGAATATGTATTTTTTGCTACAAAATGTGAAAATTTTCACAATTTTATTTCTATGTGTGATATTTTAACCAGATAACATGTGTATTGGTGGAGTTGCCTATACCTCTTATCTACGTCCCTGACTATACTAAATGTAAGTTTGTGTTAATAGAGGTTCTTAACTCTTTCCCGCATGCAGCATATATCTGTACAGATGAAAGTGTAATTATTTATTGAAGTTGAAAACATTTCGATAATAGGTGAAATTAATTTCTTCATTTGTCAAACTCTTTTCAAAACTTATCCGCTACAGATGCGTCAAAATGCGCCTGCGCTTGGGAAAGGATTACACCCTCATAAGTCATTGCCTCACTGTATGCTATTAATTCTCCGAATTAAAAAGAAAAGTAATATAATTCATGAATAGTGTAGACCTATGTGGATCTTTAATTGGACACAGGCAAATGAATTAAAGTTTCCCTCATAACATATTAAACACATTTTCTACAGAGGCGTTGGTAGGAGTCCTGTTTCTACCATGGGAAAGAATAAACAATAGTTAACGCTCAACCATGTCTCTGGCAGAAGCAATTAGACTCAACTTGCCCGACACAATTCTTTATTCTCTTTTTTGCCTCAATATTTTCAACTGTAATAAACATCCTTATCTTTGCTTGTAGATCAAGAGAATGAGCATAATTTAGCCTAGATTATTTCAAAGTCATACGTTTTATGTTGAAAAGGGTTAACACCTCAAGTCACGAATTTGTGGATTTAGTCATAACCAAGGGAGGTAATCTTATCGATAAAAAGAACGGAAAAAAGGTTTTCTCCCTTTTATCATGCCAATTACTCGGTTCTTATCCTTGAAAAATGACTAATATTGATGACAGTTTGTGAGAGACAGAGAGAAGAAAGAAAAACATCCAATTAAAGGTATTTCTTTGTCTTTTTCGTTACTTTATCACAACAGAAGTGATTTCTTACTTTAATATTTTCTAAAGATTGCTTTCACGTTTTGCAGTATTGGATTAGTTTGATATATTTGGAATATCGAATATCTGTAGAGAAAATAAGAACTTCCAGCCATGATTTTCCTGGAAATGTGTAGACTACATCGTAGATTCGACTCTTCCTTGAAAACTAGACGTGCTTGGACTTTCAATTCCGTGAATGGTTCTTTAAAATAAAAAAGAATGTTCAGATAATCTGGATATAGCTTCATATTCTTGAGTTCTTTTACTAAACGTATTTCCAAGAGGAGCAATGTAGAATAAGTACGTAGAATCCATTTTAATTTTTATTCATTCAGCAGGATTAGAGGTAAAAAGTTTTAATTTATTCTCTCAATTTTCTGGATTACACAGAGCTCTAGATAAAGGCGTTTTGCATGTTCTGAATCCCTTATTTGATCCCTGTAACCCTCTGTTGTGGCTACTCAAAACAATTGTCTAAATGAGACGATTCTTCTGAATACCCACATCATAGGGTTTGGTCAGATACTAGAGAGATATTGTATGAAAATGAGCTGTATACTCCTACTTATCCGGTCCGTAGATTCACCGAAATCAACGTTTTTTTATTATGATTTATGCAGTCCTTAACGGATCAGTAACGAAACAACGTAGTGCATAAAAGAAACGGTCAATGTTTCGGAACTTGTTTGTTTATAGTCCACAAGTAAAATCATTTTCCTTTAAATTGACAAACACTTTTTCAGTTTTAGTGCAGCAACAGCTGTACAGACCGTTGTTTACCAGTTTGAGTTTTTGATGCATTAACGGATCAATTGTAGCAATAGGGGATCACGTGACTTTCTGATATCAGGGGGGTCATCTCAAGCAACATTTTAACTGTCAAAACTTCTGCTGTTATTGTACAAGTTATGTTTTATCTAACTGCAGATTTGTATTGATAGATTTCCGATTTAATCACTACTCACTAGCATCTTCGGGAATGGCTAAATTGTCGAAAATAAAATTTTGAGAAAACCCCTCAGACTCAGTCATGGAAACAAAGTGGCGATCCGCTAATGGTAACTCACCTAGCTATTCTATTATCGCCTCAGTGTACACATGCAAAGACAAATGATAATGATTGGTTATATTTCAAAAGGTGTATGTATTTGTCTTTCAAAAAATGTCAAAATAAAGAACTAACATAATTAAGATGGCTAGCTGTTGCCGCGAAAAACACATGTTCTCTTTAAAACAAGGTAGAAATAACTGGGTCACGTAAACACTTGCATCAGACGTTCAGATGATACGGATGAATTTGAAGTCCGACAAGCATCATTTGTATTGTGTATTTAAATAATACCATGAAGTACTTACCTGCCAATTTATACACAATAATTTTGTCTAATATATAAGTTAGCGTGTCTTGAACATTAAAGTGATCCTCTATTGGTTATGATCCGCTAAGGGTTACTTGACTGTATACTAAACAATAGAGTAATAATAAGATACATAAGTGTTTATTTGATCAATGATTCAATACAATGTAAAAAATAACTTTCACCAGAGCGATCAAGACCGTACGCCTTGTAGTTATATCAATTATATCCTCATGCGATTTTAAAATATATGAAAGTTAGTTAGTTACTTGATTAAAATGCGAATTTAATTTAACATATATAGAAACTGTTAACACTAATAGTAATATATCTTATTATAGATAAGTGTGAAGTCGATTTCATTGGATTTCGTTGAATCTAGGGCACCCTACTAATATGGACATCAAATTATAACCATCTATAAATGACTTGATCAACAATTAAATTAATTTTTAGTCCTTAAATTATCAAAAATATATCTACTTACAAATATTTCATATTGAAAATAGAGAATACCAGTTTAAAGCAATGACTCTTAATTCATATATCATTTTATCGAAAAGTAGAAACAATCTTGCTATGCTGACTATAGTATAAATTGATGTGACTTTTCTTTTCAAGTTACAAAAAAAAAATCTGGGCAAATGCAACTTTGTAAATATAAATGGCATAATTTTTATAGACAACAGCGAAGACCCAGACCAGACTTTATTCACCTTCTCTGGTAGCATATTCAAGAAGGGCCTATTTCCCTTGGCATGGCACAATTTTGTCTTTACTTTCTTTATTCTACTTAAGTTGGTCCATTACCAGTTTCACACCAGGGGACCATTGTTTAATCTGTCTGTCCATCTGTCTGGCTGTCTGTCTAAAAAATAACTTTTTATACATCTGTCTGAAAAAAAAAAAGCTAAGTTCATTAAACTTGAATTGTGTTGCAATTAGAAGAATTATGCATGTTGTTAAATACTTCTTGTTGCTTATTATTTCAGGTCAATGTTAAAGGTCAAAGCGGGCTTTTGTATTCACTGTTGCCTCAAATAGCTTGTGTTAATTGAGAATAGTCTAGTTATGCTTCTTTTTCATTTCAATTTCAGGGATCACAAAATGCATCTGATAATACACTGTAGTGTTTGAAGATAACATTTAGAGATAAAGAGATGTCGACAGCAGCCCGTGAGAAGCCCCCTGTTCCCCGCCCACGCTACTATAACATGGTATATCACAGGACTTCCATGAATAACGGTATTCTATTTTGACTTGTTTTGTAGTCAATGTGAATTGAACTGCTGCATGATGCATGCATAACAAAGTTTTCATAGAACTATCTGTATATATACTATAGTACTGTTCACTGAATGTATTAGTCATACTGTTTTTATCGGAGAATTATAATAATTCAGAGAACTTGATAAGGAGGAGTAAATGTGTCTTTCTTATATGATATCTCTCTAAACACTCATTTAAACCTATGTTGTGGGTACTCAAAATAATTGTCAAACTGAGATGATTCTTTTGAGTACCCACAAACTAGGTTTTAGAGGTAAAATAAGGGTTTTAGAGCATGAAAAATGCTCCTTATCTAGAGCTCTGAATATGCTCGTACAGTTTGATTACAAACAAGAAAGCACTGATCAAACTTAAGTGCAGCACTGGTTGATCATGATATTTGCAAATCACTGACTCAAATGCTATTTCTTTTTTTTCTTATAGATTTTATCCCCCATAAATCACATATAACTGTGCTGCATTTAACTAAAAACAACATGGAAAAGAGAGTCAGAATTGTTTCAAAAAGTAGTTTTTCCTTTTCCGCAGTATTTTAAACTTTACAAGTATCAAATGAAACACAATTTTCCAGAGTTTTTTTCCTGAGAAAGCTGATGCCTCTTAACCCTTTCCCACAAACACACGCTTTCTGACGCTTCTGCAGCATACAACTTTTGAAAACACTGTGACAAAAGTAGAAATTGCCCTTTCGCTGCAATGTTTTCAACTGTTTTCAGTAATTATACCTACATTTATAGAACTTTTCAGTGCTTTTGCCTAGATGTTTTAAAAGCCGTCTGCTGCAGATATATTGTATGTGGGAAAGGGTTAAACCCTTTCCCACGTTAAACCCTTTCCCACATACAACATATCTGCAGCAGACGATGGAAACCGTCGATAAATGAAAGAACAATTATTGAATAAGAGTTTAAAACATTGTGGTAAAGCGGAAAATTGTTTATTATGAGCATTTTCTCCTATTGCCACACTTTTTCAAAAGTGGTGTTGAAGATAGCATCTGTATGTGGGAAAGGGTTAAAGTAATATCTTATTTAGGTAAATGGTTTGGTAAAGTTAATATTGGTAATATGTAAGAGATTCAATAAAGGAAAGAAAAGGTTAAGTCTTTACCTGATATGAATTTTTTTTAGTTTTCTGCTTTTGCAAACATATAATTATAAAAATGTAACATCTCGAAATGTCGACATAACATTTTGTACACAAAGTGTTAAAAAAATTGTGGGAAAGGGACAAAGATTTGTCTGCTGCAAAGGTGCCAAATGTCATCTTTATCAGGGTAAGGGTTAATCCTTTCCCACATACAACAATTCTGCAGCAGACGACTTTGAACATATTTTGTCAAAATATATAATTGAATGGATAACCTATGACTAAAAGTTGAAAACATTGTGGCAAAAGAATAAATTGCTCGTTTTGAGCAATTTCTTCTTTAGTCACTATGTTTTCAAAAAGCCGTCTGCTGCAGAGGCGCCTATATAGGAGAAAGGGTTATGGAATGACAATAATTGTTAATGGCGCGGCTGTTTCCTGATTCATAAGGACAGATTTCCCCCGATTAACCTGTTACCTCATATCACATTTTAACCCTATCTTATTAACTTTTGTAGACAGCAGACAACATTTGATAACATTTCGGCAAAAGGAGAAATTTCTCATGATGAAACAATTTCTAATTTTACCACAATGTTTTGAAAACAGTATGAAATGATAAAACTTGCATTTATAAAGATTTTTCATAGTATTAAGCCTGGATCTTTTCAAAGTCGTCTGCTGCGGACTTGGTGTATGGGAAAGGGGGGTAAGGACCCCCCCCCCCCTAGATTAAAAACATCTTGCATTTGCAGTTCACTTAGACTCTGATCAACCTTCAACCCTTTCCCTCATACGACAATTCTGCAGCAGACGACTTTTGTCAAAATATAGAAAATCTCTATAATTGAATGGATAACCTGTGACTAAAAGTGGAAAACATTGTGTCAAAAGGAGAAATTGCGCGTCTTGAGCAATTTCTTCTTTTGTCACTATGTTTTCAAAAAGCTGCCTGCTCCAGAGCCTGAGGCGTCAGAAAGCGTCTATTTGAGGGAAAGGGTTAAGCATTGTATATCCACTTAATACTTTCCTGATATAGAGGACTGTTGACATCTCTGTATTTAGAAGACTTTTTAAAACATTGTCAACTTAACTCTTTCCCACATATTGACGCTTTCTGACAACTCTGCAGCAGATGACTCATAATGGACAATTTCTCCTTTTGCCACATTGTTTTCAATTCTATTTAATATTTCAACTCTCATTAATTTGGATTTTTCAAACATTTGCCAAGACATTTTCAAAGTTTCCTGCTGGAGATTTGTTGTTTGTGGGACAGAGTTATTGGAAAAGTAAGTAAAAATGTGCACATTGTACCATTCTCTTTTAACCATACAGTTTCGAACACTATCACAAAAATTTACATAATTTCAGGGGCGTAGCTTGGTAATAATTTATGTGTAGGCCCCCCCGTTGATCCAATTTTTGAAATTCTATATCGCTGCAGCTGCATTTTAATAAAATTGTGTAGGCACATGCCTACAGTGTCTAAAGGAAGCTACGCCCCTGCATGTTTGTCAGATGAAGTTCACGGCACAATCATTTTGAAAACACTGTGGTAAACAGAGAAGCTGCTTAAAATCAATTTTTCAGCCTTAGAGATTTTCCATATTTTTATCTAGAAGCCTTCTGCTGAAGAATTGTTATGAATGTAGAAAGGGTAAAAAGGGTAAAAATTACATAATATTATGATGTCAAGTATATGCAATGAACAAAAAACTCTTAACCCTTTCCAACCCGACAATTTTTGACGGACCTGCTTTAGACGACTTTTGAAAGCATTGTGGCAAAAAAAGAATTTGCTCATGATGAGCAATTTCTTCTTTTACCACAATGTTTATAAATTAATTAAATAAATCAGACTTTCTATTAAGAGATTTCTATAGCTTTATCAAGATGTTGTTGTAGTAGTCTGCTGCAGACTTGTTGTATGTGGGAAATCATCAACTATATATATAAACATACAACTTAATAATGTGATTCATAGTCTATTTATTTGTATGTTGAAATAAGACGGATATATATACATAATATTATTTATATACATAAACATGTCTCAGAAAAGGAAACGAGAAGAAGAAGGTTGTTAATCATGATTTTTATGTTTATTTCTTTTCTCTTCAAATCATTTACCTGATATGATTTGTGTATTTAAATATTGTCTGGTTTAACCCTTTCCCTATAGACGCTTTCTGACGCCTCTGCAGCAGACAGCTTTTTGAAAACATAGTGATAAAAGAAGAAATTGCTCAAAACAAGCAATTTCTCCTTTTGCCACAATGTTTTCCACTTTTAGTCATAGGTTATCCATTCAATTAAAGAGATTTTCCATTTTTGACAAAATATGTTCAAAGTCGTCTGCTGCAGAAATGTCCTATGAGAGAAAGGGTTAAAGCATGTGAGGAAAAATGGTAAACCTGCATAATAATATGAGTTGTTTTGGGACAAAGTTTAATTAAATAATGTGGGAAAAGATGAACTTGATGATGAGAGCAATTTCTCCCATTTCCCACAATAATATCAAATGTTATCGGCTTCTGAGAGATTTTAAACTGTCTGCATCATGTAACGTGTTATTTTTATTCTTGCTTGTTCTCAAGATTCCCTTTTTAGCTCACCTTCGTGCTCAGGTGAGCTATAGTGATCACATTTTGTTTGTAGTCGTTCTGTTGTGCTTCATCAACAATTTCCTAAAGTGCCTTGTTAACTCTCTACAGGCAACATTATGCACTCAATCTTCACAAAACGTGGTCACCTGGTCAAATTGAAGGAAAATCTTGTTTATATTCTGGAAGCAGTATTTTTTAATTTGAACATGTTGACATTTTTTCAGAATGGGTGTTTTGATGAAATCTAGGCTACGTTTAAATATCTGTCATGTCCAGTCAAAAACTAGGTCACTAGGTTCAAATTTAATTTTTTTTTTTTTAATACTCTTGTATTAGCTTTCCTGATTTCAAGATGAGTTTTGACTATGTGGTTACCATAACTCAGGTGAGAGGTCCAGGGCCCCCATGGTCTCTTGTTAAGTGTTTGATGTTACTCTTTCCATGATACAGAATTACAGATTATACCATCTGATACCTCTGCACCTGTGGATATCAGGGGAGTAACGGGTTATACATGTACTTGTATAATTTTATACCAGATATTATACATGTAGAGTAATTGTCGAGACACCAATGTTGGTCTGTGGTCTGTATGAGCAATTTCTCTTTTTGCCCCAATATTTATATCTGTATTCAATAATTTCAAAGATACGCCCCAGTGGGTAGTTTTAGAGTGTCCGCTTTTAGTGCTGATTGATCGAAAATGCTGTGATATAACTGGAAAAAAATGTTGAAGGAACAAACAAACAATTTCTTTAACACTCATTAATAGAGTTTTTCTATATTTGGGAAATATATCTCATTTTGAGTGATATACCGGCTCGTATATCACGATTGGGAGTTCAGGTGTGTAGTAATTAATCACGAAGGCCGAATGCAATTCTAGCACTTGTTTATAACTTAAATGGATACAAATTAAGGGGGAACTAGGGTTTTGACATGACGTTGTTTTCCTTGATAAAATCACGTGTAGGCTATTCTATCTTTACTCCCCATTTTATTTGTTTTGGAATTATTCAATTTTTTCAATGAACAAAACATTTTGAAATCAGTTATACTAACAGTCTGTGAACATTTATTTTTATTGTAACTTTTTAGCTCACCTATGCATGAAGTGCAAGGTGAGCTATTGTGATCACATTTTGTCCGGCGTTCGTCCGTCGTGTGCGTGCGTCATCAACATTTGAGCTTGTTAACACTCTACGGGCTACATTTTGCATCCAATCTTCATGAAAGTTTATCAGAACGTTCATCTCCATAAAATCTTGGACAAGTTCAAAACTGGGCCATATGATGTCAAAAACTAGGTCACTAGGTTGAATTGAAGGGAAATCTTGTTAACACTCTGGAGGCCACATTTTCAACTTGAGCATGTTGAAACTTTATCAGAATGTTTGTCTTGATGATATGTAGGCCAAGTTCGAACATGGGTCACGTCAGGTCAAAAAGTAGGTCACTAGGTCAAATTGAAGGAAAATCTTGTTAACACTCCAGAGGCCGCAATTTTTGCTTAAGCAGTTTGAAATTTTGTCAGAATGTTTGTCTTTAAAATATCTAGGTCAAGTTCGAATATGGGTTATGCCGGGTCAAAAACTAGGTCACTAGTCCAAATTGAAGGAAAATCTTGATAACACTTTGGATGCTGCATTTTTTGCTTCAGCAGCTTGAAATTTAGTCAGAATGTTTGTCTTAAAGATATCTAGGTCAAGTTTAAATATGGATCATATTGGGTCAGAAACTAGGTCACTAGGCCAAATTGTGGGAAAATCTTGTTAACTCTGTAGAAGCCGCATGTTTTGCTTCAGCGGCTTGAAATTTGTTCAGAATGTTGAGCTGAATGATATCTAGGCCCAGGTCGAATATGGGTCATGCCGGGTCAAAAACTAGGTCACTAGGCCAAATTGAAGGAAAATCTTGTTAACACTTTGGATACCGTATTTTTAGATCACCTAGAGCCAAAGGCTTAAGGTGAGCTATTCTGATCACTTTTTGTCCGTCCGGCGTCGTCGTCCGTCCGTCGTTAACATTTAGACATTTAGATCATCTCCTCCTTAACCACTTGACCAATTTCAACCAAACTTCACAGGAATGTTCCTTTGGTGAACCTCTTTCAAAATTGTTCAAAGATTTAAATTCCATCGAGAACTTTGGTTGCTGCGGCAACAGAAAAGGGGAAAATTGCCAAATCTTAAAAAATCTTCTTGTCCAAAAGTACTGGCCCGATTTAAAAATTATTTTGCACAAATGTTCCTTCGGGTACCCTCTACCAAGATTGTTCAAATATTTCCGATCCGTTGAAAAACATGGCCGCCAGGGGTCGGAGCTTATTTTCCTTATATGTGCATTGTTAAAACTTTAAAACTCTTCTTGTCCAAAAGTACTGGCCTGATTTGAAAATTATTGTGCACAAATGTACATTGGGGCACCCCTTTACCAAGATTGTTCAAATATTTTCGATCGGTTGAAAAACATGGCCGCCAGGGGGCGGAGCCTGTTTTCCTTATATGTGCATTGTTAATATTTTAAAAATCTTCTTGTCAAAAAGTACTGGCCCGATTTGAAAATTATTTTGCACAAATGTTCCTTGGGGCACCCTTTACCAAGATTGTTCAAAGTCTGATCCGTTCAAAAACATGGCCGCTAGAGGGCGGAGCCTGTTTTCCTTATATGTGCATTTTTAATATTTTAAAAATCTTCTTGTCAAAAATGACTGGCCCGATTTGAAAATTATTTTGCACAAATGTTCCTTGGGGCACTACCAAGATTATTCAAATATTTCCTCCGATCCGTTCAAAAACATGGCCGCCAGGGGGAGGAGCTTGTTTTCCTTATATGTGCATTGTTAAAACTTAAAAAATCTTCTTGTCCAAAAGTACTGGCCCGATTTGAAAATTATTTTGCACAAATGTTCATTAGGGCACCCTTTACCAAGATTGTTCAAATATTTCCGATCGGTTGAAAAACATGGCCGCCAGGGGGCAGACCCTGTTTTCCTTATATGTGCATTGTTAAAATTTTAAAAATCTTCCGCCAGGGTTGCTGCAGCATCAGAAAGGGGGCAAAATGTCCAAGCTTTAAAAATCTTCTTCTTTGAATCTGCATGTCTGATTCCACTATAGTTTGGTAGAAATGTTCCTTAGGTGAGCCGCTACAAAGATCGTTCAAGGCATACTGTTTGGTTGAAAAACATGGCAGTCGGGGGCATCAGAAAAGGGGCAAAATGACAAAATTTGGAAATTCCATTTTTTTTAAGTTCTTGTCTGATATTAAGGAAATTGAATATAAATCCTACTTCAGTGATCCTCTACATTTAATTTGTTCAAGCTGTTTTGATTAGTTACAAAATCATAGCAACCTCGCGTCATCACAAAAGGGGTAAATTGAACTTTTAGCTACAAATGACAACTCCTACCATTCCACTTGACCAATTTCAACGTTACTTCACAGGAATGTTCCTTTGATGGTCCTCTTTCAAAATTGTTCAAATACTTGCATTCTGTGTAGAACCTTTGTTGCTGCAGCATCAGAAATTGAGAAAGCTCTTGTTAGATTTCAAGATAAAAATGGCTTTTACTGATAAACTATTTCTTTAACTGAGTGTCCACTCCTTGCAGTTTCATTTGAACTCCTGATCAAATGTTCACAGATATTTGCAGTTAAATATTTGCTTCTAATTAACTATCATTCAGGTGATCGATTTTAGGGCCATCTTGGCCCTCTTGTTGCTTTAGCAGCTTGAAATTTTGTCAGAATGTTTGTCTTAAAGATATCTAGGTCAAGCTTACATATGGGTCATATTGGATCAGAAACTAGGTCACTAGGCCAAATTGAGGGAAAATCTTGTTAACTCTGTAGAAGCCGCATGTTTTGCTTCAGTGGCTTGAAATTTGGTCAGAATGTTGAGCTGAATGATATTTAGGCCAAGTTTGAATATGGGTCATGCCGGGTCAAAACTAGGTCACTAGGTCAAATTGAAGGAAAATCTTGTTAACACTTTGGATGCCGCATTTTTTGCTTCAGCAGCTTGAAATTTGGTCAGAATGTTTGTCTAAATGATATCTAGGCCAAGTTCGGATATGGGTCATACCGGGTAACCCCGGTTAAAAACTAGGTCACTAGGCCAAATTGAAGCGTAATCTTGTTAACAATCTGGATACTGCATTTTAATTTCAGCATGATGAAACTTTATCAGAATGTTTTTCTTGGTGATATGTAGGCCAAGTTCGAATATGGGTCATGCTGGGTCAAAAACTAGGTCACTAGATCAAATTTCGAATATTGGTCATATTGGATCAGAAACTAGGTCAATAAAGGAAAATATTGTTCAAACTCCGGAGGCCGCATTTTTACTTTAAGCAAGTTGAAACTTTGTCAGAATGTTGTCTTGATGATATCTAGTCCATGTTGGAATATGGGTCATATCAGGTAAAAAATATAGATCACTAGGCCAAATGAAGGAAAATATTGTTAACACTGTGGAGGTTGCATTCAGAATAATTATCTTGATGTGTTTTGCATTGCAGTACATTGTATAATTAAGGTGAGCGATCCAGGGCAATCATGGCCCTCTTGTTTTATTGTTCTTAAACTCATCATGGGCAATTTGTTACTATCTCATTCTAACACGTTTTCGACCGCGCCAAAAATGTTGGTAAAACACGTGAATGACGTCATACATTGATACTGCATTTAGATCATGCTCAAATCCTTCTTTATGTATAGAAGAGAAATTGTCAATAGTGTTAGAATTTTGTATATATGTTTTCAAAGTCATCTGCTACAGCTTTTGTATATGTCGGAAAGCATTTAACCATTTCTTACAGACAACAAATCAGCATCAGACGACTTAAAAAAAAATTTAGGCAAATGCTGTAAACTGTTTTTTAGAGAAATTCAATTATTGTAAAGAGGTGAAAACATTGTGGCTAATGGAAAAATTGACTTCTTTTGCCACAATGGATTTTTTTAAGCGTCCGCTGCAAAGGCTTCAAACATAAAAGTATGTCTGTAAGTGGGAAACGGTTAGATATGCTACTTATGTGATAATCATCTTTTGATCCTTTGTTGTGTACAAGATTGACATTAATGAAAGCATTTCCTCATGCAATGGTGCCTTTTTCTCGAAACAGACAGTATTTGATAAGATAAAACAAAAATGCCTGTTGCTCATTAACTCTTGTTGTGCATTGTCTCCTTGTTTTAGATCACCTGAGTTGAAGACTGAAGGTGACATATTCGGTTCACTCTTTATCTGCCATCTGTCCGTTGTTAACTTATAGCTTCAAATGACATCTCCTTAACCACTGAACAAATTTTTACCCATCTTCCCAGTCATATTTTTACTTGCTGTATCATCATGCCCAAACTTTAAAATTATTCTCCTCTGAATCAGATTTAAAAATAATGTCATATAAATGTTTCTTGGGTGACACACTACAAAAGTTGTTTAAGCAGTATTGGTTGGATTCAAAAAACATAGCCACCAGGTGGCATCAGAAAAGGGATAAAATGACAAAACTTAAAAGTTCTTTTCCTCTGATTTTGCTAGTCTGATTTCAAAATGATTTGACAGGAATGTTCCTGTGACCCTGAAAGACTTAACACAAAAAAGTGATATTGATAAGTTTAAAAACATGGAAGGGGGTTAAATGTCAAAACTTTCTAATTATTCTCCTGAATCTGCTTCTTAAGGTACTTTTTTAATGTGTGTGAAATTATTTGTTACTTTTAGGTTTCTGTGGTTTGTTTGGAAATGTCCTTTACTGATATGCCGTTTTATTTACATGCAGTTTCTCTCCCACTCTTGATGGGAAAACCCGCTGACATTATGATTTAAGCAATTACATATTAAACTACCTTATCGTCACTCAGTGGATTGATTTAGAGTCATCTTGGCCCTCTTGTTTGGTAGTAACTCCTTGTTTGATGATTTGCAAAGATAAAAGACAATAAGGGTAATGGAGAACTGGCTCAAAATAAGCAATTATTCTAATAATGTCTCAGAATGTTTTGTAAATTATACTCGGTTGTGGGTTTGATCTCATACCAAAGATTTTCAAAAAGGTAGTGATTGTTTCCCTTCTTGGCGCTCAGTGTTGCTGGATTAGCATTGGGACTGGACTGGCTGGTGTCAGAATAAAATGGTAACTTACTCAGGAAATGCCATGATATAACTGAAACACTGTTGAAAGCGGCATAAAACACCAATCAATCGGCTGTCTTGAAATTATAAGGTTTGTGTACCAAGAATTGTTGTCATTTTGCTTGACTATTAGAAGAATAGGGAGGCTATTGTACTTGTCCTGGCATCGGCGTCATATTCCAAGGGATTGTATTATGATTATTCCGATCACTACACTGATCGATACTGACAGCTTCTTTTGCAACAGAATACTTTGGAAAACATTGTTGGAATAGGAAAAAAAAAAATTAAATGAGAAATATCTGTATCAGAGAAATTGTCAACCATAATTTCCCCAAAACAGATGCATTTTAAAGCATCTGCAGCGAACAGTTTTGAAAACATTGTGCGAAAAATGAGAATTAGTTCATAATGGGAAAAATGTCTCCTTTTCACACAATGCTTTCTAAAGTTGTTCTTTCATTTAGAAAGTGTTTTACTATTTACCTATGGTCCCGCAGATCTTTACAAAGTTGTCTGCTGCACAACTTCATATCTTAGAAAAGGTTAACTTATGTGGCACATGTATAATTCAACAGTAGGTGACATTTATGTACATATTCCCGGAACTGTAGTAGACAAGAAAACATTTTCTCATAGTTAATTCTCTTAACCCTTTCCCATATACAGATGCTTTCTGACGCTTCTGCAGCAGACGACTTTTGAAAAATATGACAAAAACAGGAATTGCTCAAAACGAGCAATTTCTCCTTTTGCCACAATGTTTTCAAATTTGTTCAATAATTATACCTTCATTTATGGCGATTTTCCACGTTTGTGCCTAGATGTTTTCAAAGTTGTCTGCTGCACATTTGTTGTATGTGGGAAAGGGTGACACGATCCTGCCAACAGACGCTTTTGTCACAACTGGAGCAGACAATCTTTGAAAAATCACTGTGGTAAAAGGTGAAATTGCTCATAATGATAAATTTTCCTTTTTGCCACAATGTTTTCATTACTTTGAATAATAGAGATGATCCATATTTTTTCCAAGATTTGTTCACAGTTGTCTGCTGCGGGTTTGTTGTATTTGGGAAAGTTTGACACAATCTAATGCTTATTCTTGTTACCTTTCTGATATAAACTTTTGAAACAAATTATTTCACAATATGGAAAAGGGAGAAGTTTCTTTAAACAAGATTTTTTTTTTAATTTTTAACTCCGTGTTTTCAATATTTTTATCAGTTCTTAACCCTATCCCTCATACAGACGCTTTCTAAGGCATCTGACGACTTTTGAAAACATTGTGACGAAAGGAGAAATTGCTCATAATAAGCAATTTCTCCTTTTGACACAATGTTTATACTTTCATTTACAAACATTTTTATATTTTTGTAGAGAATTTTTCAAAGCTATCAGCTGCAGATTTGTTGTTTGTTGGAAAGGGTTAGTTGTACATTTCCTAAGAGTATTCAATCCCAATTAAGATTCTCAGTGTTGTATTAATCATTGGCATGCACATGATATGACTGAGGCGTGGCATCCTGGTTTCAATCCATGCTGATTGTGTTCAAAGTGGAGTGCCTCTTTGATCAGTCACATTTGCATTACTGGCAAGTCATAGGAGGTTATGAGTAAGTACAATGTTGCCATGATATTACTGAAACACTATTTAAAACAGTGATAAATCCCTATGAATAAATAAATAATGTATAATTCATAATGGTTTTGTAGTGAAAGCTTTAATCCTTTCCCACATACAGCAAATCTGCAGCATACAACTTTGAAAACAATCATGCAAAAACATGGAAAATCTCTAGTAAATGAGAGTGTAATTACTGAAAAAAGCTGAAAACACTGTGGCAAAAGGTGAGATTGCTCATTTGAGCAATTTCATCTTTTGTCACAATGTTTTCAAAAGTCCTCTGCTGTTGAGAATGAGAAAGTGTCTATATGAGGGAAAGGTTAACGTTCTCTCTCATATTTTAATAATGGCCTTTAACCCTTTCCCTCATATAGACGCTTTCGGACGCCTCTGCAGCAGACGGTTTTTTGAAAACATAGTGACAAAAGAAGAAATTGCTCAAAACGAGCAATTTCTCCTTTTGACACAATGTTTTCCACTTTTTGTCATAGGTTATACATTCAATTATGGAGATTTTTGACAAAATACGTTCAAAGTCGTCTGCTGCAGAATTGTCGTATGAGGGAAAGGATTAACCCTTGCCGACATACAGCATAATCTGCAGCAGACACCCTTGAGGACATTTAGCATAAAATATTTGAAGTCTCTATAAATGAAGGTATAACTACTGAATGTAGTTGAACATTTTGTTGCAAAAGGAGAAACTGCTCGTAGGTGGTAAAGGGTTATGGTATGTCACCTGACTCCAAAACGTTGGGTATTATTAAATAACCAAAATATCTCGTGATTTTACACATTTTTTTAGGTTTTTTCCCCTCATAAGTAATTTCCGCCTGTTAAGCCTTTCTCTGATACAGACAACTTTTGACATCTCTGCACCAGACTTATACATGAAGTTGAATGTAATAGGAAAATAGATAAATTAATCAAGACAAGCAACCTTTCATTTTATCCCCAACGTTTTAAATCAAATCAAAATCAAACAAAATCTGTTCCCCGCTCCTGCCCTTTTTGTTTCGCGTAGATATTGGAGTGAGACATAGCAGTCACTTTTCCGACGACGGACACTTTTACAAATAACTATATATCAGCAACCCCTTCTGGAATTTTTCTGAAACTTTGTCAGATGTATTGTTTGGTCATGGGACATCATTCAATGTAAAAATTTCAAGGTCAAGGTCATCATTTTGCAGAACGTGACCTTGGTTAGGTAACTTAACCTCAAAACTTAACCTTGGTTATATCTCATCAACCCATCAGCTAGAACATTTCTGAAACTTTGTCAGATGTATTGTTTGGTCATGGAAGATCATTCAACATAAAGATTGTCAAAGTCAAGGTCATAATTTTGCAGAACTTGACCTTGGTTAGGTAACTTAACCTCAAAACTTAACCTTGGTTATATCTCAGCAACCCCTGCTGGAATTTTTCTGAAACTTTTTCAGATGTATTTTTGGGTCATGGAATATCATTCAAAGTCAAAATGTTCAAGGTCAAGGTCATAATTTGCCAGAACTTGACCTTGGTTAGGTAACTTAACCTCAAAACTTTGGTTATATTTCGGCAACCCCTGCTGGAATTTTTCTGAAACTTTTTCAGATGTATTGTTGGGTCATGGAATATCATTCAAAGTCAAAATGTTCAAGGTCAAGGTCATAATTTGCCAGAACTTGACCTTGGTTAGGTAACTTAACCTCAAAACTTTGGTTATATCTCAGCAACCCCTGCTGGATTTTTTCTGAAACTTTGTCAGATGTTTTGTGAAGACATGGAACATCATTCAATGTCAAAATGATCAAGGTCATAATTTGCCAGAACTTGACCTTCAGGTGAGGTAACTTAACCTTAAAACTTAACCATGGTTATCTTTGACTGTAGAGGCCACATTTTGCATTCATTCTTCATGAAAGTTTATCAGAACACTTGTCTCGAACAAATCTCTGTTAACCCTTTCGCTCATACAGATGCTTTTTGACGCCTCTGCAGCAGACAGCTTTTTGAAAACATAGTGACAAAAGAAGAAATTGCTCAAAACGAGCAATTTCTCCTTTGGCCACTATGTTTTCCCCTTTTAGTCATAGGTTATCCATTCAATTATAGAGATTTTCTATTTTTTTAACAAAATATGTCCAAAGTCGTCTGCTGCAGAATTGTTGTATCAGGGTTAACCCTTTCCCACATACAACAAATCTGCAGCAGAGGACTTTGAAAACATCTAGGTAAAAACACAGAAAATCAATCAAAATGTACGTATTATCACCGAAAAAAGATTGAAAACATTATGGCAATAGGAGAAATTGCTCATGTTTTCAAAAGTCCTCTGATGCAAAGGCGTCAGAAAGCGTCTATATGTGGAAAAGAGTTTAAGTTCAAAACTTAAGATCATGAGGTCAAAAACTAGGTCACTAAAATTCATTTTTGATATACAACTTTCATGAAATTTAAACACAATTATAGTGATTTCAATTACTTACAATTTAATGTAGTATAATTGATCAGTCTATAGTATTTCATGTGTGAATAAATATATTAAGATATATACATGTAGTGAGTTTATTATTTATCATGACATGTTGATAACAATGCATTGACAGACACTTACTTTTTTACGTTTTATCAACTTTACTTTTTTTTTGCATATTGATACATACCATTTAATATCTGGTTTTCCTAGAAGAGCGAGACAACCTCAGCCCGAGGTCTTGTTGGAAGCCGCCAGTAAGCGGCTTCCTGTAGGAATGCTTCGAATTTTAGCACAAGGAGATATTTAGACCTGCCAGTGTGACCACATATCGGCATTTCTCTTTGTCCTAACTAAGTATATTGATTTAAGGTAAATGACTTAAAACATCCCTTTTACACTCTATATACATTTGTGAGTTTTACAAATTAAAAAAAAAACAAAGGCCTGTATATTATTTTAATGTATGTACACTTTTAGTTAAGCGAAATTCATACTGTATCTAGTCTAAACAGTAAAAAAGAGAACCTTTCCACTGAATTGGTTACATGCCTCATACACTTTATTATTTCGATAGTATCTAAAAACCGGGAACCAAAAACAGGCGCGCTACATGTAGTCTGGTTCCTTACATTCTATGATATATAACACAGTAATTAGATGAAAAAGCCACAGCCCGTATTCACCAATCTTTTCAATTTAGATTTTTGACCACTTTTTGGATTCCCGGTGATTTAGATTTAGTCCGTAAGTTCACCAACACGTTTTAAACCGATCTCATTTAGTCCAGTTTGTAAATGTCGTCTGCTGCAGCAGCTTTAAAATGCTTTAAGGAAATGGTTAACAAAATATTGGAGAAATTTCTAAATGCTAATCACGACTAGAGTTTGTGCGTTTGTAATCTGACAGCTTTGATATTCTCAATTGCTCCATTTGCCTCAATAATTTAAACTCTTTTCAATTATCATATAATCATTTATAGATATTTTTTATATTTAGTACTTGATCATTTCAAAGTCATCTGCTGCATATTTGTTTTATGTGGGAAATGGTTAAACTCTTGTCGACTATCATGACTTACCGATAAACGAAAAACAGATTTTCTGTTTGTCAGTATTATTTGACAAATTTTAATCATAACATGGCGTGTGTTCAATACAAATAGTTGATTGTTTTTGGTACAAATTGAAATTTATCATAACCTCTTGTCCATTTATCTTTAGTATTACATTTCACTTTCCATGATCAGTTTAACTTTAAATCATCTCATTCACTTAATATACAGACCCTGCCAGGTTAAATATCCTACATAAAACTTATATCTTTAAATACCTATAAAAGCCATCTGCTGCAGAGGGATGCGTCAGAAAGCGTCTATATGAGGGAAAGGGTCAAGTGATAATAGCATGATAACTGAACGGAGCTTGTAACATTCTGTAAAATGGAAAAATAGTTCACTACTACAATATTTTCAAAAGTAGTCTGCTGTAGATGTTTCAATTTAGGAAAGGGTTGATCATTTGAGAAAACAATTTGGGAAACGCGGCAGTAGCTGATGATAAACATCTGCTCTTTATTGTAGGAAAATTTCACACAGAGCCACTTATTAAACTCTTCTCTTGTTAACTTGGATAATGTTACTTCCTGATTACCCAAGTACCCTTTCCCTCATGAAGACATTTTTGACATCTTGTCAAAAGATTACATTTGAATTAATGATGTTGGAAAAACACAAATTTATCAAAACTAAGAATCTTTTCTTTTCCCACATTGTTTCAACTTTTTTGAAAGTGAAGTTTCTATTTCCTAAATGCAGAATTAATTCTCTCTTAGTAAACTCTTGAAAGTAGACTGCCATCTATTGTTCATGTACCTTATATTAACCCTTCCCCCATCTGCAGTCACACAATCTAGTGCATCTAATGGTCGAATGGTTAGCGCCAGGCATTTGAAACAGGGTGTTTTTGGTTTGATCCCAAGGTGCCGTGCGACGGTCATATAAGAGTGCCCTTGGGAAAGGCACATATCCTAACCTAGTACTGGTTTGTTTACCCCTGGGATCATGAATAAGTGGACTGTGGCTGCAATATAACTGAAATAAAGTCGAAATTGGCGTAGAGCCCCAATAATACGAACACAAAAATAAAAACATTGTCGCAAAAGAAGAAATTGCTGCTTAAAGGTATTTGATTGACATGTATGAAGGGAGGCGTTGTTTAGGAATAGGGATGTAATATATTAGTGTTGGTGATAACTGATATCATATACCTCTCCCTCATACACACTGTTTTTGACATATTTCTACAGCTGACAGTATAGCAAAGAGAGAAAGTTTCCACAACACAGAAATTTCTCCTTTTCCCACAATGTTTTCAATACTTTGTTAAAATCATATTTCTAATTGCATCTGTTCCTTTGTTATTTCTCTAAATGTTTTAAAAAAGACAGCAACTAAACTGTTGTATATATGACAAAGGTTAAGATATTTACTTGATGTGAGTTTACTTTAAAGGTTGCCAGTGCTTTGAAAGTATTTCAGGAAAATTACAATTATTTGGTATATTTATATAAAGTATTATTTAGATACATGATTGAAAAACATTGTTGGAAAAGGAGAAATAGTTTCTTTTGAACATGTTCTCTTTTTTATCCCAAAATTAATTTCAAATGTTATTTGTAGCATAAGGATGCAGACGTTGTCCTTATAAGGTGAAGAGTTATAAATGTCCATACAGTGGTATGTAATACAATGTTAAAGTTGTACTGTAAGTGAAGTGTGGGGGTTTATACACCTTGTATTTCAATGTTTTGATTTGTCACACAAAAGTTATGTTAGACATTCAAATTTTTGGGATATAACTGACAATCAAATTTTGGATGCTGTTTTGAAATATAGATACTCTGACATTTTGGATGCTGTTTTAAAATATAGATACTTTGACATTTTGGATGCTGTTTTAAAATATAGCTTCTCTGACATTTTGGATTTTGTTTTGGATATCAGTGACAATGTCTCATGATGTTCAACGACGACGTAAAGGCAATCAGCGTCATGATTATATTACTATACTTCCAGATGGCGGGGACAGTCAGACGTTACCGACATGGAAAACATATCGTAAGTATTATAATTCCTTTCTTTCACCTTGACCTTTAGCCCTCTCCCACATACAGGAAACCAGCAGCAGACGACTTTGAAAACAGGAAGAAAAAATTATGGAAAATCTCTGAAAATGAATGTATGAGTAGTAATGTACTGAAAAGAGTTGAAAACTTTGTGGCAAAAGGAGAAATTGCTCGTTTTGAGCAATTTCTGCTTTTGTCAGAATGTTTTCAAAAGTCGTCTGCTGCAGAGGTCCCAGAAATCGTCTATAGGTGGGAAAGGGTTATACTGCCTTAGTGATGTAGTATTGGTAGAGTGTCTGTCTTTGGTGCAGGAGGTTTCGGGTTTGATCCTCAAACTTGTAATCAAAATCGTTGTTAAAGATTGTAGTTATGGCTTTTCCCTCCTTTTTGCCTATATGATTGGGGGTTAGTAAAGTGACTGACTTGCTGATGTTATTATATATAATGACCAGAAGTATTGGTAACTTACCCAGGAAATATTGTTATATAACTCAAAAAAATTAATGTGGCATAAAGCTAGTACTTCTCAAAGAAACAAACATATTAACAAATTGACCTGTATATTTATTTTGTATCGGACCAAAATGAAAACTGGTCAAATCTGGCTGAAGAGGAAGTTACATCCCTCGTCTATATATAATGGAGTAAACGTTTTTATTTGTTTCAATAGCGTGCCATGCCCCTATGCTTCAACCTATACCACATATTATAAATCTGCAGCAGATGAATTTGAAAACATATAGAAAACCTCTTTAAATAAAAGTATAATTATTGAATAGAGTTGACAACAATGTGGCAAAAGCAGAAATTGCTCATTTTGAGCAACTTCCCCTTTCGCCATAATGTTTAAAAAGTCGTCTGTTACAACTTACATATGCATCAAAGTGCGTCCGTAAGGGGGAAAAGGTAAAAAAGCATGAAGATAACTTTTGAAGGAACAAAAAACCTGTTGATAAAGTAGAGATTGCCATGCCATAAGATCAGGCAAATGGTTAAAACGTTATTGCCTATTGATTTGGAAAAGTGAATTTTCAATGTTGAAAGTATCTATAATGCACACAGAGGATATAACCACTTGAATGACATATTTAGCAATCTTGATTCTTTATGTATCATTGGTTTCATGCAAAGTGGTTGTAATAGAAATCCTTGTTTGATATGGAGAAATGTTTTAATGTTAGCAGTTTCTTCTTTGCTCACAGTGTTTTCAAAAGTTGTTTATGTACCAGGGAAAAGATTAATAAAAAAAAAAAGAAAAGCAAATAACACAAAGTACATGTATTCATTATTATCAAAAGAAATGCTGCACAATGTATGATTTTATAGTACAGACATTTAACCCTTTCCCTCATATAGATGCTTTCTGATGCCTCTGCAGCAGACAACTTTTTGAAAACATTGTGACAAAAGAAGAAATTGCTCAAAACGAGCAATTTCACCTTTTGCCACAATGTTTTCCACTTTTAGTCATAGGTTATCCATTCAAATATAGAGATTTTCTATGTTTTGACACAATATGTTCAAAGTCGTCTGCTGCAGAATTGTCATATAAGGGAAAGGGTTAAAATATTAAATCAAATTGTTTCTAATGTTGGACTAAGATACCCGCCATCATTTCTTGTCCTTTGCAAGGTTACTTCAACTCCTTCCCTCATGCAACAAATAGGAAGCTGCGGAATTTGAATCTAGGCTATAATGTGGAAAATCTATTTGTGAAAGTAAAAAAAAATATGAAAACCTTGCGGTAAGGAAGAAATTACATACTTTCTCATTTGGCCACACTGTTTTTAAAAGACATTTGATGCAGATGTGTTAGATTGCCTAACATGTCTAACATTTTCAATTTAAACAACAATAAGTTGCTTACTAAGTTGCTCAATCTTCATATCAATTGTTGGATCGCTGTAACTGTCATCATACTGCTGTTCTAACAATAAAATAAGCTATTAATCAATTCACAATTAGTACTGCTATATATACATTAGTAGATAAATCATTTATTAAAATCGACAATGCATGATTAGTTGGTATCAGAGGGGAGTACCGGGCTCAATCCCTGCTCAAAGAAAATTCATGATGGAGTGCCTTAAGACAAGGCATAATATCATAGCCGAGTACTGCTTTTTATCCACAAGGGATCGTAAATAAATGGTCTGTGGCCGTGATATTACTGAAATACCATTGAAACAGCATAAATCCTCGATAAAATAAATTAACAATCTATTACAATTCTTTAATTTCTCTTTAACAGTATACCAGCTTCAAAATGAGGCTCCAAAACCAAAGAAAATGGAGTGTAAGAGAGCGGTAAGTATTATTCGGTCACATCACAATAAAACTGACCTCCAGGCCTTTCATGACGTGGGCAGATCAAGATCAGTTTGTACCTCTGCACAGTCATGACGGCGCTCATTTATTATGTCTCCCCCATTACATGGGGGCGATAAATTGTTTTTGCCCGTTCCGTCCGTCCTTCCGTCTGTCACACTTGTTTCCGCTCAATAACTGAAGAACGCTTGGGCGTAGGAACTTCATACTTGGTATGTAGGTTGGTCATGACCAGTAGCTGACCCCTATTGATTTTGATAACAAAAGGTCAAAGGTGAAGGTCATGGTGACCTTGTGAGGTAAAAAATGGTTTCCGCTCAATAACTGAAGAACGCTTTGGCTGAGGAACTCCATACTTAGTATGTAGGTTGGCCATGCCCAGTAGAAGACCCCTATTGATTTCAGTATTTGAGGTCAGTACGTCTAAAGTCAAGGTCACAGTGACCATGAGCTTGAAAGGTCACAGTGACCATGAGCTGAACAATAGTTTTTGCTTGGGCCCAGGAACTTCATACTTGATGTGAAGGTTGGTCACCACCAGCAAATGACCCCTATTAATTTTAAGGTCACTAGGTCAAAGGTCAAGGTCACAGTGGTCAAGGTCACATCCGTCACACTTGTTTCCGCTCAATAACTGAAGAACGCTTGGGCATGCCATAGGATCTTCATACTTGGTAGTAGATGACTCCTATTGATTTGGATGTAGGAACTCCATACTTGGTATGCAGGTTGGCCATGCCGAGTAGAAGACCCTATTGATTTTGAGGTCAAAGTCAAGGTCACAGTGACAATGAGCTGAAAAATTGTTTTTGCTTGATAACTGTAGAATGCTTTGGTCATGAAAGTTAATACTTGGTGTGCAGGTTGGTCATCACCAGCAGATGACCCCTATTGATTTTGAGGTCACTATGTTTAAGGTCAAGGTCATGGTTACCTTCAGCTGAAAAATGGTTTCCTGCTCAATAACTAAAGAATGCTTATGTTGAGGAACTTCATACCTGGTGTGCAGGTTGGTCCTAACCAGTAGATGACCCTTATTGATTTATTGTTTGATTTTGAGGTCACAAGGTCAAAGGTCAAGGTCACAGTAACAATGAGCTGAAACATTGTTTTTGCTTAATAACTGTAGAATACTTTGGCCATGGAAGTTAATACTTGGTGTGCAGGTTGGTCACCACCAGTAGATGACCCCTATTGATTTTGAGGTCACTAGCTTAAAGGTCAAGGTCATGGTAACCTTCAGCTGAAAATGGTTCCCTCTCAATAACTATAAAATGCTTATGTTGAGGAACTTCATACCTGGTGTGCAGGTTGGTCCTAACCAGTAAATGACCTTTATTGAATTTGTTTGATTTTGAGGTCACAATGTCAAATGTCGAAGGTCACGGTACCCTTCAGCTGAAAAATGTGGCTTACTCAATAACTCAAGAACTCTTATGCCCAGGAACTTCATACTTGGTGTGCAGCTTGGTCCTAACCTGTAGATGACCCCTATTGATGTCAGTAGGTCAAAGGTCAAGGTCGCGGTGACCTTTGGCTGAAAAATGGTGTCCGCTCAATTACTGAAGATTGCTTGGGCCCAGGAACTTCATACTTGGTGTGCAGGTTGGTCACCAGCAGCAAATGACCCCTATTGATTTTGAGGTCACTAAGTCAAAGGCCAAGGTCATGGTAACCTTCAGCTGAATGGTTTCTGCTCAATAACTGAGGATTGTCACTGTTGCTTCATCTCCAGTCCAAAACTACAAAATTCATCTCCATCATTTCTTTTCCTCCCCTACGACCACACAAATGGGGAGACAAGCGCTTTTTCAAAAAAGCAATCTCTAGTTATGTTTGTTTCGCAATATAAATACATTAGATAATACAATGCACCATCTCTGTTGAGTCTAGTCCAGGGGTTTACAGCTCTTTTCTCCAAAACATCTTTCTTATTAACCAACCAAACCCTATAATGTGGGATATCAAAATAATTGTCTAACTGAGACGATTCACAACAACGGTTAGAAGGTTTAAATAAGGATTTTAGAACATACAAAACGCCTCTTATCTAGAGCTCTGCTCTAATCTGGATATTACGACATGTTGGGACTCTGATTGGTAGCCCACTTACCAAGATAGTGCTGTCATTGCCAATATAACACCCCCCACCGATTAGTAGCCCACTTACCAAGATAGTGCTGTCATTGCCAATATAACACCCCCCCCTTTCCCACTTGCAGATGCATTTTGGCGTGTAAAAAGCAGACGACTTGAAATCCTTGTGGTAAAAGGAGCAATTTAAAACTTTCAACTAAGTTGCATTTCCATTGTTTTGCCTTGATATTTTCAAAGTCGTCTGCTGCAAATTTGTTATAAGTTGAAAAGGGTTAAATGGGTTCAATCCCCAGTCATGTTGTACCATTGACTTGGAAAGTAGAAGTAATTGTTCCCTCCTTGGTGCTCAGGGTTGCGGGGTAAGCACTATGACTGATGCATCATGGTCTGGATATATAGTACCTGTAGTACCTGGAATTTACCCAGGAAGTGCCGAGATCAACAGAAATACTGTTGACAGGGGCGTAGCTCCCTTTAGGCACTGTAGGCACATGCCTACACATTTTTTCTCGAAATGCAGCTGCGGCGATAGACATCTGCGTAATGTATCGACCAGATCAGCCTGCGCTGTCCGCACAGACTGATCTGGCCGACACATTCCATCTTAGGGGGATAGATGTATAGAGTAGTGAATCCTGAAACAGAAAATTCACAGGAGGCGAAAAGTGTCTATCCGGGTATGCCTGTGTGGCATGCTTAGGCTGATCCGGGTCGATACTTTACGCAGAGTCCACTATGTTGATTTTCTCACGAGACGGCCTACACATTGATTATTGCAAAGCTATGCCCCTGTCCCACGAGACGGCCTACACATTGATTATAGCAAAGCTACGCCCCTGTCCCACGAGACGGCCTACACATTGATTATTGCAAACCTACACCCCTGGTTGAAAGTGACATAAAACACCATTCAACCCTATTGATCCTTTCCCTCATGTAGACGCTTTCTGGCGCCTTTGAAGCAGATGACTTTTGAAATCATAGTGGCAAATGGAGCAATTTCTCCATTTGTCGTCACAATGATTTCAACTCTATATTCAATAATCATAATCTCATTTATAGAGATTTTCTATATTTTGGACTTGATAATTCCAAAGTGGTTTGCTGCAGATTTGTTATATGTGGTAAAGGGTTAAATGTTCAATACCTGAGGAGCTCTGTTTGCGTACTCTGTTTCCATTGAATAACTGTTGATATTTTGTCATTAATAGATAAATTGTTCAGAAATTGAGAATTAAGACTGAATGTATGCGGTTTAATGCCTTGTAGCAAACCTGTTGAAGTATGTGACCATTGGCAAAACATCATTTCTGGTTTGTCCTCTAGGGATCATGTGTTTACTGTCGCCAATTCTACAACTGAAATTCTAATGATGACTCTGTCAGACCCCAATTCATGAATATATATATTCTCTGTTGTCAACAAGGTTGCACAAAATAAAATGGGGTGAAAAGGTTAAAGTGGTATTTCAGATTTCAATGTCAGTTTTCATCTTTCCTTAGAACTCAGTTGGGAAAGGGAGTTTGTAATTATTTTCTGCATTATTTTGTTTCAGCAGCAACCGACACCTGCCTATTATGGGAAAGAGTAAGTACCTTCTTCTGCACTGTTTATGTGAACCTTTAACCCTTTCCCTCATACAACAGTTCTGTAGCAGACGACTTTGAACATATTTTGTCAAAACATAGATAATCTCTTTAATTGAATGGATAACCTATGACTAAAAGTGGAAAACATTGTGGCAAAAGGAGAAATTGCACGTTTTGTGCAATTTCTTCTTTTGTCACTATGTTTTCAAAAAGCCGTCTGCTGTAGAGGCGTCAGAAAGCATCTATATGAAGGAAAGGGTTAAAACTCATAGAGACAGTTTTTGATGCCGCTGCATCAGATGACAGCAATGTGGGAAAAGAAGAAATCCTCAAATGTGCAATTTCAGTTCTGTAATGTAAAGGTTATGTTTTTTTTATTTCATAGACAAAACCTTCTTCCACTCATGTAGGGTTTCATCGAATTAAAGTTCTATTAAAAAAAAAAATGTGGAAAAGAGGATAATTGCTGAAAACAGTTTCGAGTAACTAATAATTATTTTTTCCAACAAACAACATATCTGCAGCAGATGACATTGAAACCATCTTTGGAAAAAAATATGACTTTCTATAAATGAAGGTTTAATTTTATTGAATATAGTTGAAAACATTGTGGCAAATGGAGAAATTGCTTATCATAAGCAATTTCTTCTCTTTCATCAATGTTTTCAAAATTCGTTTGCTGCAGAGGCGTCTGTCTGAAAGCATTTGTATGTGGGAAAGGGTTTAAACTTTGTATAACTTGACAAGTGTTGAATGTTTATAAAGAAGAGGAAGTAAATATGTTGACAACAAAAGTTGAGTTCACCTTTGAAATAGTTAGGTTTTTTATACAAATAGTTCTGAAACTGTTAACCCTTTCCCTGATATAGACGCTTTTTGACGCCTTTTACAGCAGACGGCTTTTTGAAAACATAGTGACAAAAGAAGAAATTGCACAAAACGTGCAATTTCTCCTTTTGCCACAATGTTTTCTACTTTTAGTCATAGGTTATCCATTCAATTATAGAGATTTTCTATTTTTTGACAAAATATGTTCAAAGTCGTCTGCTGCAGAATTGTCGTATGAGGGAAAGGGTTAAATATGGATAGTTGAACTTTTATCTTTTTACCAACTCTTCTTGCTAGGGATTAGGGATCTTTACATATATATTGATTTCTGCTTCAGAGAAATGAAAACAGATTTTTGAAACCATACCCACCTGTAAACATATTTTTTTAAACCATACCCACCTGTAGACATACTTAGAAACATCTGCAGCAGATGACTTTTGAAAACATTTTGGCAAAAGGAGAACTTGCTCATAATTAGAAAATTCACCCTTTGACAAAATGTTTTAACCCTTTCCCACATACAACACTTCTGCAGCAGACAACTTTTAGAACATACCCCAAAAAAATTGAAATTTCCCTTTAAATGAAAGAACAATAATTGAATAGAGTTGAAAACATGGTGACAAAAGGAGAAATTGCTCGTTTTCAGCAATTTCTTCTTTTGTTGCCAAGTTTTCAAACGCTATCTGCTTCAGAGGCGTCAGAAAGTGTCTAAATGAGGGAAAGGATTAACTTCAATAATTATATTGTAAATTATAATTTATATAGAGATATTTTATGTTCTTGCCTGAACAATTTCAAAGCTGTCTACTGCAGAATTGTTGTATGTAGGAAAGGGTTGAAATATCTCCACATGTGCATTTACGAAGCATTTACTGAATGTATAGACCTAACATCTTGAGGAATAAATAGGTTTCGTCCAAGATGATCTCTCTTTTAATCCTTTACCTCATATAGACACTTTCTGACACCTATGCAGCAGACAGCTTTTTGAAAACATAGTGACAAAAGAAGAAATTGCTCAAAACGAGCAATTTCTTCTTTTAGCCACAATGTTTTCCACTTTTAGTCATAGGTTATCCATTCAATTATAGAGATTTTCTATGTTTTGACAAAATATGTTCAAAGTTGTCTTTTGCAGAATTGTCATATGAGGGAAACGGTTAACTCAAATAAACCCTATGTTGTGGTACTCATAGTAATCATCTAATTGGGAAGATTGTTTTGGGTACCCACAACAAAGTGTTTGGATATCATTCATGCTTTCTTTCATTCATTCAATATTTCTTTATTGTCGGAAGTGTCAATACAGCAAAATGTTTAGCTTTTGAATTTGCATTAAAAGATATATAAATTTATATATATTGCAAAATTACATGTGTACCGTATGTAGTTACAATCATTCTGCTCAAGTCTTCGATGCATAAGTCTATAAGACAAGCTTCAAATAACAAGTATAAAAATTGTAACAGCATGAAAATGCATAGAATTACCATATGTCAAATACATTTGTATATTAATAGTCATTCATCTATAGAAATGACAAAACTAAATGTATAATATAGCCTACATTCAAAATGAACAGGCTCTCTTATCTTTCCACTCCATGCACTAATTAGGCTTTAAAACCTATTGTAGTTAATCCGAAGTGTTGAGGAAGCGAATTCCAAAGTTTTAGTGCATAGGAGTGAAAAGAGTCCCTGCCATAGTATACAATTATATCTTGAGGAAGTTTAGCGATGTTTTTTGTATCTGGAATTAAACAAATGTTGTTTCAAATTAACTTAATCATGTAGATAAGCTGATCCTTGTTGATTTATAATTTTATTATGTTTCCAAGAGCTAAAGTTTTAAGTTGCCTTAACCCTTTCCCACATATAGATGCTTTTTGACACCTCTGCAGTAGACTTTTGAAAACATTGTGACAAAGGAGAATTTTCTCAAAACTAGCAATTTCTCCATTTGCCACAATTGTTTTCAACCTTTTTCAGTAATAAAAATTTAATTCATATAGATTTCTGTATTTTTGTCCAGATGTTTTTTAAATCGTCTGCTGCAAATTTGTTGTATTTGGGAAAGGGTTAACAAATCTGCAACAAACAACTTTGAAAACATCTAGATAAAAATGTGGAAAATATATATAAGCGAAAGATTACCGGTAATAATTGAAAAGAGTAAAAAGCATTTTGGCAAAAGGAGAAATTGCTCGATTTTCAATAGTCCTCTGCTGTAGAGGTGTCAGAACGCGTCTACATGTCGGGTTATGGCCCTGAAATATGCCCCATATCTGGAGCTCTGGTATACATGTTTTGTTCAAGAATATCTCTTATAACTAATGTAAACCTTATGTTGTGGCACTCAAAATAACGTCTTGGTGAGACAATTCTTTTGAGTACCCACAACATAGGGCTGAACTTCAAATAATGATATAAGGACCTGAAATACAGCCCTAATCTAGAGAGCTATGGTACACATTTACATTTGGTATTCTTCTGTTGTAGATATCATGGAGTGATATCACGAGAAGAGGCGGAAGACATCCTGACAGAGGGCGGGGATGGGGCATACCTTGTCAGAAAAAGTGATAGAGCCCCAAATGCATTCACATTAGCAATAAGGTAACAAACTTAGCAACATTTATGTTGAGCAAAAAGCAAAGTTTTTAACTAATAACCAGGCCCCAATTCCACCAACGATACTTAGCTTTAAGTAATATTTAAAAAGTTAAGATCATATTTCCTAACAAGAATTGCTAGTAAGCAAGGCAACTATTTATCTAAACTTTGTCATATACTTAAATACATTCCACTATTCATGTTTAACCCTTTCCCTCATTCGACAATTCTGCAGCAGACGACTTTTGAACTTATTTTGTCAAAACATAGAAAATCTCCATAATTGAATGGATAACCTATGACAAAAAGTGGAAAACATTGTGGCAAAAGGAGAAATTACACGTTTTGTGCAATTTCTTCTTTTGTCACTATGTTTTCAAAAAGCTGTCTGCTGCAGAGGCGTCCGAAAGAAAAATTAGAGAAAATTAGAAGTAGTGTGATTTTTATGTCACTGATCTTTGCAGGGTGATACATAGGGATCACTTCCCCCTCTGTCTTTCTGTAACACTGTGACTTATCAGTTTTCTTTGGCACAAAGAACACAATATTAAACCATAACTTTACACGATATTTCAAAATTTAATGTTGTCTATTTTACAATGAACAGATGAACAAGATGAAAAGTCTGGAAAACTGGAAGTAACTTTTTAACAAAGAGTTGAAAATATTGCTCGTTTTAGGCAATTTCACCTTTTATTGCAATGTTTTCAAAAGCCAAATGTCGTCAGTGTGAAGTAATGGGTTACGTTCTAGCTAAGTTACGGTTTGTCATCCAGAGATTGTGAATAAGTTTATTGGTTGTCATTCTATATCTGAAGTAGTTTCAATAGCTGCTTCAATCCTTTACTATGCTTTCTGATGCCTCTGCAGCAGAAGACTTTTGATAAAAGGCGAAATTGCTCATAATGAGCAATTTTCACTTTCGTGACAATGTTTTTCAATGCTATACAAAAATTATAAATAGCTTAAAAACTAGAATAGTTACCTCATCAAAATTCATATGCAAGTCACAACAAAATAGTTATACCATAATTCAAAGGGTACCTCTCTGATAGGCAAGAACAGGTTTGATCCTAAATAATATCTTGTAAAAAGAAGATACGTCTGTGAACCCTTTCCCTCATGCAGACGCTTTCTGACGCCTCTGCTGCAGACAGCTTTTCGAAAACATAGTGACAAAAGAAGAAATTGCACAAAACTTGCAATTTCTCCTTTTGCCACAATGTTTTTCACTTTTCGTCATAGGTTATCCATTCAATTATGGAGATTTTCTATTTTTTGACAAAATACGTTCGAAGTTGTCTGCTGCAGAATTGTTGTATGAGGGAAAGGGTTAACCCTATCCCTCATGCAGATGCATTTTGATCCCACTGCAGCAGAAGACGTTTGAAATAATTTACGAACAATTTAAAATTGTCATCATCTGGGTTTGTTACCATATTTGATGTTTTACAGTTCTGTTCCTTGACAACAGGTAAGGGAGATAATAATATCTGGTATATGGGAAGTATGAACTTCATAGGAAAAGGGAACATTATTGGAAATGAAGAAATTGCTCATGTGCCTGAAATACATTTGAAGATGACAATAAACCTAACAAACCGACCTTTCTTTTGTACATTCTGTGGTTACAGCAATCTCAGTAAAACTAGGCTGAAATACTTCACTGAAAGTATGTTAGATCTGATGACACAGCATAAAATGTCATCTTGATCTGACCTTAACCCATTCCCTCATATAGATGCTTTCTGACGCCTCTGCAGCAGGCGGCTTTTTGAAAACATAGTGACAAAAGAAGAAATTGCACGTTTTGTGCAATTTCTCCTTTTGCCACAATGTTTTCCACTTTTGTTCACAGGTTATCTATTCAATTATGGAGATTTTCTATGTTTTGACAAAATACGTTCAATGTCGTCTGCGGCAGAATTGTCGTATGAGGGAAAGGGTTAAACATTTAATTATTACGTATAATCTGAACACTTGACAATCGCTGCTTCTCCATCTCATTTATGTATATGTGTCATCGTCACTGTTGATAACTAATGATTTTGTAAGTGACAATTACATTTGCTAAGGCAAAGGTCAATTTGAGATAACCTGTAATAGGCTGTCATCAGATCTAGAAGAGTGTTTGCAATGCTACGAAGTTTAGGTCTGGTTTTAATATTCTGCCATATAGACCATAAACAGAAGTCCGCAGATAGTTTACCATAGTTCTTTATTGACGGTAAAATCCTAAAAGCAAACAAACAACTATTATATTCACTGTCAAAACATTACATTGCAATCCACCAGGTTCTGCACCGCTTACCAAGAAAACAAGTCCACATACATGTATAAGATTGACTAAGTCTACATACATGTATAATATTGACTAACTAATGTGGACCTACATGATCAAAGACAAAAAACACCTACAAAATTAAGGTGTACAAAATATGTGACAAACAGTGAAGCCCCATCATGGTGCATGATCAGGGACAACACTAACTGCACAATACAACCTATGCACAAACTGATAAATCACAATAAGCTGATCTCATCTATTAAAACTCTTCAAACCATACGCAAATAAGAAATAATAATATTCATTCACATTAATTAAACCACACGAAGAAAATATATCTCTTAACACGTATCATTGAGGACAACCTAAAAGTGCAGGGAATACCTACTAAAAATAGAGCCGCGTGACGTCAGAAAGAAGACACCGCGCCATTCCATTTTTAGTCCCATGCTTACGCTGAAATTGCACGCTAAATCAACTATCTAAGATTATGCAAAGAAGATATACGATATGGCATTCAAGAAGAAAAATACATGTTTTAACTTGTAGCTGAAAGCTATAAACTTACAGAGTGTGCAGGACCATACAACTTAAGATTTGAGATGCTCAAAATCTCGGCACGGCATCTTTTAGGCTGATACAAGCGGAAAACGATAAAAACCGAGTAAACCGAAAGCAAATAATGTATACAAGATAACTCCATTCAATTTCCAACAACTAATAAGACAAGGGTTACTTCCCTTTGACCATATGAAAGTGAAATGCTAAACTGGCCAGAACACTCCCCGTCTTATATCGAAAGACATAACCCCTTAATTTACGAAGTCATATCTAACGAAACAAGACGTGACCTATAGTTATGTATTCTTGCACGTCTGTAAGACATAAAGTTCTACCAAATGATAATATCAGTCCTAATATCGAACCATAGAACTTCATAACGAAGTTTAGTGTCCTGTTCCACTAATATTGATTGATGATTCAACCACTAGAGATACGTGTCCTAATCGCACAAAGATATCAATCTAATGTGTCCTATGTATGCATAGAAATTCACGATAAAGTGTCCTTAATGCACTTAAATGTCATGTTGAAGTGTCCTTAACGCACTTATATTGATGTAACTCTAGTCTCACAGTTAGTTTGCACAGTCCTGACCTTCGTCGCACAATAGTAACACCATCTCGCAAATAGGACGGGTATAGGTTGCCATTCGGTCCTCCTTCAGATATCGGACAGTCGCCTTCCTCACCAGAGAATCATCGCTAGAGATCGGATCTTCAACGACAGCCACCGGCCAATGATTGCGATGCAAAGCCTTATCCCGCAATAAGACGATGTCACCCCTTTTCAGGTTCGGGCACTCCGACTGCCATTTACGCCTTCCTTGAAGCTGATCCAAGTAACTTTCCCTCCATCTTTTCCAGAAAGTGTCTGAAAGTAGTTGCACATGTTTCCATTGTGCTCTATAAGAGTCCTTCAGGCACAAATGGTCAGATATGGTAGGTATTTTCCCCTGTTTCTGAGTCAAAAGAATATCTGGGGATAAGATGAGAGGGTCCTTTGAGTCTGTGTCTACAGCCACGAGAGGCCTAGAATTCATAACAGCCGTCACTTCTGCCATAAAGGTGCACAAGACCTCGTGGGTGAGTTGCTTGTGCTGGTTATTTAACAACATACTGTCCAGTATTTTCCTAGCGACTCCAATAGCACGCTCCCAAACTCCTCCCATGTGAGACGCGTGGGGAGCATTGAAATACCAAATGATCCCATTGCCGTTGAGATGTTTTCGGAGAGATGAATCTTCAACGTTGATTACATTTGCCTTGATCGCGTCAGCAGCTCCAATAAAATTGGATCCTCTGTCAGATCGCAGAATCTGGACAGGTCCACGTAAAGCTGTAAACCTTCGAAGAGCGTTGATGAAGCAGGAAGTACTCATGTCTTCGATGACCTCTATGTGGGCGGCTCGAGTGGTCAAGCATGTAAACATAACCGCCCAGCGCTTACCATTCGCCACACCACCACGGGTTTTACGAGTCACTATCTCCCATGGACCAAAAACGTCCACACCAACAGCTGAAAATGCAGGTCCAGGGGACAGCCTGTCAATGGGAAGATCTGCCATCTTCTGCTGAAGTAATGGACCACGGAGTTTACGACATATCACACATTTGTGCAAAACTGACGACACTAGTCTTTTTGCCCCTATGATCCACAATCCGTTTGAACGAATGGCCCCTTCTGTGAAATGGCGTCCCTGATGGCTAGTTTGGCGATGGTAGTGCCGAACCAATAAAGTTGCAACATGACCCTTGGGAATGATCAAAGGGTTGATGGAGGCTATACCAAGGTCTTCCTTCAACTTTCGTAGGCGACCGCCAACTCTCAACATTCCTACTTCATCCACATATGGAGATAAAGAAACGATGTGACTAGTCTTGGGAAGGGGCTTGCTAGCCTGTAGAGCAACGATTTCTTCTGCAAAGTATTTCTTCTGGAGCTCAGAAAGCAGAAACTGCTCAGCGTCCTTCCGAACCGAGGGAAAGGAGCTCTCTTTACATACATGCCAACCGGAACAGCTGGTCCGGCAACAACTTGAGTATGTCCTTGCGATGTGAATAAGAATGGAGAATGCAGCTACAACAGACATCCACGTAGAGAAACGCTGACATGCATCGATGACTGGAGCAAAATAAATCTGGACTTTCGTGGCCTTCACTACAACTTCTGGACGTATCTCTGCATCTTTATCTGGTGACTGAAGTGGAAACCCCTTTACAGTCTCCGGTGCACCTTTGTCGCGAAGCAGGTAAGTAGGGCCAACATGCCATTTATTGAGAGCTGCGCTGATATTCTCCAATGAAGATCTGGTAGCTGCGTCCGCAGGATTCAGCTCTGACGGAACATACGCCCACTGGTCCGGTGTGGAAAATCCATGTATTTGGGCAACTCTGTTACTCACATAAGTGTAAAATCTGCGTGTCCTATTGCAGATGTATCCTAATACCACCTTGCTATCGCTAAAGAACTTAAATGACGATGGTGGAACATCCAACTGGTCCCCGATGAGAGATCCCACTTCTACAGCTAGTACTGCTGCACATAGCTCCAGCCTAGGAATACTGTGTCCATTCCTAGGAGCAAGCTTGACCTTTCCCATAATAAAACCAATTTGAGTCTTGCTTGGAAAGTCAACAACAAGGTACGCTGCCACAGCAATTGCACTCTCAGAGGCATCGGCATACACATAAATTTGTGGGTCACTGATCAGGCTTATGGAATCCAAAACATACATCCTTGGCACCTGGTAACCATGGAGTTGCTCAAGGCTGTCCTTCCACGTTACCCATTCTTCCTGGTAAATCGAAGGCAATGGATCATCCCAAGTATTTCCGTCTGGGCAGGCTTTCCGAAGTAGGATTTTTCCACAAATGGTAAAAGGGGCAACAAACCCAACAGGGTCGAAAACACTGTTCACTGCGGATAGAAGTCCTCGTCTTGTGAAAGGTCGGTCGACACTAGGCGCTGTGAACAGGAACATGTCCGAGTTTATGTCCCATGTTAAGCCTAGACTTCGTTGTGCAGGAAGTGCATCATCCAGGTCTAGGTCTTTAAGTGTATTGTTGAGTTCTTCCCTTGGAAAGTGGTTCATAATCTCAGTGTCACTCGAGGCAATCTTGTGCAGATGGATTTGACCATTATCTTGCAGGGCTTTCTTTGTGCGTTCCAACAGGCTAATTGCGCTTTCACGTGACGGTCTGGATGCCAACGCGTCATCAACATAAAAGTCCCTTGCGACAAACTTCTCCACATCTGTGTCAGCCTTCTCTACTGTCTTACGAAGGCCATATGTAGCCACGGCCGGGGAAGGCTTGTTTCCAAAGACATGGACACGCATGCGGAAAACAGTCAGTGGCTGCTCTGGGTTGTTATTTTCAAACCAGAAGAAGCGTAGGAAGTCTCTATCTTCAGTATTCACAAGGAATCTGTAAAACATTTGCTCTATATCTGCAGATATGGCATACTTGTCTCTGCGGAAACGAAGCAACACACCAAGCAGACTGTTGGTCAGGTTTGGTCCTGAGAGCAGCAGGTCATTTAAAGACTGGCCTTTAAAGGTAGCTGACGAGTCAAACACTCCTCGTATTTGGTTTGGTTTATTGGGATGGTACACCCCAAATAGTGGCAGATACCATTTCTCTTTGCCATTTTCAGTTGAGTCTGGAGCCCTCTCTGCTGCGCCACTACGGAAAATCTTCTCCATGAACTGGACGAGATGCTCACACTTCTTTGGATTCCTTTCCAAGCTTTTCTTCAACAGGATTGCACGTTTAAATGCCTGAGATTTGTTATCTGGCAGTGCAGGCCTTGATGTCTTGAAAGGCAAAGGTGCTGTCCACAGTCCGGAAGCGTCTTTCACAAAACTCTGATCCATAATCTTGATAAAGTCTCTATCCTCAGCTGACAGGCCAACTTTGTTATCGTCAGGAGATCTTTGGAAAACGTCCCTACCAATGAAGTCTTGTTCCTTCACTGTCAGGTAAGACATGCATGGTTGAAAGATTGTAGCTCGACAGTCCTTGCCTATGTTGGTCAAGTAAGTATGCACGGAATCTGGCCGATGAACCTTCCCAAGACACACTTCACCAATGATAACCCAGCCTAAAGGAAGTCGTAAGGCGAAGGGTGAGTTTCTGGGCCCGGTTATCTGATCCATCACATGGTGGGCTGCAGGTAAGTCTCTGCCAATCAGGAGATGTATGCCAACACCCTGTTCTAATGGAGAAATCGAGGAAGCAATCTTATTTAGGTGAGGAAAGTTATGTGCGACTTCTGGTGTCGGTATCTCTGATATATCTTGCGGAATGGCCTGACATTCAATCAATGTGGGTAATTCAAAGCTAGCAGGCACTGAAGCATCTGTAGACAACACAGTCAGGCCAGCCACGCGTCTGCCCGCCATGACGCTACTACCCGAACATGAGGACAGTATGTACTCTGCTGATTCACCGGAGACGTTCATTTTGTCACAGAGTTCAGTGCTTATTAATGAGCGATTACTTTGATCGTCTAAAATAGCGTACACACGTTCTGTACTTTCTTGACCATTGTAATGTACGTCAACCAAGACAATTTTCCCGCAGGATCTGCCCCTAAAGCCTTGGCCACAGAGAGAAGTACATTTTGAAGATACTGTCACTTTATTTCGCTCAGATGCAGGCACAGCTGAATTACGCACATTATGCTCAGTTCCATCTCGATGCATGACCGTAAGATGATTTTTCTTCATACATATTTCACAGGTGACCGTCACTGGACAGTTAGTGGACATGTGATTACTGGAAGAAATGCATTTGTAGCATATACCCTTTTCTTTCAGCAGCTTTCGCCGATCTTCCCATGTCTTGTTCGCGAAAATGTAACACTCTTTTAAACTGTGTCCAGATCTGTGTATGGGACATCGTGTGAGCTGACTACTTTCCAACTTGTCGTCACTGTTTTCACTGTTAACCTGGATGTCAGTTTTACGATTTAGTACACGAGCGTTTACCGAAGTGTTCTGTCTCTGTTCCGTTTTTGGGTACACTTCTGCCACTTGATTATCCCACTGAAATGCTGGGTCATTACGAATTTTACTTGCGTCTCGCACAAACTCTACAAATACTGAAAAGGGTGGAAATGTCACTTTATGTTCCTTCTTGTACTTCGCAGCCTGCGAAATCCACTTTTGCTGAAGATTATATGGCAGCTTACACACAATTGCATTGACACCAGATGAAGAGTCGTAGGCAGCGAACTGAGTGGCAAATTTAGGATCCGCTTTAACTGAACACACTTCGAGCAAAAGGTCACTGAGTTCATATAGACGTTTATTGTCTTTATTAGACAACTGGGGGAACTTTTCAAGTCTCGATTTCAGCGAAGCTTCAACTATCTCCGGCGATCCATAACAGTTCTCTAATCTCTCCCAGATGAACTCTAAGCCTCGTTCCGGATTCGAAGCGTTCGATGCATGTAGGCTTTCAGCCCAAATTGTTAACTAACAAATCAATCTCTTCTACGGGTGTTACTTTTAGTTCCTTCATCACACTTTTGAAGGTAGCTTTCCATACGCCGAAGGATTGTGGTTTCTCGTTAAACTTCTTCAATCTTTGTGGCATAATATCTTTCCGCAACAGGAAACTAGTCAAAACATCAGTGTCTGAATTTTTAAGACGTGAATCTTGACGTGTATCTTGACGTTCACAAATACTTGCCAGACGTGAATCTTGACGTGTATCTTGACGTTCACAAACGCTTGCCTGCTTCGCTTCACTAGGACACTGTTTGAGGTAAGTCTCAGAGTCTGAACTTTCAACACTAATATCATCACACTCTAATTGTCTATTTGGATTGGTAAAAGCATATTCTGGAAGTCTAGTTTGCGTCCCGGCTGTCTCAACATTAGGCACTGCAGGTAAATTATCTATATAATATTGCGATCTTTCACTGGCAGCTTGATAAGGTAAGTTAAAGTAGATATTTCTCGCACGTTGAGTGACCGACACACCATCAGCTTCATCTACATAAGATGCTTCCATTTCTGCGGCAGCGACGTCACTCTCTACCTTCAAAACAGTTATGTCCGCACTAACTTCCTGTTTAACCCTTGACGCTCTTGCCACTGCAAATTGACGTTCTTCCTCAATAAGTGCTATTTTCTTCAACAGCTCTGCTTCTTTCTTGGCATACTCTAACCGAATGCGTGCTGCTTCCGCGCGAGCGCGAGAACTTGAAGAAAATGACGCGTGAGAATTTGACTTCTTAGAAGCGCGAGATAACTTTGATCTTACAGAAGCGGCAGCCTCTGAGGTCCCAATAATGTCACTTATCCTTTGCATAGCTATGCACACGCGATCTCCTATCAACTTCGCCTCTCTGTCCAACTCATCGAGCTCTGATAAACTACTTTCAGTTTTACCTCTTGACAAAAAGTCTGCAAATTCTGTTGAAACCGTTGAATATGCGGCGTGTGCACTACGGAGTCTGTCCGAGAACACTTTTGTGACCTCCAGGTTCTCCAGGTCTACATTTGTCTCTTCCAATAAACTACTAAGTAGATCATATGACGTTTGCACTTTCTGGTATATTTTCAACCGCGTTTCTTCATAATGATCTAAACCCTTTTCGGTCAAGGTCCGTATTCGTGGTTCCTCCTCGGCCATGCTAACGCGATTTGGCTTTTATAAGACGTAGGTGCTGGTTCAGCTGTCCAAACTGTCCATAGATTACTCTGATTTTACTATTCTGCCATATAGACCATAAACAGAAGTCCGCAGATAGTTTACCATAGTTCTTTATTGACGGTAAAATCCTAAAAGCAAACAAACAACTATTATATTCACTGTCAAAACATTACATTGCAATCCACCAGGTTCTGCACCGCTTACCAAGAAAACAAGTCCACATACATGTATAAGATTGACTAAGTCTACATACATGTATAATATTGACTAACTAATGTGGACCTACATGATCAAAGACAAAAAACACCTACAAAATTAAGGTGTACAAAATATGTGACAAACAGTGAAGCCCCATCATGGTGCATGATCAGGGACAACACTAACTGCACAATACAACCTATGCACAAACTGATAAATCACAATAAGCTGATCTCATCTATTAAAACTCTTCAAACCATACGCAAATAAGAAATAATAATATTCATTCACATTAATTAAACCACACGAAGAAAATATATCTCTTAACACGTATCATTGAGGACAACCTAAAAGTGCAGGGAATACCTACTAAAAATAGAGCCGCGTGACGTCAGAAAGAAGACACCGCGCCATTCCATTTTTAGTCCCATGCTTACGCTGAAATTGCACGCTAAATCAACTATCTAAGATTATGCAAAGAAGATATACGATATGGCATTCAAGAAGAAAAATACATGTTTTAACTTGTAGCTGAAAGCTATAAACTTACAGAGTGTGCAGGACCATACAACTTAAGATTTGAGATGCTCAAAATCTCGGCACGGCATCTTTTAGGCTGATACAAGCGGAAAACGATAAAAACCGAGTAAACCGAAAGCAAATAATGTATACAAGATAACTCCATTCAATTTCCAACAACTAATAAGACAAGGGTTACTTCCCTTTGACCATATGAAAGTGAAATGCTAAACTGGCCAGAACATTTAATAAGATAGTGGTAACAGCAGCAGTAACTCTGAGTACTTCTATCTGCTGACAATGGGATAAAAGTAGGTTTTATTGATTGAATAGTTTCTAGATACTAATAAGACAGATAAGATGAAAGGGTTTCTGTAGCATGAAGTGGTTATATTAGACTCCAAAATTGGGGGTATAATTTTGACAAAGAGTTGAAAACATTGTGAGAAATGGAGAAATTGCTGGTTTTCGAGTAGTTTCTCTTTGCCAACAATATATTCAAATGTCGTCTACTGCAAAATGCATAAGAAGTCATTTTTATCAGCTCAAAGATTAAAAGCTCTTAACCCATTCCCACATACAACAAATCTACAGCAGACGACTTAAAAAAGATCTTGGCAAAAACATGGAAAATCTCAATAAGTGAAGGTTTAATTACTGTAAACAAGTGAAAACATTGTGGCAAAAGGGGACGTTGCTTATTTTGAGCAAATTTGACTTTTATTATCACAATGCTTTCAAAAGTTGTCTGCTTCAGAGACATCTGAAAGCTTCTTATATGTGGTAAAGGGTTAAAGCCTATAAAGCAGCGATAACAACAGTCTTTAGTTAGATTTTTGTTAATTTGTTATCCTTTCTGTTACAGGTTTGATAACCAAACAAAGAATTACAAACTGTTTTACGACGGATTGCACTATGTTGGTGATAAACGGTTTGAGACCGTTCAACTACTTGTGGAAGACGGGCTTATTCATTTCTATCTGGAATCGAGAGCTGCCGATTATATTGCCACATTGTCCGATGAATCGAATTATGCCCAGTCACCGTACCTGGCATACAGTGTGAAAAAGAAACGGTTACAGAAATCTCGCAGGAATGTTCAGAATCATCGAGTGGATCATTCGGACCAGTTGGACATCCCAAGAGAGGTTCAGTCTGTACGTATTGAGCCCTGTGTTGTAGGGACATGCAGAGCTCTAGATAAGGGGCATTTTGCATGTTATAAAATCCTTATTTGACCCTATAATCAATGAGACAATTCTTTTGAGTACCAACAACATTGGGTTTGATTGGATAATAAGAAAGCTATTGTGGGGAAAAGAGCTGTATACTCCTCCATATCTGGACCTCTGGGTCACATGATTTGTAATTATCTTTTTTTTCTCAGAACATCTTCTTTTTTGTATCAAAACCATACTTCCTAAATTTCTGCTTGAGCACTTCCTGATCACATTTTGTCCGTCTGTCGACATTGTCAACAATTGAGCATGTCAGAATAATTGTCTTGATGATATCTTGGCTAAGATGGAATATAGGTCATGTCCGGTCAAAAACTAGGTGACGGGTCAAATTTAAGAAAAAGTTCACCACCCTTTTAAGTTTTTAACCATTTGTTTCAATTAATCTTGTGTTTGGGTATATATTTCATCTAGTTTTTGTGTCACCTGCGTAGCATGGTAGGCACTTAGGGATTACTTTTTTTTTGTCTGGCGTCTGTCTGTCTATCCGTACGTACTGGTGAGTACTTGTGGGGTGTGGTGTTCTCTTAAAGCCCACCTACCACCCTTATAAAGACACTTAGATTTTTTATTTTTTATAACGGGTATCTCATTTGCATATTAATGTTATTCATTCCGTAAAAGGGAAGTTATTACGGAATGAATTGCATACTTGTGGGGTTAACCCCACAAAAAAACATCAAAGGAAATAACCCCACAAATACACTTCATCAGTACGTCCGTCCTTTTGTCCGTCACACTTTTTCGTCACGTTTTCAAATAACTTTTTTTCTACTCAAAGGATTACATTGAAACTTCTGACAAATGTTTATATCAATGTGTGTGATTGGTTCAGAAAAAGGGGATAATCAAAATATTTTTATATCAAGAGTTATTGCCCCTTTTCAATTTACTTTGAAACTTCTAACAAATGTTTATATCAATCTTTGTGATGGGTTCATAAAAGGGGGATAATCCAAATATTTTTTATATCAGAGTTATTGCCCCTTTTCTGTCAAAAATTAAACTTGTCTGTCAAGGCCCCGGCACTCCATTCTAGTTATACGCCCGTTTTGAAAAAACGGATCGTATTATAGTTTTACCTGCGGCGTACAGGCGGGCGGCTTCCAGTATGTTGTCAGCTCAATAACTTTAGAAGCCTTCGTCCAATCATCACCAAATTTGGTCAGAATGTGTATTGGGATAATATCTCGGACAAGTTGGATAACTAGCCATATCGCTTTAGTCAATCAAGAGTTATCGCCCTTTTAATTATAGAAATTACCCAAAATTGGTCTTGTCAGCTTAATAACTGAAGCTTTTGTCCAATCATCACCAAATTTGGTCAGAATGTGTATTGGCATAATATCTCTGACAAGTTCGATAACTAGCCATATCACTTTAGTCAATCAAGAGTTATCGCCCTTTAATTATAGAAATTACCTTAAATTGGTCTTGTCAGCTCAATAACTTTAGAGCCGAGCCCCGGTAGCTCAGTCGGTAGCGACGCGGGATGTCAATCCAGGGGTTGTGAGTTCGAATCCCGGCTTGGCCAACTTTCTTTCTGACGATTGACAAAAGTCAATGCGACATGCTTCATTCGTCTTCCACCAATGGGCTAAGTCTATGTGGAAAAGCAGCCAGTTGCTTGGGAAGATTGTTGTGTAGAGTACTGGTGTGAGAAAACCAGGAAATGCATGAGTAGGTGAACTGGCCGCCGTGATATAACTGAGAAATTGTTAAAAACGGCGTTAAACCCCAATCAATCAATCAATCAATCAATAACTTTAGAAGTCTTTTTCCAATCATCACCAAATTTAGTCAGAATGTGTATTGGGATAATATCTCGGACAAGTTCGATAACTAGCTATATCGCTATAGTCAATCAATAGTTATCGCCCTTTAATTATAGAAATTACCTAAAATTGGTCTTGTCAGCTCAATAACTGTAGAAACCTTTGTCCAATCATCACCAAATTTAGTCAGAATATGTATTGGCATAACTTCTCGGACAAGTTTGATAACTAGCCATATTTCTCCAGTCGATAGAGAGTTATTGCCCTTTAATTATAGAAATTACCTAAAATTGGTCATTTTAGCTAAATAACTTGTGAAGCCTTTATCCGATCATCGGCAATATGTTGATGGGCAGAATATCTTTGTCAGGTTTGATAACTTACTGTACTAACAGTGTCCGCTCTCTAAGGTTGGCTGATGTACAACAAATTATCACTATACTTGGTCTCAAAAAAACAGGACGGGCGTATTTTGTGACATTTGGCGCTCTTGTTTTTATTTACATTTCATTAACCCTTTCCCTCATACGACAATTCTGCAGCAGACGACTTTGAACTTATTTTGTCAAAATATGGAACATCTCTATAATTAAATGGATAACCTATGACAAAAAGTGGAAAACATTGTGGTAAAAGGAGAAATTTCTCATAATGAGCATTTTCTCCTTTTGCCACAATGTTTTCAACTATTCTTTCATATCTTTCATGTTTTACCTAGATGTGTTGTATTTTAGAAAGGGTTAAGTGAGGAAATCTCATTTTTGGTGCTCACTGGATGAAAATAATTAACCCTTTCCGACATACAACAAATTTGCAACAGACGACTTAAAAAAAACCATGTAGACAAATATGTTGAATATCTATGTAAATATTAGTTTAATTGTTGGAATGAGTTGAAAACATTGCGGCAAAAAAAGAATTTTTTTTTGTCATAATGTTTTCAAAAGTTATCTGCTGAAGAGGCATCAGAAAGTGTCTGTAGGTGGAAAGGTTTAACCTGTGAATATTTTTTCAGGATGACGATATGGGCCTTGATATGGATATTGATATGAGTCTGGATGTCGAGGACTTTGAAAAGTCGCATGTTTTTAAAACCACCAACTTCATAGGGCTTCATTGGTGTGATTTTTGTGCCAACTTTATGTGGGGTCTGATAGCACAGGGCAGTAAATGTCAAGGTAATGTTTGTGCCAACTTTATGTGGGGTCTGATAGCACAGGGCAGTAAATGTCAAGGTAATGTTTGTGCCAACTTTATGTGGGGTCTGATAGCACAGGGCAGTAAATTTCAAGGTAATGTTTGTGCCAACTTTATGTGGGGTCTGATAGCACAGGGCAGTAAATGTCAAGGTAATGTTTGTGCCAACTTTATGTGGGGTCTGATAGCACAGGGCAGTAAATGTCAAGGTAATGTTTGTGCCAACTTTATGTGGGGTCTGATAGCACAGGGCAGTAAATTTCAAGGTAATGTTTGTGCCAACTTTATGTGGGGTCTGATAGCACAGGGCAGTAAATGTCAAGGTAATGTTTGTGCCAACTTTATGTTGGGTCTGATAGCACAGGGCAGTAAATGTCAAGGTAATGTTTGTGCCAACTTTATGTGGGGTCTGATAGCACAGGGCAGTAAATGTCAAGGTAATGTTTGTGTCAACTTTATGTGGGGTCTCATAGCACAGGGCAGTAAATGTCAAGGTAATGTTTGTGTCAACTTTATGTGGGGTCTCATAGCACAGGGCAGTAAATGTCAAGGTAATGTTTGTGTCAACTTTATGTGGGGTCTCATAGCACAGGGCAGTAAATGTCAAGGTAATGTTTGTGTCAACTTTATGTGGGGTCTCATAGCACAGGGCAGTAAATGTCAAGGTAATGTTTGTGTCAACTTTATGTGGGGTCTCATAGCACAGGGCAGTAAATGTCAAGGTAATGTTTGTGTCAACTTTATGTGGGGTCTCATAGCACAGGGCAGTAAATGTCAAGGTAATATGTGTGCCAACTTGATGTGGGGTCTCATAGCACAGGGCAGTAAATGTCAAGGTAATGTTTGTGTCAACTTTATGTGGGGTCTCATAGCACAGGGCAGTAAATGTCAAGGTAATGTTTGTGTCAACTTTATGTGGGGTCTCATAGCACAGGGCAGTAAATGTCAAGGTAATATTTGTGCCAACTTTATGTGGGGTCTCATAGCACAGGGCAGTAAATGTCAAGGTAATGTTTGTGTCAACTTTATGTGGGGTCTCATAGCACAGGGCAGTAAATGTCAAGGTAATGTTTGTGTCAACTTTATGTGGGGTCTCATAGCACAGGGCAGTAAATGTCAAGGTAATGTTTGTGTCAACTTTATGTGGGGTCTCATAGCACAGGGCAGTAAATATCAAGGTAATGTTTGTGCCAACTTTATGTTGGGTCTCATAGCACAGGGCAGTAAATGTCAAGGTAATGTTTGTGCCAACTTTATGTGGGGTCTCATAGCACAGGGCAGTAAATGTCAAGGTAATGTTTGTGTCAACTTTATGTGGGGTCTCATAGCACAGGGCAGTAAATGTTAAGGTAATGTTTGTACCAACTTTATGTGGGGTCTCATAGCAAAGGGCAGTAAATGTCAAGGTAATGTTTGTGCCAACTTTATGTTGGGTCTCATAGCACAGGGCAGTAAATGTCAAGGTAATGTTTGTGTCAACTTTATGTGGGGTCTCATAGCACAGGGCAGTAAATGTCAAGGTAATGTTTGTGTCAACTTTATGTGGGGTCTCATAGCACAGGGCAGTAAATGTCAAGGTAATGTTTGTGTCAACTTTATGTTGGGTCTCATAGCACAGGGCAGTAAATGTCAAGGTAATGTTTGTGTCACCAGCCATGTCCAGGTGACACTCGGAAGTCTGTTTGTTTCTATTCACCATGCCTGTCACTTATACTCAGAATTGTTATAGTTTACACTTTCCAACATACAAACCTTTTCTGACTCCTCTGTCACAGATGAGTTTTGAAAATATTGTGGCAAAAGGTGAAACTGCTCCTTTTGGCGCACTGTTTTCAACACTATTCAATAATTACACTTTTATTAGTAGAAATTTCCTATATGTTTTCGAGGTCGTCTGCTGCAGATTTGTTGTATGTGGGAAAGAGTGAATGTTCTTTTGCAGACGACACATATCTAGGTTTACCACAAAATGAAACTTTATAAGGAAAGTGATGTCATTGTTCTCGAATATATTTTGGTTGGCAAGTGACACATTTGGTTTCACCTCATTAACTAGCTTCTATTGCTTATTATTGCTTAGGTTAATACCAGAGGTAGGAAGCTAGTTTTGCACTGTACATAGTGTCACTCTGTCACAGTGTCTAAAAGTAAATCTGTGATATGGGGTCTTGTTGATAATCAGGTTTTGTGTCTACGCCACATTTCTACCTAAACATGTACATTTGATTTGACAGATATTGTTTTTTTGTTGCAAAACAAAGTCCTTAACATTTTGATTTGTGGTTTATTAATAAAATGTCTCTTCTTTATTGTACTTTTTACCAAGAAGTTCCAATAACATTGGTAATAGTTTGACATTACTTTTGGTTTCTTGTTTCTTATAGTTCAGTAAGTTTGTTTTTTTCTTATCTGGGTGACTCATAGGGCTCACTTCTCTGTCTCTATGTCAGTCTCTAAGCCGAGCCCCGGTGGCTTAGTCAGTAGCTGAGTTTAAATCCCAGCTTGGCCAACAGTCTTTCCGACATTTGACAAAAGTCACTGTGACAATCGTCATTCATCTTTCACCAATGGGCTAACAGTCTATGTAGAAAAGCAGCCAGTAGCTTGGAAAGTGTGTTGTGTGGAGTACCGTAATGAGAAAGCTAGGAAACACATGAGTAGGTAAAATGGCTGCCATGATGACTGAACATTTGTTGAAATGACGTTAAACCCCAGTCAAGTCAAACTATATCATGCTTTTATTAACCGATATACTGGCTGCCATCCTCACATGTGTTCCTTCACTCTATACAAACACACATTGTTGTATGTTTTGTTTATACAGACTGTGGTTTTGAGGCCCACAAGAAATGCTCGGAGCGAGTCCCCAATGACTGTATGCCTGACATAAAGTTTTTAAAATCCATATTTGGTGCTGACCTGACGACAGTGATCAAGGTCCATAAATCTCCCATACCTGTGGTTGTTGATAAATGTATTAAAGAAATAGAGAGTAGAGGTAAGTTGGTGGACCATTTTTAACTGTTTATCTGGCTCACACCCAACAAATCTGCAGCAGGCAACTTTGAAAACATTTAGACAAAAGTATAGAAGTTCTCTGCAAATGACATAACAATTATTGAATAAAGTTGAAAACATTGTGGCAAAAGGAGAAATCGCTCATGATGATTTCATGAGGCAGGCATCAGAAAGTATATAACAGTATATGTGGAAAAGGGTTAATCTGGTATGATATTTGGGTCTTCTGCTAATAAAATATCTTAGGAAAAATGTGTTACAGCATCAGGACAATTTGAAAACTGTTTTGAAACAAAGTTGAAAACATTGTAGGGAAAGGCAAAGTTTTTCTTTTTAATAATGCTTTCAAAAATTGTTGACTACAAATGAATCAAATGTTGTACATGAGTTGATTCCCTTTTTAGCTCACCTATGCACAAAGTGCAAGGCGAGCTTTTGTGATCGCTCACCGTCCGTCGTCGACGTCGTCGTCCGTCCGTTCACATTTTCCTACAAACGACTTCTCCTAAACCAATTAACCAAATTCAAAATAATTTTACAGGAATGTTCCTTGGGTGGATCTCTTTCAAACTTGTTCAAAGAATTTTATTCCATGCAGAACTTTGGCTACCACGGCAACAAAAAGGGGGAAATTAACCAAAACTTAAAAAATCTTCTTGTCCAAAAGTACTGGCCCGATTTGAAAATTATTTTGCACAAATGTTCCTTGGGGTACCTTCTAACAAGATTGTTCAAATATTTCCGATCCATTGAAAAACATGACCGCCAGGGGGCGGAGCTTGTTTTCCTTATATGTGCATTGTTAAAACTTTAAAAATCTTCTTGTCCAAAAGTACTTGCCCGATTTGAATTTTTTTTTGCACAAATGTTCCTTGGGGCACCCTTTACCAAGATTGTTCAAATATTTCCAATCCTTTGAAAAACATGGCCGCCAGGTGGGCGGAGCTTGTTTTCCTTATATGTGCATTGTTAAAACTTTAAAAATCTTCTTGACCAAAAGTACTGGCCTGATTCAAAAATTATTTTGCACAAATGTTCCTTGGGGCACCCTTTACCAAGATTGTTCAAATATTTCTGATCCGTTGAAAAACATGGCCACCAGAGGGCAGAGCTTATTTTCCTTTTATGTGCATTGTTAAAACTTTAAAAATCTTCTAGTCCAAAAGTACTGGCCCGATTTGAAAATTATTTTGCACAAATGTTCCTTGGGGCACCCTTTGACAAGATTGTTCAAATATTTCCGATCCGTTGAAAAACATGGCAGCCAGGGGGCGGAGCTTGTTCATAGACTCATATAGGGAAAAACCTTTAAAAATCTTCTTGTCTAAGACTAGAGGGCCCAGGCCTTTAATATTTGGTATGTAGCATCATCTAGTGGACCTCTACCAAGATTGTTCAAATTATAGCCCTGAAGTAAAAAAAATACCCCTCCACTGGGGTCTATTGTTTTACATAGACTCATGTAATGATATAGAGAACAATTTAAAAAAATATATTTTCTGAAAGTAGAGGGCCCAGGCCTTTGATATTTGGTATTTAGCATCGTCTAGAGGACCTCTACCAAGATTGTTCAAATTATAGCCATGGGGTCAAAAATGACCCCCTCCCCTGGGGGTCACTTGTTTCACATAGACTTGTATAGGGGAAAAACTTAAAAAATCTTCTTGTCTAAAAGTAGAGGCCCCAGGCCTTTGATATTGGGTATGTAGTATCATCTAGTGGACCTCTACCAAGATTGTTCAAATTATAGCCCTTGGGTCAAAATTACCCGTCCCTGGGGGTCACTTGTTTTACATAGACTCATAAAGGGAAAAAAATTGATCAAGTTATAGCCCTGGGGTCAAAAATTGCCCCACCCAGGTCACTTGTTTTACATATACTCGTATAGGGACAAACTTTAACAATCTTGTCTAAAAGTTTAATATTTGAAATCTAACTTCATCTAGTGGACTTTTACCAAGATTGGTCAAATTATTATAGCCCTGGTGTCAAACATAGCTCCACCCTGGGGATCACTTGTTTTACATAGACTTGTTAAGGTAAACACTTTAAAAATATTCTTGTCCATTTGCCATGAATGTTCTTTGGGTGTCCCTCTAGTCTACTAAGACTTCAAATTATTTTGATAGGATGATAAACATGGCCACCAGGGGGTGTTGCTTGTTTTCCGTATATATGTATAGACAAAGAACAATGAAAACTTTTTAAGTTTGATTAAATCAGGTGAGCGATATAGGACCATCATGGTCCTCTTGTTTACTCATTATTTTAGAAAAGAGTATTTAGTATGCATGTGAATAAATATTCTAGCCAGGGACTGTAGCAACATCCAAAAAAAATTATATCGCCTCTTTCAGCAAAATGTCAGGATAAATAGTGCCAGTAGTACTGGTAAATTACCCAGGAAATGCTGTGATATGCCTGAAATCATGTTAAACACTGCATTAATCAACTGTCAAAATAAATAATTGGCAGAATGTCACATAGGATCAGAGCTTTGTCATCTATTTGTCATGCTTTAACCCTTTCCCTCATATGACAATACTGCAGCAGACGAATTTAAACATATTTTGTCAAAAAATAGAAAATCTCTATAATTGAATGGATAACCTGAAAGTGGAAACAATTGTGGCAAAAGGAGAAATTGCTTGTTTTGAGCAATTTCTTCTTTGTCACTATTTTTTCAAAAAGCCGTCTGCTGCAGAGGTGTCAGAAAGCGTATATATGAGGGAAAGGGTTAACTTACTGACTTATTGACTGGTGACACAAATGTTTCTTCAAACAGTCTTGTGATAACTTTGTTTCAGGGTTAGATGTTGAGGGTTTATACAGAGTGGCTGGTTTACATGATGAAGTAGAAGAAATAAGAATGTCATTCGATAAAGGTAAAACTGGTTAACACAAAGTCGAAGGTGACCCATAAATAACTTCTACCAGATTCTGCTGTTATGCTATTTTCAAAAGACAGATCCATACCTAGAATTGGTTTAAGCAGAATGATATATTCAAATTAACCCTTTCCCTCATATAGATGCTTTCTGATGCCTCTGCAAAACATAGTGACAAAAGAAGAAATTTGTCAAAACGAGCAATTTCTCCTTTTCCCACAATGTTTTCCACTTATAGTCATGGGTTATCCATTCAATTATGGAGATTTTCTATGTTTTGACAAAATACGTTCAAAGTTGTCTGCTGCAGAATTGTCGTATGAGGGAATATATATCACCATGATATAACTGAATGATTGTTTCTTAACAGAAACAATCATTCAGTTATATCATGGTGAAAGAATACTTACTCATGAATTAGTACTTAGCTGAAAAAAAGTGCCCTCGCAAGAAGGCATTCCACAGTGATGGTCGTGAGCTGTTGTTGAACAAAGTATGATCAATCCCAAGGCCCTAGCTAACCACTCGGACATATGCTTATTTGTTTGAGTAACTTTTTCCCCTGGTTTGTGAAATATTTGAATAATCCTGTGACCAAAAATATGGATATTAACAGGGTCCTGTTTATTTTTCCATCAGTCTCCCTCCCTAAATGTTAAAATACCATTCCTTCGATTTTGGTAATAAAAACAATAAAAACATGAATATTTCTTTCTTTTTTTTGACAGATTGTGAAAGTACGAACATAACTGTGTCCAAGTATGATGATATCAACACAATCACAAGTGTATTGAAATTATACTTCCGTCTCCTCCCCATACCTCTTGTTACGTTTGACGCATACAAAAAAATCATCGAGGGCATGAGTAAGTCTTTTTTTTTCTCTACACCCCTTCAAAGATATAATTTCAGAACTCGGGTTACCATGGCAACCGAAAGTATAAGTTTAAACAACTTTGAAAATCTTCTTGTCTGAAACCGAAAGGCCTAGAGCTAAGATATTTGGTGTGTAGCATTGTCTAGTGGTCCTTTTATGCCCCTAGGGTCAAAATTGACCCTGCCCTTGGGATAACCTGTTTCACACAGAGTTATATAGGGAATCTTTTAAAAAATCTTTTTGTCTGAAACCAAAAGGCCTAGATGTTAGATATTTGGTGTGCAGCATTGTCTAGTCGTCCTTGACCAAGATTGTTCAAAATATGCCCCTGGGTTTAAAACTGGCCACGCCACGGAGATTACCTGTTTTACATTGAGAAGAACTTAGATTTAGGTTACAATACACCAAATAAATTCCTTCTTTGTTTTATGCATTATGCAAGAATGAACTCACCAGGCAAAAATGGTTACCGTCATTATGGACCAAATCGAGCCCGGACAAAACCGGTGTCTATAGCATTCTCTACTTTCACTTTCAAACACGGTCAAAATACTAAAAGTGATCAAATTAATAATTTCCTGTGCATCCTATACATATTTACAATGAATTTAAACTCAATTTCATATATTCAATACATTCTGGAGATGGTATACACTCATTTCTATGCAAACAAGGAATCTTTAGGGACTATTTGGGTGTAGATTAGCATGACAGCAGATGTATTTGGCGTAATTTTACCTTAGGAAATATTCTGGTTTGAAATCGAAAGGCCTAAGGCTTAGATATTTAGTGTTAAGGATTGTCTTGAGGTCCTCTGCCATGAATGTTCAAAATGTGTCAAATTGGTTCCACCCCTTGGGTTCACCTGTTTTTCACATAGATATTTAGGGAAAATTCTTGTCTGAAACCAAAAAGGCCTTTAGCTTAGATTTTTGGTAGCATTGTCTAGTGGTCCTCTTCCAAGGTTGTTCAAAATTGGCCCCACCCTTAGGGTCACCTGTTTTACATAGAGTGATATATAGAGGAAAACTTTGAAAATGTTCTTGTCTAAACTGAAAGGCCTAGATCTTCTTATCTGAGACAGACCTATCAGTTTCCTCATGTCATATTTATTTGACAAAGACAGACACCATTGGTGTTTATTTTTTGCCTTGTGCCTAATGTGGCAAGTGGGACTATACTTGGCATTGGGCCTCTTGTATTAGCTTACCTGACCCCATTAAAAATCATACCTAGTGATCCAGGGCCATCATAGCCCTCTTGTTTACCCAGAATATTCTCAATTTCGATGCTATGAGCAAGATGTGTAAAAAATATTAAATAAATCAGAGAATAGCAGTTTGGTTATTACAGTAACCTTGATATTCAGTTATGTAGTTTGATCTTGACTTATATTTTCAGACAGGGAAGATTTGAAAGACAAAATACTTCTCACTAGAGAGGGTTTGGCCAAGTTACCTCCCGCCCATTATCAAACATTAAAGTATCTCATTTCACATCTTGTAAGGTAGGTATTGCGTTATGTCATATTATTTGGCAGATAGTTATCACACTAGAGAAGGTTTGACTAAATCAGCTCCTACCCATTATCAAACATTAAAGTATCTTATTTCATATGTTGTAACTTAGGTATTGCATTAAGTCATATTATTTGTAAGATAATTATCTCTCTAAAGAAGGTTTACTAAAGCTACCTCCTTACCAATATCAAACATTAAAGTATCTCATTTCACATTTTGTAATGAAGGTATCGCATTATTTCATATTATTTGCAAGATAGATTATATCTTTAGAGAAGGTTTGACCAAATCAGCCCCTACCCATTATCAATGGACATTATTCCACATGCAGTTGCTTTTTAACCCATTTGCAACAGATATTTTTTAAAAAACTTTCATTGAAAAGGAGAAATTGTTCATAATGAGTAATTTCTCCTTTTCTCACAATGTTTTCTATTCTATTCTTAAATTTCTTTCATTCAGGGAAATTTCCCATATTTTGCTCCAGATGTTTTGGCACTCTACATCTGAGTCACCTTCTCACACATGGTATAATCTGATCTCAATCTGTTACTGCCATTCCCATAATCAAAACACTTAATTTTATTATCTCCTTTTACATCTTGTATATTATCCCTTCCAAATTGATAATGCTGAAGCACTGCATCATGTCTGGTATGCTGTTGAAAGCTAACCCTTTACAACAAATCTGCAGGAGACAACTTTGAAATCATCTAGGCAAAAACATGGAAAATCTCCATTTATAAATGAAAGTAAAATTAACCCTTTCCCTCATATAGATGCCTTCTGACGCCTCTGCACCAGACAGCTTTTTGAAAACATAGTGACAAACGAAGAAATTGCACAAAACATGCAATTTCTCCTTTTGCCACAATGTTTTCCCCTTTTTGTCATAGGTTATCCATTCAATTATGGAGATTTTCTGTTTTGACAAAATACGTTCAAAGTCGTCTGCTGCAGAATTGTCTTATGAGGGAAAGGGTTAACAAAAAGAGTTGAACACATTGTGGTAAATAAAAACCAACTTCCTCTTTTGCCACAATAATTTCAAAAGTGTTCTGCAGGTTAGAAAATGTTTAAATCCTATGCAAAACATATAAATTGTGTCTATTTGAGATCTCGAATCACATCTCTTAGCAGATACACGATCGACTCCCACATCTTATTTGTCTTTGTGTCAAGTAGATACCTGATTTCTTATTTGGTTTCATTATAACCTTCCTATGTTTGATTTTAGGGTAACAGAGAAGAAATCAAAGAACATGATGGGATCCGAAAACCTTGCTATTGTGTTTGCTCCGACATTAATGCGAAGTCCCGACTCAGACCCTATGTTGAGTTTAATGTCTGTGGGTGCTGAACAGAGGAGTATCGAAATTCTCATTTCACAGTCAAGAGATTTATTTTTGAAATAACATTATGTAGAGTGTGTATTACGCATGGAGATTATATATAGATCCCTTTCCAACCTGCAGACACATTTTGATGGATCTGCAGCAGACGACTTTTGAAGACTCTAAAGCCTACAGCAGATGACTTTTGAAAAACAATTAGTGAAAGCAAGATATTACTCAAAACAAGATTTTTTCTCCCCCACAATCTACTCTGTAACAAAATTAAACCTCAACTTTTAAGATCACCTTAGCCTAGGTCTCAAGGTATCTATTGAGATCACTCTCTGTCTGTTGTCTGTCTGTCATTATCTTTTAGCTCCAAACAACATCTCATTATTCACTGGGTCAATTTCAACCATACATAAGAGCAATGTTTGTTTCTTGGTCCTTTTTTCAAAATCTGCATATGTTGTATAGCATTGCTGTGGCAAAATGCCAAAGGTTTAACATTCTTCTTTTCTGAATCTGCTTATCTGATTTTAATATAAGTTGGCAACATTGTTCCTTAGAAGACCTTCTACAAAAAATGTTTAAGCCGTATTGATTGGTTGCAAAACATGGCCATCATGTGGTATCACAAAAGGGGTTTAAAATTGAAAATTATCCTCTTTATCTGCTTGTCTGATTTCCGGATTATTTAGCAAAATTGTTCTTTAGAGGACCCTGTTTAAAAATGTTGATTGATAAAGAATCACTTTATTAGCTCGCCAGTACGAAGTACAGGAGAGCTTATGTGTTACCCCCGGCGTCGGCACCGTCGGCGGTGGCGTAGACACCTAGGTTTAAGGTTTGTGTTTAAGGTTTTAATTTGGGTTTTAAGGGTTTATACCTTTAGGAACCATTTGTCATCCATCTACGCACACCACTACACCCGTCCTGACCCTGGGTGAAGGTCAAGATCATTTCTACTTGGTTCTACTTGGTTCAGTTACAAGGTTTAAGGTTTGCGTTTAACGTTTAACATATCACTCTGCATTCACTATTATGACATTGATTGCTTTCATATTTAGTTTATACATTTAGGAACTATTGGTCATCCATCTGCGCACACCACTACACCCGTCCTGCACCTGGGTCAAGGTCAAGGTCATTTCTACTTGGTTCAGTTACAAGGTTTAAGGTTTGCGTTTAACGTTTAACATATCACTCTGCATTCACTATTATGACATTGATTGCTTTCATATTTAGTTTATACATTTAGGAACTATTGGTCCATCTACGCACCCCACTACACCCGTCCTGACCCTGGGTCAAGGTCAAGTTATATCAGAGTTATTGCCCCTTTTCTGTCAAAAAATCTAACTTTTTCGTCACGTTTTCAAATAACTTTTTTTCTACTCAAAGGATTAGATTGAAACTTCTGACAAATGTTTATATCAATGTGTGTGATTGGTTCACAAAAGGGCGATAATCCAAATAATTTTATATCAGAGTTATTGCCCCTTTTCTGTCAAAAATTTAAATTTTCAAATAACTTTTTTTCTACTCAAAGGATTGGATTGAAACTTCTGACAAATATTTATATCAATGTGTATGATGGGTTCACAAAAAGGGGGATAATCCAAATATTTTTATATCAGAGTTATTGGCCCTTTTCTGTCAAAAATTTAATCTACTCAAAGGATTGGATTGAAACTTCTGACAAATGTTTATATCAATGTGTATGATGGGTTCACAAAAGGGGGATAATCCAAATATTTTTATATCAGAGTTATTGCCCCTTTTCTGTCAAATATTCAGATTACTTTTTTTCTGCTCAAAGGATTGAATTGAAACTTCTGACAAATGTTTATATCAATTTTTGTGATGGGTTCACAAAAGGGGGATAATCCAAATATTTTTTATATCAGAGTTATTGCCCCTTTTCTATCAAAAATTAAAATTTCCTGACAAGGCGCCGGCAGGTGACACACGTGCTCCGGGGAGCACTCTATTCTAGTTGAACTTAGAATTTTTGTCAAAAGTATTGAAAAGGTGTATTATCTTGCAATAGGTGATACTGTGCGACTTTACCTAATACTTTAACTGTTCTGAAGTAGGCCCTGATATACGATGGCCCTGATAGGCGAGCTATATTGTCCTCCGACAACTCTTGTTAATATTGCAAATACCTTTTACCGATATGCTGTTTCTTTAACAGTGTCTCCCTGCAGTTTCTTTTCTACCCTTGGTGAAATATTCCCAGACATTAGCAGTTACACATTTGCTACTAGACCATCACTCAGGTGATCGATTTATGGCCATATTGACTCTCTTGTTCAAAATTGTTAAATTATTCATTACAATGTTTTCAAAGCAGACAACTCAATCACTTGAACCCTTACCCTTTTAAGATGATTTCTTATAGAAAATTTGAGGTTAAATACATTACAGTAACAATGGAAACATTGGTGCAAAATGGAGAAATTGATATTCCTTCTTTTTCTACATTGCTTTCAATAATCATATAGATCAAATTCGTCTGTATTAAGGAAAGGATTATTTTCAGTATTTATAATTTATTTTGTACAAACCATATGTTGTTGGTATTTTATAACAATTTCCAACATTCAGGTGCATCTTTACCCTTTCCCTCATACAACAATATTGCAGCAGACGACTTTAAACATATTTTGTCAAATCATAGAAAATCTCTATAATTGAATGGATAACCTATGACTAAAAGTGGAAAACATTGTGACAAAAGGAGAAATTTCTCAAAACGAGCAATTTCTTCTTTTGTCAATATGCTTTCAAAAAGCTGTCTGCTGCAGAGGTGTTAGAAAGCATCTATATGAGGGAAAGGGTTAATGAATCTACAGCAGACAACTTTTAAAGACATTGTTGCAAAAGGAACAATTGCTCATACTGAGTAATTACTCCTTTAGCTACTATGTTTTCAAATCTATTCAAAAATAATATTTTAAGAGTTTTCAAACTTTTGCCCAGATGTTTTAACAGCTGCAGATTGATTCTGGTTGGTAAATAGTTAAAAATATCTCAACATCACATTTCTTATGAAAATCTACATCATACATTTGAGGTGAGACAATACGAATGTTTCTCTGAGAAAACATTGACAATATCTAGGGTCCAAACAAAAGGACCATATCAACCAACAGTTAACCAGTAATCTATTTATAGATTTTTTTTTGTTATGCATCTACTCTGTGAAATGGGCATTGAGATTTACCTGTGTCCGTCCCTCCTTAGCAGATATTTGTGTCGGCAATTTTTCCGGGAGATTTTGTTAGAGACTCATGAAACTTTATAAAAATGTTTAGTTGCACTTTTGTTGTGGTTTTGGCATACTCTCAGTGATACCATGGTTGCATTCCTTTTCCCTTTCCGAGATGCAACAAATCTGCATCAGATAACTTTAAAAAGATCCAGGCAAGTAAATTTTTAAATGGAAGTTTATATATTAAATATAGTTTAAAACATTGTGGCAAAAGAGAAATCTTTTTCTTTTATCAAAATGTTTTCAAAAGTAGTCTGCTGCAGAGGCGTCAGAATACATCTCTATTTGGGAAAGGGTTAAGATGCATTGGTGGGTCATCCCTGTCCTATACTATAGACACTATTTTAGTTTGTTGCTGCAAGGGTCAGCTGTTCTTTTATATAGAGGAAATCTGAAGATGAGAGGTTATATTTCATTTATAAATGGGATCTGTCTAACCTTTCCCATATGAAGATTTTTTGACACACCTGCAGCAGATGAGTTTTGAAAACGCTATACCAAAAGGAGAAATTGTTCATAATGTAAATGATCAATTTGTCCTTTTGCAATAGTGGATTAATCTCTATTTAACCCTTTCCCTCATACGACAATTCTGCAGCAGACGACTTTGAACATATTTTGGAAAAACATAAAAAATCTCTATAATTGAATGGATAACCTATGACTAAAAGTGGAAAACATTGTGGCAAAAGGTGAAATTGCTCATTTTGAGCAATTTCTTCTTTTGTCACTATGTTTTCAAAAAGCTGTCTGCTGCAGAGGCGTCAGAAAGCATCTAAATGACGGAAAGGGTTAATAAATAAACTTTTTTTTTTAGTGAGTTTGGTATGTGGGAAGGGATTAAGACTGTGTTGGTGAAATATTGTAACCGTTTCCCTAATACAGACAAATATGTTCGTGTCTGCAGAAAACTTGGAAATAATGTTTGTAAAATGAGAAATAACACTTTTCAAGCATTTTTTTATGTTTTCCCCATCATGTTTTTCAACGAATAGTGGAGTTATTCTCTCAGTTTTTAAAATTTATAATGTTTTCCAAGATGTTTTCAAGGAAGCAGACTTTATAACATGTAACAGGCCTGTTTCAGGGAAAGGTTTAACATACAACAAATCTGCAACATACAACTTTGAAAACAAAGTGACAAAAACCTGAAAAATCTCTATAAAAGATAGCTTAATTATTAAATAAAGGTGAACACATTGTGGTCAAAGGAGAAATTGCTCATCATGAGCAATTTCACCTTTGGCCACAATGTTTTCAAAAGTGGTCTAATGCTATTGCGTCAAAATACGTCTGCAGGTTGGAAAGGGTTAAATCCTTTGCTATTTTAAGTGTAAATGAAAATGTTATATTTATAATATGTGCTTGTTGTATTGATGTATTTAAACCTTTCCCACATACAACAAATCTCCTGCAGATGACCTTGAAATATATAGGCAGAAAACCTATAATCAAAGTATATTTATTGAGAAAAAGTTAAACATTGTGGAAAAAGGAAAAAAAATGCTTATTATTGGCAGTTTCTCCATTTGCTACAATGTTAACAAAGGTAGTTTGCTGCAGTGGGATCAAAATCTGTCTACATGAGGGATATGGTTAATAGATGTATCTTCATTTTAAAAGAGATTATTTTGCCTCAAATCTGTTATTCCTTGTCAGATTTGTCACCCTTTGAACTATGGCATGACTATTTTGTTGTGAGGGAAACTACTTTCGTTTCCCTGCTTTGAGAGCAAACAATTTAAGGGGTAACTTTTTAACAGTTTAAAACATTATGTGAAAAGGAAAATGGAAAAAAACCCTGCTTATTTAGAGTAATTTTTCCTTTTTCCAGTGTCTTTGGAGTTCATCTGCCTCATCCTAAACACTCCATGACACACATTAGTTCAGGTTAAGCGAATACAATCATGTATCAAGAACGAGGTAGGATAACCTTGCATATTTATAGCAAGTGGAAAACATGTCATCTATAAACCCTTTATTTGATCTTTGACATAACCTTTAATATGTACCTGTATGTCCGTTTTGTTGGGTCTTAATCACATTGAAAGCAGTCACAAAAATATTGAAAAATAACTTATATTTTACCCTTTCCCACATATCATAAATCTGCTGCAGACAACTTTGAAAACATTTAGATAAAGGTACAGAAAATCTCTATGAACGAAAGCAAAGTTGAAAACATTGTGGCAGAAGGAGAAAACTCTTATCATGAGCCCACTACTACAATGCTTAGTTTTGCTTTCAAACCTTATTTGCTGCAGATTGTCAAAAGGCATTTTCATGTGAAAGATTAAGAAAACAAATGAAGAGAAATAGAGAAATTGTTTTGACTAAATGTTTAAAAAGTTATCTCCTTTTTCTACTATGTGTTTAAAAACACTTTGACTGCAGAGATGCCAAAATGTATCTGTATCATACAGCACAATAGACCGTAGTCCCTGATACACAGTATTCATTAACGTGTTGTTGTACGGTGTGTTTATTTCTAACATGTTTACATGTGAACCCAGTACCTGACAATCCTTTCCAAGATACAATAAATCTGTAGCAGACGACTTTAAAAAAAGATTTTGACAAAAAAATGAAATGAAAGTTCATTTATTAATAGAGTTGAAAACATTACTTTTAAAAGTTGTCTGCTGATGAGGCGTCAGAAAGCGTCTTTATGTGGGAAAGGGATGAGCTATGTTTGATTTCTTGCTTGTTGAAATTATTCAAGAAGAGAATTTTGACAATGAATTGAAAAAGAAAACATTCTTTTTATAAACAGCTTATTATGAGCAAGTTTTATAATTAACTTGAGAATGTTTTCAATGACCAGGTTAAGGGGTTCATTCATCCCTTTTTCCAACATACAGACACTCTCGGATAATTTTGAATAATTATGTTGTGAGAAATTATAAAGGTGAATTTGCTAAAAATGAGCAATTACTACCTTTGCCACAATCTTTTTTAATTATTTTCACTAATTATACTTTCATTTATAGAAATGTTCCATCTTTTTGCCTAAATGTTTTCAATGTCATCTGCTGCAGATTTATTGTATGTGGAAAAGGATTAATACTAGAAGCATTTCATTACATTCATTCCTATAGTAAAATAGACATTTTTTTTCATATTTTAGTTCCTTTTTATCTCTATCTCTACTTGCAGAAAGTGTAAGTAAAGCTAAAGTAGTTATGGTGTCCGTACCAGTTGAGACGTCCAGCCTCTCATAGGTATTTTCTAGGTACATTTAATGACATCTTTATAACTTCTTGCAAACTTTTTTTGCTCCTAATTCTCTGTATTTGATTATAATGAAAGATGAACGAATCATCAAGGACTACTTACTTGTAAATTGGCCAAAATCTCATTTCATCATCATTAACTCTTTCCTACATACAGACTCTTTTTGACACCTCTTAAGCTTATGACTTTTGAAATAATTGTGGTCAAAGTTGTCAAAGGAGAAATTGCTCATAATAAGTAATTTCTCTTTTTGCAACTCTTGTTTTCAACTTTATTAAATAACTGTTCATTCAATTATAAAAAGTTTCCATACTTTTGACTACATGTTTTCAAAGTTATCTGCTGCAGATGTGTTGCATGATGGAAAGTGTTTATGTAAATATTCAATCATAATTGCATTTGCAGCAGTACATTTTTCTCCACAATGTTAAAAACTATTTACAAATTTAACGATATCTTTCGTTGCAGAGGTTGAACATATTTCTGCTGCAACACAAACATATTTTTTAGTCAAGTTCTGAAGATTTGTTGTATATTGTGGAAAGGGTTTCACCGTTAACATCTTGGATAATACAACGCACCACCACCTCCCTGAAGTATCTTGTTTGTCGCCAGTTTTGGTCATGTGATCAAAATATTACGAGAACTTATTTGTATGTCATTATTTGACTCAGAACTCCTTGGATAATGCCCTACATATCTTGTGACATCATCACCCTAAAAGTTCTGCTTGTTACTATAACCCTTTCCTACATATAGACACTTAATGATAACTCTGCAACAGACGCTTTTTAAAAACATTGTGGCCAAAGGAGAAATTGTGTAAAATAAGCAATTTCTTCTTTTGCAACTGTCTTTTAAACTCATTTTAATATTTAGACCCGTTTTAGTTCACCTATGCACGAAGTGCAAGGTGAGCTATTGTGATCACATTTTGTCCGGCGTCCGTCTGGCGTGTGTCGTCAACATTAGCGCTTGTTAACACTCTACAGGCTACAATTTGCATCCAATCTTCATGAAAGTTTATCAGAACATTCATCTCCATGTACAAGTTCGAAACTGGGCCAAATGAGGTCAAAAACTAGGTCACTAGGTCAAATTGAAGGGAAATCTTGTTAACACTCTAGAGGCCGCATTTTTTGAAATTTTGTCAGAATGTTTGTCTTAAAGATATCTAGGTCAAGTTCGAATATGGGTCATATTGGGTCAGAAACTAGGTCATTTTTTGCTACAACAGCTTGACATTTGATGAGAATGTTTATCTAAATGATATCTAAGCCAAGTTCGAATATGGGTCATGTACGGTCAAAAACTAGGTCACTAGCCCAAATTGAAGTAAAATCTTGTGAGCACTTTGGATGCCACATTATTTGCTTCAGCAGCTTGAATTATATCTAGGTTAAGTTCGAATGTGGGTCACATTGGGTCAGAAACAAGGTTAATAAAGGAAAATATTGTTCAAACTCCGGAGGCCGCATATATAGTCAATGTTGGAATATAGGTCATATCAGGTAAAAAAAATATAGATCACTAGGCCAAATGAAGGAAAATCTTGTTAACACTAGAGGTTGCATTCAGAATAATAGTCTTGATGTGTTTTGCATTGCAGGACATTGTATAATTAAGGTGAGCGAACTAGGGCCATCATGGCCCTCTTGTTTATGAAGATTTGTTTATGTTTTTACTCAAATGTTTTGGAATTGTCTGCTGCAGATTTGCTGTATATGGGAAAGGGTTAATGTATTTATAGTGTGTAACATACTTCTTCAGACACACAAAACAATGCCATTATGTAATATCCTTTATCTCAGATGCATCTGGGTTCATATACACCAACGATTCTAAATTTATAGGCAACAGAATTTCTGATTGGTCAAAGTTCAAACTGTTAAACCATAAATGGTTTTAGCCAATGAGAAAGTGTTTTACTTTGTGAATGTAAAGTTAGAATGATTGGTGAATATGAGCCCTGATAGCTGTTCATCCCGCGGGTTTTTGAATGTATTACTCTTCCTTCACACCATTTCTATGTACATCATATCTCTATAGTGCAATAGTACATTATATACTTAGGATTTTTGTTTATGATTTTAGTTACAGGTAAAATGGCTCCTTGTGAGAAATTTCTGCTTTTTGCAGAATGTTTTCACAAATATGTCAGCTGCAGGGGCATCAAAAGCTCTCTGTATCAGGGACAGGGCTATCTGTGCTAGTCCTTGTGGAATATTTTGTGTAACCCTTTCCTACAAACAAGATGCTTTCTGACGCCTCGCCTCTACAGCAGACGACTTTTGAAAACATTGCGGCAAAAGGTGAAATTGCTCAAAACAAGCAATTTCTCCTGTTGCCACAATACTTTCAACTTCAATCAATAATTATACTTTCATTTATAGAGTTGTTTCATATTTCTGACTAGATGTGTTCAAAGTTGTCTGCTGATGATTTGTTGTATGTGGGAAAGGGATAATTAGAATATCATAACTGACCCACACAAATGGAGATAAATATAAATGTCTTGATACAACTAACTTCTGAAACCTCTTCAGCAGACGACTTGATGAAGACAAACATCATGGAACAAGGAAATCAAGAAAACCAATCCATTCTCCTTGAATGGGTGGAACAATATCAAACCCACAATGTTTTAATGTATCAAAACAGTTTGTTTACATGTACTCCAAATTTTACATTTATATTAGATCAGCTGAGCCGAAGATGGCTCAAGGTGATCTATTTTGATCACTCTCTGTCCCTTGTTGACATCGTCGTTAACTTGTTGCTTTAGACGACATCAATCTGGGCAAAAATATGGAAACTATTTTTAACCCTTTCCCACATGTAAGAAATATGCAGCAGACAACTATGAAAAGATCTGTGTAAAATATTGTAATTCTCTATGAATTAAAATATAATTATAAAATAAGAGTTGAAAACATTGTGGGAAATGGTGAAATTGCTCATCATGAGCAATTTCACCATTTCCCACAATGTTTTCAAAAGTCGTCTGCTGCAGATGTGCCAAAATGTGTCTACAAGTGGGAAAGGGTTTAATGAAAGTATTATTATTGAATCAAGTTGAAAACATTTTGGCAAATGGAGAAATTGCTCATTATAAGCAATTTCTCCCTTTGCAGCAATGTTCTCAAAAATTGTTTTCTGCAGAGGCCACAGAAAGGGTCTGTGTTAGGGAAATCATTAAGCATTAAGATTTCACTTACTGACTGATTGGCAGGCAACACTTGTAATTCTTCAAACACTCTTGTTATAGTTGTCTGCTTTTAAAACATCTGCGGACAATTATGTAATACCTTTAATTTGTGAATAAAGGAATCTTTAAACAACCAGTTGAAAACATTGTGGAGAATTTAGAAATTACCTGTTTTGACAATGTAATCTAGCTCGGAAAAAAAGTACAGCAATCTTACAATACACATGTAAAATGTGGGTTAAAAAATGGTAGGATATTTTACTGCATAGCTATGGAACTAATTACATTGCATTACAGGTACGGAGCAACTTCACCTTTTCTTACAACTTTTTCAATCAATGTCTGCTTATTGATCTATGAAAGAAAATGTTAATAGTTCACCCGATATATTTTTAGAATGGTCTGTAACAGTTGTAACCTTAGAAATATGCATTTGGGATGTTTTGAATGAAAGATGCAGAGGCAGCATCATTAGATGTTTGTATCAGGCAAGATGTTATATTTACCCTGTCACACATGCAAACACATTTTGATGCATCTTAACCCTTTCCCACCTTCAGCAGACAACTTTGAAAACATCTTGGCAAAAATGTGAAAAATCTCTATAAATAATGGTAGAATGATTGAATAAAGTTGAAAACACTTTGGCAAAAGGAGAAATTGCTTGTTTTGGGCAATTTCTCCTTTCGTCACAGAGTTTTCAAAAGTCACTGCAGAGGCGTCAGAAAGCGTCTATATGTGGCAAAGGGTTAAGTGGACAAGTTTTGTTAGCATTGTAGCAAAATTAGAAACTGTTCATTATAATCAAGTTTCTCTTTTGGCCACAATGTTTTCAACTCTATTCAATTATTATTAGATCTATTTTCTTTTACTGCAAATTTCCATATATTTTTAGCTCACCTGTGCACGAAGTGCTCAGGGTGAGTTATTGTGATCGCCCTATGTCCGTTGTCCGTCGGCCGTCGGTCGTCGTCCGTCAACATTTTCTCCTCTGTAACCGGTGGGTCAACTGGGATGAAACTTCACAGAAAGCATCCTCTCAATGGCCTCACCAGAATTCCTTAAAATTTTTGGGATCCATGCAGAATTCTGGTTTCCATGGCAACGAAATGAAAAAAACTTCAAAATTCTTAAAAAATCTTCTCCTCCGAAAGTGTCAGGCCGATTTTCAAATTATTTTGTAGAAATGATCCTTGGGTGACCCTCTATCAGATTCCTTCAAGCCATGTTGATTGGTCGAAAAACATGGCCGCCAGGGGGGGGGGGGGGGGGGCTATTTTGCCGTATATGGCTATAGTGCAAACTTAAAAAATCTTCTCCTCCAAAAGTGTCAGGCCGATTTTCAAATAATTTTGTAGAAATGTTCCTTGGGTAACCCTCTATCAGATTCCTTCAAGCCATGTTGATTGCTTGAAAAACATGGCCGCCAGGGGGCGGGGCTATTTTGCCTTTTATGGTTATAGTGAAAACTTAAAAAATCTTCAACATCTTCTCCTCAGTAACCAGTGGGTCAATTGGGATGAAACTTCACAGAAAGCATCCTCTCAATGACCTCACCAGAATTCCTTCAATTTATTAGGATCCATGCAGAATTCTGGTTTCCATGGCAACGAAACGAAAAAAACTTCAAAATTCTTCTCCTCCCAAATTGGTTTGCAGATTTTGAACTTATTTTGTAGAAATGTTCCTTGGGTGACTCTCTATCAGATTCCTTGAAGCCATGTTGATTGGTCGAAAAACATGGCCGCCAGGGGGGGCGGGGCTATTTTGCCTTATATAGCTATAGTGCAAACTTAAAAAATCTTCTTCTCCAAAAGTGTCAGGCCGATTTTCAAATAATTTTGTAGAAATGTTCCTTGGATGACCCTCTATCAGATTCCTTCAAGCCATGTTGATTGGTCAAAAAACATGGCCACAAGGGGTCGGGGCTATTTTGCCTTTTATGGTTATAGTGAAAACTTAAAAAATCTTCTCCTCCAAAAGTGTCAGGCCGATTTTCAAATAATTTTGTAGAAATGTTCCTAGGGTGACCCTCTATCAGATTCCTTCAAGCCAAGTCGATTGGTCGGAAACTATGTCCGCCAGATGGCGGGGCTTATATAGCTAAAGTGAAAAAAAAAATCAGGTGAGCGATTCCAGGGCCATCATGGCCCTCTTGTTAAAGTTATCTGCTGCAGTTTTGTTATTGGAGCGATTCAGTTTATCCTTTCACACATGAAGGTGCATTTTGATGACTATTGAAAACATTGTTGCAAAAGTAGAAATAATCATTTTTTCTTTTGGAACAAAGACTTAACCCTTTCCCTCATTCGACAATTCTGCAGCAGACGACTTTGAACATATTTTTGTTCAAAAATAGAAAATCTCTGTAATTGAATTGATAACCTATGACTAAAAGTGGAAAACATAGTGACAAAAGAAGAAATTGCTCAAAACGAGCAATTTCTCCTTATGCCACAATGTTTTCCACTTTTAGTCATAGGTTATCTGAGCAATTTCTTCTTTTGTCACTATGTTTTCAAAAAGCTGTCTACGGAAAGCGTCTATATGAGCACTAAATTAAAAACTTTCTTTATAGATATTTTGCATTTTCTGCCTTGATTTTTTGTCATCTGCTGCAGATTGGTGGCATGTAGGTAAGCTGTATTGAATAATTTATTCCATTTGTATGGATGCTAGCACATTTAATTTTCAGCATTTTTGTATACATGCTTTTTGTTTTGTTCTGCATTAGTGTGTGACTTTATAACATTAATAACAATGATATGTAGAGTTGAATGTTGTATTTTAATTTTTTATTAAAAAATTGATTATGAAAATGTGTTAATTTTTCTGATTTACCATTTCACACATACAGTCGCCTTTTGAAGAGTCTGCAGCAGATGAATTTTGAAAACATGACGGCAAACAGAGAAATATCTCATAATGAGCCATTTCACCTTTTGCTACTATGTGTTCAACTCTATTAAACTAGATGCCCAAGGGCAACATGTTGAACCCACTCCAAAGGTTTTGTCACAGACATAGTGCTCTCCAATGTTATTGTAAAACAGATTGACAAAGAGTTATTCTGATAGCAGTTAATTAAGGGCCTTCTGCGATACCAAAGGGGTTCTAATCAAATTGTATATTTGATTTAAGATTGTTTCTGCTTATACTACAGTACTAATAACTTAAAATTATATTATAATTCATTGATAAATATAACATTAACAAATGTTATTTCGGTTGCAAATTTCGATTCCACTCCTTCAATTTGAAGCCTTTTGACAGATCAAAGTTTAACACCCAAATGTTTGTATGTCCGTAAATTTGTCAAACACTAAGATTAAATGAAAGTGACTTATTTCATTGTTGTCAAACAATCAATTGTCAAAATGTTCATCTTTAACATGTGTGACCTTGGTCTTTATCTTACACGCTATCTGATCATGATATACATGCGTGCTTGGGAATCCTATGATGCATGGTTGAGATGTGGGCCGGACAAGGTACAGTCCTATCAAACATTTCTCATTTCGACCTTTGACCTCTAAGTGCGACCTTGACATTTGAGGTACATGCATGGGTCTTGTGAGCCACATGTAACCTCATCATGGTGAACATGCGTGCCCAGTAACTTTGGGATCCTATGATGCATGGTTGAGATGTGGGCCGGACAAGATAGTCCTATCAAACTACTAATTTTAACTTATAAGTGCGACCTTGACATGTGAGGTACATTTCAAGGCCTTGGTCTGCCGCCTCATCATGGTGAACGTTTGTGACAAGTTTCTTGGAAATCCTATGATGCATGGTCGAGATACGGGTAGGACATTGTTTGAACTCGCTGACACACACTCATTCACATACATACACCAAACCGCCATTGTGATAGCTATATCGAGCTCACCGTAAGCGGGCTCAACACAAATTATCCTTTCATTTATTTATTTTTTGAAGTTTCCCTAGTCATCTGCTGCAGATTTGTTGTTTGTTGTAAAGGGTTTCACTTATTTTGAAGCAGTGGAATTTGAAAACATATGGAAAATCTCCATAAAGAATTGAATAATTGAAAAGAGTAATTTCAAGAGCAATTTCTCCTTCAGCTACAATGTTTTCGAATATCGTCTCCATGCGTCTACACGTGGGGAAGGGTTAACTATTAAACATATGACATTTAGACTTTGAACTCTTTTTTACAATATTTACTTGGCTTTCTGATGCAAGAGTACTATGATTGATTTACTGATTGGGATTAAATGTCATTATACCCCCAGATACATAGTATATGGGGGCTATATAGGAGTCACGCTTGACGGTCGGTTGGTCTGTGGACATTTCTTGTGAACACTATTTCTCAGCAACCCTTGGTCAGAATTGAATATAACTTCACAAGAACGATTGACACGAATTAGTCAAAACGTCGAATGACCAAAACGTCGAATTGATAAACAAGAACAAAATGGGAGTCAAAACGTCGAAAAGGAAAATATATTGGAAAATGTATAGAATAATTATTATGCTGTTTTATCAAGTTTTACAGCACAATGTAATTAGATAATAATACAATTTAATAATATATGTTTAGTCATATACGGAACATTTATTTGTCCATAAGTCATAACGTTTTCAAAAATAAAGAATGACCAATAATGTAAAGTCAAATTTTTAACACCTCTTTTTTATTTATTATATATAAATTCAGTCTTTCATTGGTTGTTGAGAAAAACAAGAGAAGCGGTATTACTTAAAACCGATTTAAGTAATCGCAACTTTAGCATACCATTTGAAGAAGGATATTAATCCTTTCCCTCATATAGATGCTTTCGGACGCCTCTGCAGCAGACGGCTTTTTGAAAACATAGTGACAAAAGAAGAAATTGCACAAAAATGCAATTTCTCCTTTTGCCACAATGTTTTCGACGTTTTTTAATATATATGGCCTCTATATTTTCCTTTTCGACGTTTTGACTCCCATTTTGTTCTTGTTTATCAATTCGACGTTTTGACCGTCACCCGATTGACACCAAGCCTAGTTGTGCATAGTGTGTTGCACTGGAATAATTTTTAAATGAGTTATGGCCCCTTGAATTTCTCATACATATGTATATTGTCAGCTGGGGGTATTCATCACCTTCAGTGATATTTCTAGTTTCTTTTTGACGTCAACAGTTCACTTACTCATGTGTTGCCTGGCTACAGTACTACACACAACATTCCTTTCAAGCAACTCACTACTTTTTCGCATATACTGTTAGTCTGTTGGTGGAAGGTGGATGATGCTTGTCACAGTGACTTATGGCCAAACTGGGGTTCGAACTCACAACCCCTGGATTGACAGCCTGCATTCATATCCCTTCAGCTTCATTTCAAATGAACTAGTGTCAATTTTAAAGCTCAACTGCACAAGGCTGAGGAGACCTTATGCTATTCCTGAGACTGTTAGTGGTTATCCAAGGAGTTTTAAGTTTATGTTTGTTGTACTCGAAGTAAATTTGCCACCCTGAACACATATGGACCAATGGTGCATCTGTGGGTGCCCTGTTGTCTACTTGCCCCTGTTTATGAGCATTAACTTAATTGTCTGCTCGATTGGCTTTTGTTATCCTTTTCTCACATATAGATGCATCTGCGGCAGAAAACTTAAGAAAACATTGTGACATATTACGCAATTTCTCCTTTTATGACAATGTTGTCAATTCAATTCAATAATGCTTTCTTTCATTTGTATGGATCTTCAATATTATTGCCAATATGTTTTCTGCTGCAGATTAAATGTATCTTGGAAAGGGTTAATGAGTGTGCATTAGAAACATGTGTACTTTGTGAATATAGCAGACCTGACCTAATATTAATAACCAGACTTACCCTAATGTTAAAAATCTTAACCCTTTCCAACATACGTCTCTGACGCCTCTGCAGCAGACGACTTTTGAAAACATTATGGAAACAGAAAAAAATGCTAATGATGAGAAATTCCTCCTTTTGCCAAAATATCTTCATCTTCAATCAATAACTGTTCTTTCACTTAATTTTACAGATATTTTTACATATTTTTACATATTTTTGACTTGAAGTTTTCAGAGTCATTCACTGCAGAATTGTTGTATGTGGGACATCTATAGACAGTGTGTGATGGATTTGTGACTAGGCTTCCTATGTTCGATCCCTGCTTAACCCTGCCCCACATCCACATACGGAGGGTTTCTGACGTCTATGAATCAGACGACTATTTATATAATTGTGGCAAAAGGAAAAAGTGCTCATAATGAGCAATTTCTCCATTTGCTACAATGGTTTCAATTCTATTCAATGATGATATATTCATACATAGACATTTTCTATATTTTTGCTTTGATGTCTTGTGTCCTTATGGATTTGAGGTATGTGGGAAAGGATTAAGGTAATCATTCTGGAATGCCCATCGATCAGGCACATTTCCTAGCATAGCGCTGGTAAGCCACCTAGAGACCATGTATAATTGTAGTATTGCTGTGAGAAAACTGCAATACATGTACTGTTTAGAATAGTTCATGTTCAAGTTCAAGATCTTTATTTGCATAACAGTTTACATGTTGTTACAACATATACATAATATTCGAGAAAAGTGTAATTAAAATCAATGCGTACAAGTTGACTAAACCAGAGACATATAAAATATATGTGTTTATATGTCTGACTAAACTTAGATTTGTTTATTTTGTGGATTTAAAATAGCACCTTTTTCGGATTTCTATCCGTCTATAGATGGTACTGTTTTAGATTCGCGTTTAGTATACGTGTAAAGTATTAGTGTGTGCAAAACACGTGCAGAAATATACCCACATCAACATATCTCAACAATTAATATATACAATATTACAATATTACAAAAGCACAAAAACAAACAAAACAAACATGACATCAAATAATACTGACAGTATTTATTTAACCCGGTACAAAGTACTTGTAACTATTCCATATAGTACCACATATTTGTAAAACATATCATAAGTTTTAAGCAGTACGCTGTTCAAGTTCGGATTCAAACCGAATAGAGCTTCAACATACTCCTTACCATTCAAAGAATCTAGCATATTGAAAGTACTACTACCAAATTTGACATAAGTTATTTGTTGAAAGGAATCCGAAAGGGATCTTACATAAAAACAGTTAATCAGAATTTGATTAGTTAAACTTGTTTTAATATCACTATTTCCACACCGTGAGCAAGGGGAGAAATCAGTGCATGCCGTGTATGCAATTATTTTGGCGATAGAAAAAACAAGCACGTAGCATATTCGGATTACGTTAAGCGTAGTCCCACACTGGATTAGCAGAGAACTGATACTGCAGTTGTCTGTATAAGACAAACTGTCTCGAAGACGTCCTATCATTTCATTGACGCCGCGTGGGAGCGCGGCGTCAGTATGGGATAGGTTTTAATTTTGTACCATGGGGTGACGTAATCGAAAAGGGAGAAACCAATGTTATTATTGTTAAAAAAACCTCTGTTGTTTGATTGAAAAAAACAACCTTTATGAATCAATAAATTGTATTAACTGATTTAAGAAACAACAAGATACAAAATACGTTTGTCTTCTACCGTTATTACAAAACTTTATACACATTTAATTTGTATTTAATAACTTTTCCCCAACTGTCTAGGCTACGCTGTTTTTGATTGTTTGGTTTACGGCCCTGACCCAATTCATCAAAGCTCAGAGAAAAAGTTCACTTTTCCCAAACTTTCTAGGCTACGCGTTTTTAATTGTTTAGTTTACGGGCCCAAAATTCGCCGGATGTTTTTGCCTATTTATAAAAGTGTGTGAAGTTGGCAGAGCATTAGACGTTAGACATTAGACATTCAAAAAAAATATTCGAATGTCTAATAAGACGTTAGACATTCGATTAGACATTCGCTAATTTTGATTATCGAATGTCTAATTAGACATTAGACATTCAATTAGACATTCAGAAAAATCGCAAATGTTAAATATCGAATGTCTAATTCGACATTAGACATTCAATTAGACATTCGCAAATTACAAGATCTATAACCCAAATTCGTCGGAGGTCATTGTACATTAAAAAAACGAATGTCTAATTGGTCAGTTAGACATTAGACATTCGATTAGACATTCGCAAATTACTATACTTAGGTTCCAAATTCGTCAGAGATCATTGTACATTCAAAAAACGAATGTCTAATTGGTCAGTTAGACAATAGACATTTGATTAGACATTCGCAAATTACAAGATCTATAACCCAAATTCGTCGGAGGTCATTGTACATTAAAAAAACGAATGTCTAATTGGTCAGTTAGACATTAGACATTCGCAAATTACGAGATTTAAGTATGAAATTCGTCGGAGGTCATTGTACATCCAAAAAACGAATGTCTAATTGGTCAGTTAGACATTAGACATTCGATTAGACATTCGCAAATTAAGAGATTTAGGTACCAAATTCGTCAGAGATCAATGTACATTAAAAAACCGAATGTCTAATTGGTCAATTAGACATTAGACATTCGATTAGACATTCGCAAATTACAAGATATATAACCCAAATTCGTCGGAGGTCATTGCACATTAAAAAAACGAATGTCTAATTGGTCAGTACATTCGATTAGACATTCGCAAATTAAGGGATTTAGGTACCAAATTCGTCGGAGGTCATTATACATGCAAAAAACGAATGTCTAATTGGTCAGTTAGACATTAGACATTCGATTAGACATTCGCAAATTAAGAGATTTAGGTACCAAATTCGTCAGAGATCAATGTACATTAAAAAAACGAATGTCTAATTGGTCAGTTAGACATTAGACATTCGATTAGACATTCGCAAATTACAAGATCTATAACCCAAATTCGTCGGAGGTCATTGCACATTAAAAAACCGAATGTCTAATTGGTCAGTTAGACATTAGACATTCGATTAGACATTCGCAAATTAAGGGATTTAGGTACCAAATTCGTCGGAGGTCATTATACATGCAAAAAACGAATGTCTAATTGATCAGTTAGACATTAGACATTCGATTAGACATTCGCAAATTAAGACATTTAGGTACCAAATTAATCAGAGATCAATGTACATTAAAAAAACGAATGTCTAATTGGTCAATTAGACATTAGACATTCGATTAGACATTCGCAAACATATCGACATATCGATATCTCGAACATACCGATGACTCGAACACATCGATATCTCGAATACATTGATAAAACGAATGTTTTTAACTTGAACATTTATTGACAAATCGAACATATCGATATCTCGAAACTTTCGATATCTCGAACTTTCCAATATCTCGAACTTTCGATATCTCGAATTTTCCGATATCTCGAAAAAAAAAAAATGGATTTTTTTTTTTTTTTTTTTTTTTTTTTTCTTCTCGATATCTCGAACTTTCCAATAACTTTTCGATATCTTTAAAAAAAAAAATCTCGATATCTCGAACTTTATCGGAAAGTTCGAAATATCGACAAGTACGAGATATCGACAAGTTCGAGATACCGAAAATTTCGAGATATCGGAAAGTTCGAGATATCGAAAAAAAATATAATTTTCTTTTTCAAAAAGTTCGAGATATCGAGAAAAAAAAAAAAAAAAAAAATATCAATATGTTCGAACATTTCGATTTCTCGATTATTTTTTTGGATATTTTTTTTTCTTCTCGATATCTCGAACTTTCCAATAACTTTTCGATATCTTTAAAAAAAAAAAATCTCGATATCTCGAACTTTATCGGAAAGTTCGAGATACCGAAAAAAAATATGAATCTTGATTTTTTTTTTTTTTTTTTTTTCTCGAACATTTCGAGATATCGATTTGAAACCATGTATTGGTAAAAAATTAAGAAACTTCATGTTGTATGGTAACCTTTTATTATAGGCTATGGTAGCCAGGTGAGCAATATAGGCACATCTTGGCCTTTTTGGTTATGATAAAGGGACATTTGGCCTTCTTGTTCAAAATATTTACATCCTGTCTGTTTTCACACGTTATTTAAATGTACTGAACTACATCTGCTTCCTTTAAGTCATGCTTCAAAATCATGCGCGGCGTCCTTTGATGCTCTGCATCAAAATTCGTCTTGTTCTTCTATATAGTAGTGACGAACCTTTGTATTAAAACAATGTTTCCAAAAATATCTACTAGGAAAATCGCCATATGCTAAATAGTCTTCCAAGCTATTGTAAATATTATATTTATGTAGCAGAGAAACAACATCTGAAATAAACCCGAAATCGGAAGACCCATTCTTAAACAAACTAAGACGTAATAAAAACAAACGTTTGGCTGTACAGTCCCTTTCTAATCGACACAGTTGACCGCAGAAGACATGGTTTCTCTTCTCTATTTCGGCAGCTAGAGGCAGAGCACAAAGTTAAACCAAGTACAATATCTGCCCTTGATCTACTTTTTAGACCTTGGATTTGTTTTAAGCATAGTCTATGATATCTCTCTAAAGTCAACATGTCTCGATCAGGAAGCGGCTGTAAAAATTCACAACCAAACAGCGCTTTAGGAATAACAATAAATGTATAGATACTATAGCTAGTTAAGGGATTAAGCCCATGTACGTGTAGTCCTTCCTTAAAAAGACCGAAACATGTCCCCCTTAATTTCCTCTCAATATGTTTAGTAAGTAAAGAGTAGTCAGCGTATTTATTGCATTCTATTCCCAACTGATTGTATTCCTCTTTTTTCATAAATAATTTCATTACCTATGACAAGTGAACGAATACTGCGTTTGTAAGCACGCTTGGACTCATTATAAGTGACAACTGCACATACTTGTTGGAGTTATATTGGTATCTCCATAAACACGAGTATTTGTTACATATATATCAATCATAGTTTTTATAGAAGTAATGGATAAAGAGAGAAGGGTAATGTCGTCTGCAAAAGACGGGGCACACACATTATTATTATCTTTATTTCCTCCATATTTGAAGATTTCACAAACAAAACAAACAGATCACAAATTAACTATTACAAAAACAAGCAACTACAAAGAAAAGTAAAAAAACAAAAGGAGAACGAGAGAGATTGAGAAAATGAGAAATAAAAAAAAAAAAAAAAAAATGCATAATTCTATTTTATATATATATACAAGTCAATTGCCAGAAAAAGATACAGGCAATCATAATTAATGTCATAATATTACAGATGAGTAACATTCTGTGTATCCGATTATTTCTTGACAGAGATAACTGAACATTTCTGTTTCATTGTGATGGATAGTATGCCGGGAATAGGAGAACTATCAATAATGAGAACATGCCCCCCATAGGACTATCCATATTGGACTGAAACCCCCCCCCCCCCCCCCCGCCCCCCCCCTCGTATACTATCAAAATAGACGAGGAAAGTGTTCACGCCTCCCTTATTATAGTACCACGCTTAAGCATAACAGGAACAAAACTATAACAAAACATTAAATCAAATATAAACGTAACGATATAGTGTTTCAGAATAAGGCCTCCGTGAATCAGGTGCTCATTAGAGACACGGTCAATACCACACATTTTGTTTAAAGTAGACAATGATGATAACACTTCCACCTGAGAAATGTGAAAACCACTCTCCACAATAGGTGCTGCCTTGATACTATTACTACTTGCAGTAACATCCTCAAAATGAGTGTTATCATAAAAATCACATTCTGTATCAGAGTACAATGAGGCGAAATGACGACATACTTTCAGGATCGCGAAAAACAATCCCATTAAATTTAATTTCATTACAAACATTATTATTTACAGTTTTATTTTGAAAAAAGTTTCTACGCCAGAGGCAGTGTCTATATCTTCGTTTATCTGCTGCAGATACTTGAATGAACTGTTTCTATAAATTTTGCGAAAACATCGTTTAGCATCCTTGTATGCCTTATACGAGTCACGATCAGTATCTCTTGGTCGGCCATCAATCCAAGCCCTGCGTTTTATTCTCATAAGCGCATGGTATTGTTTGAGACTGTCAGACCAATGATGTTTAAGGTAAGGGCGATAACTGGAGTTAAATATTACAATTAAGATTCAGTAAGATATTTAATAATAATAAATTTCATTGAGATGTAATGTAACAATCATATTTCAGTAAGGGTTTAATATTACAATGGAATTTCATTTAGATGTTATATATCAATCAAATTATCATAAGGTGTCATGTTACTATCAAGTTATCATAAGATGTCATGTTACTATCAAGTTATCATAAGATGTAATGTTACTATCTAATTTCAATAAGATGTAATTTAACTATCAAAGTTCAATAATATGTTATTTAACTATCAAACTCCAATAAGATGTAATTTTATTTTTAAATTTCATATTGATGTAATGTTACAATTAGTTTTCAGTGAGATGTATTGTTACACTAAACTTTCAGTAAGATGTAACATAATTAACAATCAAATTTTTGTTATGTGAAATGTTACACTCAATTTTCAATAAGATGTTATATGACAATCAAATATCAATATGGTGTAATATGACAGTAAAATTTCAGTCAGAAGTAATGTTACAATCAAATTTCAGTCAGATGTAGTTTTATTTATTTAACCAGAAAGTCAGAAACCGATATGGTAAAAAGTTTCAACAAGAGGATCATGATGGTCCTAAATCGATCACCCGAGTGACGGTATAGTATGTAACTGCTAATATCAGGGAAAATGACCTTATCAGTAAAGGACATTTGTATTGAATCTTCAAACAAATGGAATCTTTCAACAAATCAATATGGCAATATGGTTTGAAATTGTTTAATAAAGGGTCACCTAAGGAACATTTCTACCTAAATATCTTGGAAACCAACATGCGGATTAAGAGGAGGAGAATGTTTTAAAGTTGAAGGCATCTGGTGTATCTGATGCCGTAGCAACCAAAGTTTTGCAATCTTTGAACAATTAAAAAATGCACCACCAAAGGGATTCCTGCGAAGATTGGTTAAATTGATATAGTGTATTATGAGGAGATGCTATTTAATTCTAAACAGTCATTTTACCCTTTTTTTGATGCCGCCAGATGACAATGATTTTCAACCAAACAATATGACTTGAACAATTGTAGTAGAGGGTCACCGAAGGAACATTTCTACCAAATGTCTTTGAATCAGACAAGCAGATTTGGAGGAGAATTTTTTTTAAGAGTTTACATTTTTCTACATATAACTTTGTTTTTATTTTTTCCTGATAAGGGTCATCTAGGGAACAATCTTATGACATTTGGTTAAGAGCGGACCAGTAGTTTTAGAGAAGAAGATTTAATGTAGGACGTTCGGCAGCCGGACAGTGAGTTCACACTAGACCATCTTGAGCCTTTGGCTCAGGTTACATGACAAACATTAAGACATTAAGTCAATACTTACATATAACATTTGAATAAGAAAATGTTGACCAAACTAAGAATCCATAACAGTAATGTTAAATCTGTTCTTCTGTACGGTTCTGAATGCTGGAGAATATTAGTTACTGACGTACAAACAGTTGATGCTTTTCACAACAGCTGTCTGAGAAGAAAACACAAGACATTTTGGCCAAAAAAGACTTACTTACCATTGTCAACAATAATGTATAAATTCAATAATCGTCAATCGTATCAGAATTTAAAAAATACCGCGAAAGATCCAAAATCTATTTTACATCGTAAAAATGCATTTTACAAACATGAACACGGCCAAAATAATAATGATAAAGCCATAATTAGCTGTGTCAGTCACAGTCTGTGTGTGTTCTGCGGTGACTTTTCCTGATTTTCGTAATTTACTTTGTATTTAAAACTAAAATACTCACAATCTGATCTTGTGAAACATTCAAGCTTCAGCGAGGGAAATAAAAAGGCACACCGACATCCGTAAGGCAGTTTGTGATTGGCCATAAACGAAGCTGGCTCCTCCAATCAAAATAACGGAGACATTGTACTGACATTCGGAAAGTTCTCGCCGATTTTCCAATCGCAACGGACATTTTTCACAATTTTTGTATTATTATTATTATTTAGAAATATCGAAATAATTTCTCACGCTGGCGTAATAGCGTAACCGGGACCTCGAAATCGTAATGATTACGCCGATATCGTAATACTTGGCATCCCTAAATTAATAAGATCCCGACCTTTGATAATAGATCTACTTGGCATCTGTAAATTAATAAGATTTCAACCTTTTATAATACTTGGTATCTCTAAATTAACAAAATTTCGACCTTTGATGGGGTAAAAAAGAAAAGAAAAAAAAAGGTTTAATATAGAGATGTACAGGTCCACAGTGTGCCATACCATTGTGTTAAGAATGAAGAGGGCAGGCAATTTCAAGTTATCAATGGGACTAATGTTTCGCGTTCAAGGTCACTGTGACATTGACCTTTGACCCATTGACCTAAAAATAAATAAGGTTCATCTACTGGTCAGGCCCAACCTCCAAGTCAAGTTTGAGGACCATAGGTCCAGGCATTGTTGAGTTATCACTCGGACAAGCTTAAAACAGGTTTTGTGTTCAAGGTCACTGTGACCTTGACCTTTGACCCAATGACCTCACAATACATAGGGTTCATCTACTGGTCAGGCCCAACCTCCAAGTCAAGTTTGAGGAACATAGGTCCAGGCATTGTTGAGCTATCACTCGGACAAGCTTTGGTCTACAGACGGACGGACCGACCGACCAACATGTGCAAAGCCTCGAAGGGGGCATAATAACAACAGAGATCAAACAAAGACGAGAATAGGCGATATTTTTGGCTTCCTTAGTCTTGAATTGTTTGTTTCATCTTCTTATATAGAGGTTTATTGTCCCTTGAAATGAATGTTCTGGTAACAATATTCTATATCAAAAAGGATTTTCCATTTCCTTTTAAGCTGCGTATTGTATAAAGGACTTTGCAACTGGAAAAAGATTTTCTTTTGCATCTTTACTTATTGTCGGACTTATTGTTTTGTCATTGATTTGACCAGAAGTTGGTCAATAATTTCTTGAGCAACATGAACATGACTTATTCTCAACCCACTCCATCTTCCTGTACAACCAGTCCATGCATTTGTTCTGGAAAATCTTTAAACCTTAGTACTTTTTAATCTCTTTTCGATTCAAATATCCCCGAAAGGAAATGACTAGGAATAGTTGCTTGACCATAGTAATAAACCAGTGTACGCATGCCTAATGCTTTTTGGTTAGGTTGCAACTCACCTCACACATGTTATTGAAGGAATTCTCTAACATACGACCCCAAACCGTTATAACAATGTCTATGTAATTCAAGACCAAACTCGAACCAAATATGCTTCCTAACTTCCTTTATTTCGGAAAAGCAACTTTTCCACCGATTTGTCAGTGTCAATATTTCTGTTTTTCAGAGCTAAAACAGTTGCTTCTTTTTCAGAGATACTTCCTGCTAACCAAAAGGTTGCGTTATCTTTCCCAACATAATCTTTTATCTCTTGTGAGCAGCGTTTCACGTTTAAAAGAATCAAACAACCATGGTCTCTTATCATCTTTTCCATTAACTTGACTCTATGTTGTTCTTCCCCGTCCATTAGTAAAACTACTGGAAGATTGGTTTTATTAGCAAGCAGTTGTACCTTTTCCATTACGGATTCCGGTGGAGAACCAGTGTACGCCTTAACTTGGGCACATGGTACTTTATGTTTAAGGTTCCATATAATTCTTTGAGCAAGTGTAGTGCCCCCAGATCTCGGATAGTGGCATATAGTAATAGTTCCTCCTTTGAACATCTCAATGTGGTTTCTTTTAACAAAGTCTGTAATTTTTGGGACAATATCACGCTCGATCTCTGCATGATTTGGACCAACTTGATACCACCAGGACCAAGGTAAAGTACCACCTCTGTAGAAGTTATCTTCTTCTTGTATTAGTTCTTTACTTGTCAGCTCTTTACCTGTCATATTGTCGGAATACAATACTTCGAGGTCTTCCGCAATGAAGTTTGCCTGTTTATCTGTTATGTCTGTATTGTTTGTCCTATTGTATGTTGGTAACTTGTAATCACATTTGCTTTGTGTCTGTCCAGGGAAAATACCTGAGATAACAATACATACTTCTTCAAAGCAAAGTTGAACACACGATATTTCACCACCCTTGTATAAACGAATTTTCAGTGCCGCTTCAGAGATTTCATTCATTTGGTGACCTTCGTCAACAATAATTATTGTCGGTTCGAGTTTATCGTCAAGTTCTGTCAACAGATAATTCATTTTCAAAACATTTTGAGGGTCTTGTGGCCATATGACTATTATTGTAAACTCTGTACAAGCCATTTTGAATTTCGATAATTGCGAAACATTATTGTCCAAGTTATCACGGGTTTTACGTTTCCATTCCCTAATATTGCTTGCAGAAATGACAGAATCTGGTGCCTGGTCATTGCCATTCATAAAAACCCAGGAAGTACTTTGTTCTGTAATGTTACATTTATCCTGCCATGAATAGAGATTTAAACATCGTCGGCTTTGCAAAATATCTTCAACGTGTGACAGTAGACCGGATTGCCTACTTAGTATGTCAAAATCGAATACAGCGGTCCATGGTGCTCGTCCGATGGCAGCTATGTGTTTTACATTGTCTGTCCTGTCTATTATCAGGATAAAGTGCCCGTCCCTAAAACTGCCTACTGCTCTAGTAAAGCTTTCAAAATGTTTTGATTTCGGCTGTGTCTCGTCAGGGCCTTTTCCTTGTCCTAGTGTATTAACAATGGTTTTAATTTCGACATGTCCTGCTTTAATGTTTTTGATTACCTGGTTGCCACCATGTGTAGACTGTTCAATGAATAGATTCTTTCGTATATCTGATGAACCTGAAAACAAAGGATACTGGATCTATCTGAGTTACTTATATTAAATGATAAAATGGTGAACATAATTGGCGCCCACATTCATATTATACATGCAGGTGCTTCCAAGTAAGTTTTCTTGTCTAACCACAATACAAGTGAGACCTTATAAATGTGAAGTTTGTGGATATGCATAAGTCTACGTATGTATCGAAACATACCAATGTTAAATAGTTCAAGGGTCAATGTAGAAGAGACTAATACAGGACAAATTTAATGTTTAGATGGAAAGCATATGCTTGTGTTATGAATGCAATATACCAACTTATTAGTATAAGTTCTAATTTCAGAAATAACCACGGCCCTGTTTATCAACAAGAGGGCCATGATGGTCCTATATCGCTCATTCGAAATATATTGTTGTATAAAGAAGTTGTTTTATTTTTGTTTTATTTAAGCTCTAGCAGTTATCTTGTTTGAAAAAAATGTGGTAGAGGACCACTAAAGAACATTTTGTTAACTTATTTTATCATTTAGCCAGTGGGTTAGGCATGTCAAGGCGGAAACATTTGAACCATTCCGATGAGGGTCATTTAAATAACAGTTGTGTGAAAGGTTTTCTATTTAAAATCTGGAGACATCGTGTGCTGCAGAGAGGATAACTTTGAACAACTTTGGTAAAGGGACCACTAAAGAAACATTTGTGAGAAGATATTTCAAAATTGGGCCATTAGTCTGTCTAGGAGATATCATTTAAATAGTTATCATTATTAGCTCTGGTCGACATTTTATGCTGAACGGTTAAAGACAATGGTAAAGAATAAGCTAAGGAATATTAATATGAAATTATTTTGAATTTAAGCACATGATCTTAGAGGCAGCTTGTTGCAAATATTTATTTGGTAAGGTGCCACTCACGAAATATCTGTATGAAATCTTTATAAATTTGGTTCACTAGTTTAGGAGGAGAAAGGTGAGGTGAGCTAAAACGAAATGACTACAGAAAAGACTGGTTGCTTTTGTTTGTACCATGTTTCACCTGAACCTATTATACTAGCCATAAGTATCTGGTTTCGCCTTCCATACAACACTTCACATCGGCATCCTTTTTCACCTATGATATTCTTCAATTAATATTAAGTGGGACATAACTACGAATTTATCCATGTTAAATCACCTTCGATATATATTTAAAACGACAAGAAATGGATATGCTGTACTTATTAATATTAATAGTGTCCCAAGAAAAAATACCTTCACAAGATGTTTCCCCGCTGTTTTGGATGAACACGTCGCGCATACTTGTCTTTCCATCAAAAACATTTAATGACTGATCCCCGCCAATATTTGTTGTATGATGCAACTTTCCACCTAAAATGGATAATCAATATTCGTATATCGAGGAAAGGTCATGACAAAGGTTTTTCCTCGATGTATGCATTCTATAAAATCAATGTAAAAGTATAAAGAAGCTATAAGAAAATTAAATTTAATTGTATTAACGTTTATCAATTTTATATGTTAAAAATATCCTTACAGATCGATGAAGATGTTAAATTATTCTCAAAACAATAGTGCATGTAATATAGTTATTAAAGTTAATATGAAAAACATTACCATCGACAACAGACGTCATTTCCATGGTAGTATTCTTATTACCAACTTGCACATTTCCAGCTTGGACATCAGAAACAATCTGATACACGTTCACTACAAAGTGTTAACATATATTATTAAGGGATTTATGATTTAGTATTGTGTTAGAAAAAGGATATAGTGGATTCATTAGTTTAATCCTTTATACTATGCTTTATGTCAAAGACAATTATTCTTTAAACAAACAAATGTCAGGGATAGGATATTCTTCTATTGAAATAACTTATCAACACAACTTGTTGGTGGGTGATTATTAGGTAAAATCCGGACGGATCAGGCCAGGCAAGATTTGTTAAGGGAATTTACTCAAAGTGCTGAACATTGAACTCACATAAAAAACTTAGAAACCTAGTGTACCAAGTTTCATTTGAAAATAGTGAAGGTTTTTTAAGTAATGGGCAATGTTAAACTTTTGTGTATGAATTTGAAGCCAGATTTATGTGACTTAGTCTAGACATGCGTATTGTTTCTAGGGTTATGTTTATCAAGTTTCATAGAGTTTGTTTAAATGTTTTTGAGATATGGTGTAAGGTTAAAGTTTTGAGAAGACGACGACGACGACGACGACGCCGCCGCCGCCAAGGGTATCACAATAGCCCAACTTTTTATCTTCGAAAAACAGACGAGTTCGAAATCGACAATACATCATCAATGTAAAATGGCAGATTTTAGACCTTTGCAACGCCTTAGGACTACGTACACTCATTCAATCAAAGTACTGAAAGTACTGAAATGGGGGGATGTTGGCTCTAGAGTGTTAACAAGATTTTCCTTCAATTTGACCTAGTGACCTAGTTTCTGACCCAATAAGACCCATATTCCAACTTGACTTAGATATAATTATTACAAACATTCTGACAAACGGCTGAAGCAAAAATTGCTGCCTCTAGAGTATTAACAAGCTTTTCCTTCAATTTGACCTAGTGACCTACTTTTTGACCCATCATGACCCATGTTCGAACTTGACCTACATATCATCAAGAAAAACATTCTGATAAAGTTTCAACATGCTCAAGTTGAAAATAAGGCCTCCAAAGTGTTAACAAAATGTTCATTCAATTTGGTCTAGTGACCTAGTTTTTGACCTCAAATGGCAGGTTCGAACTTGTCCAAGATTTGATGGAGATGAATGTTCTGATAAACTTTCATGAAGATCCGATGCAAAATGTAGCCTGTATAGTGTTAACAAGGGAAAATGTTGACGATGCACGACAGCCGTATTTCCGTATTTTTCATTGCAGGGATTTTCTCAAAAGGTTTTTGAGCTACCCGCTTAAAAGCTACTCGTTTTCTATGTATTTCAAAGAAACATTTAAGATCCTTTTGTCTTACTTAAATTTCTAAATTATGTATACAACTTCATGGATTAAAACTTTACATTGTGTACGTTTACTTTGTATAATGTGCTTACTGTTTAGCTTGTTTTGAAACGTATTTAACTGATCCCTGGACAATCAAGAAAAATTGTCCATTTAAAAAAAAACAGAGGGCAGCACAATTGTTTTACACATTTACACTTCCTGAAAGCTGGGCATGACCATATACGAAGGTATTCAGCATAGCTGAATCCCCCGCATAAAAAGTCATAGTTTGTACAGTTCATGGGAAAGGCGTATAATAAACGCAATATTTAGAAAAGGTTGTAAAGCAAATAAGAACCAAACTGCAACAAAAACAGGGATCAGATGCGATCCTTGCAATATACATTCAACCTATCATGATGATAACTGTTTTAAGTTTCACGGTGATAGCTTTTCGTGTTAAAGAGAAAAAAGATCAAAATACAAAAATAACACTTTACCAAGATTGCATTGTAGACGCCGTTGAGAATGTTCAAGTCATGACAAAAGCACATCAACTTTTTACACAAAAAGTAATATGAGCTGACAAATAACTTGATAAGCTTATGCCTATCTTTATGATACCGATAGAAGTAATGGGCTGATAATAACACATCTGTGTGTATCCTTTCTTTCCAATGAGTTAGTTTCATGTGCGATTTTCTTTTCATTTTTAATTCATTTTTAATTCCAGGGATATATGTCTCATGGTTCCTTGGGACAACTAGTTCTGTTATTTACAACCATTCGTGTGTCTCCGGCCAAGGATTAAGTTCAACGGGCTAGATAATACCATTTTACGATTAAAATAAAACAATTTATATTGTCCATACATTTGTGTTTCAATATATTTTCAAGTTTTGAGTTTCAAACGATTCAAATTAAAAAAGTTAAGAACTATTTTACGGTACGTACTTTTGTCTTTGACTGTAGTAAGGTCAACATCCGGTCAATATCAGATTAAGTAATTATGTTATGTTTGGAACTTCTTCATAACAATGGTACATACATATAAACTATCACAGAATTCTAGTGTTGCTATGTACATTTTTGGAAGTACATGTATTGTTTTTTTGTTGTATACATACCTGCGTTACTTTCGCCGCCAGTTTCATCTTCTTTAAATGTATTCTTTGTGTTAGGAAGATGCCATTTTTTGTTGTATCTCACTCCTTCTTCTAAATGATCTTCATTTCTTTCCAGTGAGTTCGTTTCATGTGCGATTTTCTTTTCTTTTTTAAGTCCAGGGATATATGCCTCATAAGAACCTGCTAGTAAATTGTTCTCGTTATTTGTTTGGTTTGGTTTTCAACGGTAGAAAATATAAATATCTTAAGTATGAATGTTTTTGATAAATATTTACCGGGCAGTTCATATGCAGGTGATAGGTTATTTGTATCTGGTTCAAATATACGGGACCGTCACACAAATCAAACAATACATACACACAGTAAGCATGTACGAAGAAGACAGCAATACCTCCAACAAGTATGCACAGAAGTATACAAGTATGCACAGAAGTAAACAAGTATGCGTAGAAGTATACACGTATACATATTACCTTTTAGAAACTGAAGATCATCATCGACATTACCAATTTGGTTGCTGGATCTTTGACCAGAAAGTGGAGGAAACTCTTGATCATAGCTGTCGGTGCGACTTGCGTTCCGTTTATAGTTGTATAGTACTCGTTCTACGTCCTTATCACGAGTTGCAATGCCTGATACGGCCTGTCCTGCTGAAGAAGGTTCTCCATCCGAGCTTGTGCTGCCTGTTGTGCTACTAGTATATTGACTAGTATTGTCGTTTTTCTTGTCAGCTGTAACGATAACAAACAAGAGGGCCATGATAGCCCTTGATCGCCTGAGTTATGTAATGTGATTTATCATGCCAACCACAATAACTAATTTTTCGGTCAGATAAGTCAAAACAAGAGGCCCTATATAGGACCAGTATAGCTCCACTGCTACAGAGCGAAAAACCCACACCCTATGATGTCTGTCTTTTGTCAAGTTAATATAACTTATAAGGTAACCAAAGAATTGTTTAAGTACCAGTTAGTATTTAACAAGAAAGTTCTATGTTTTTCCCTATATATCTCTATATAAAACAGGTGACCCCCCAGGAGGGGGCTAATTTTGATCCAAGGAGTATAATTTGAACAATTTTGGAAGACGACCACTATACCAACTCACCAAATATCTAAGCTCTAGGACTTCCGGTTTTAGACAAGAAGATTTTCATATTACCTTTTAGAAACTTAAGATCATCATCGACATTACCAATTTGGTTGCTGGATCTTTGTGTACTTGAAAGTGGAGGAAACTCTTGATCATAGCTGTCGGTGCGACCTGATTCTTGTTTTAAGTTGTATGTTACTCGTTTTACGTTCTTATCACGAGATGCAATACCTGATACGGCCTGACCTGCTGAAGAAGGTTCTCCACCCGAGTTTGTGCTGCCTGTTGTACTACTAGTATCTTGACTAGTATTGTCGTTTTTCTTGTCAGCTGTAACATAACAAACAAGAGGGCCATGATGGCGCTGGATCGCTCACCTGAGTTATGTAATGTGATTTATCATGACAACCACAATAACTCATTTTGCGGTCAGATAAGTCAAAACAAGAGGCCCTATACAGGACCAGTATAGCTCCACTGCTACAGAGCGAAAAACCCACACCCTATGATGTCTGTCCTTTGTCAAGTTAATATGACGTATAAGGTCACTAAAGAATTGTTTAAGTCCCAGTTAATATTTAACAAGAAGAGTTCTATGTTTTTCCCTATAAATCTCTATATAAAACAGGTGACCCCCAGGAGGGGCCTAATTTTGATCCAAGGAGTATAATTTGAACAATCTTGGAAGACAACCACTATACCAACTCACCAAATATCTAAGCTCTAGGACTTTCGGTTTCAGACAAGAAGATTTTCAAAGTTTTTCCCTATATATATCTATGTAAAACGGTGACCCCTAATTTGAACAATCATTGTAGAGGACCATTAGACAATGCTACACATTAAATATCTAAGCTCTAGGCTTTTCGGTTTTAGACAAAAACGTTTTCAAAGTTTTTCCCTATATATCTCTATGTAAAACATGTAACCCCTGGAGCGGGGCCAATTTTGACCCCAGGGGTATATTTGAATAATCCTTGTACAGGAGCACAATACAATGCTACACACTAAAGAGCTAAGCTCTATGCCTTTCAGTTTTAGAAAAGAAGTTTTTCAAAGTTTTTCAAAGTTGTCAAAGATTGTCTCTATATATCTCTTTGTTAAACAGGTGACCCCCGGGGCGGGGCCAAATTTGACCCCAGCGCATAATTTTGAACATCTTTGTAGAGGACTACTTGACAATGCTACACACCAAATATCGAAGCTCTAGGTCTTTCTGTTTCAGACAAGAAGATATTCAAAGTTTTTTGGGGAAAATCCATTTGGTTGCCATGGAAACCAGAGTTATGCATGGAATTAATTTACTTGAATACATTTGAAAGAGAATCACCCAATGATGATTCATACCAAGTTTGGTCAAAATCCATAACGTGGTTTAGGAAGAGATGTTGTTTAATTGTTCATGACGCACGACGGACGACTGACGACGGACAAAAGGCGATCCAAATAGCACACATTGAGCACTTTGTGCACAGGTTAGCTAAAAAGAAACTCCTATATTGTAGTATTTTGGGTTAATTCAAAAGTGAGAAATAGACATCTAGTCACATTTTACCTATATGCAGCAAACTTTTGAAGATCATTGAATCTCTATATATGAAAAAATTATACTTTTTTTTTTTTAGAGTTTTTCAATATTTTATGCATACACGTTTAAGAGGTATTTGATGCAAAATTGTCGTATGCCATAGTCATAACGAATTCATGAACACAGTGCCGATCCTTGGACCAAAGGCTAACTTACATAGAAAATAAAATTAGACAACTGCTAAGCTTTAAGTCATTCAACTTTAAGAACAGTTCAACTTCTTCCACCCTTTGTTTTGTTTTCAATAAACACACGAAAAGACTGAGGGGGATGAAGATAAGGTATACATGGCCAATTCTCTCCCCACCAAAGCACTTAATTACACCGTCACTGTTCACTGTGTTGTATTTCGCCCTCATATGTGTTTTTTGTTTTAAAAGAAACAGCTCCAAAATATAATTGAGTTAAACAAAGAAGTATTTATAAATAATTATGAAACAAAAATAATAGTTAATTTGATTTAAGCAGTTTCCCTTATGTTCAAGTCTTCGAATAATCGTCACACACGTGGTAAGAAGTAAATAAATTCTGGGCACATACCTGGGGTAGTTCCTTTCCTATTCTTCTTATTTCTTCCCATATTCAGGTTGCTTTGGAACTGTTTGTCACTCTGAAGAAACAAATACAAAGATACAATAGAACTATTGGGATTGTGAAACAATCGATTAGAGACTTTAGAACACTTTGAATATATTATATACGTTTCCGGAAAAAGCAAGTTTATGAACAATACCAAAAGGGTTTAGAGCATATTTAGGACAATTTACCATTTATTGTTAAGACAGACCAATACATACATGTCGTTACAAGCCACAGACAAGTCAAAAACACATGTTTCGTCTTCTGAATCGTGATAGGCATACAGATAGAAGGATATAAGACGGTGGAGGGATCCTCAATGTAGGTTACACAAACATATATCTCTGATGGAGAAATGATAACATCGGCTGTCTGGCTGATAATTTAGATTGGCGACCTATAAGTTAAGTGTTTATGTCATTATTATCAAACACTTATCTCGTAAACATAGGCGCATACTATGTCAGAATGTAGTCCTTAGGCTACCTGCAAAGATTTGCTATAGCGATGAACAAAAGCGCGGGAAATTGTTGTTCCTAAATTAGTCGTTATCATATCGTGTATACTTTCCCATCACATTCATTATTCCTTTTTAATTTGCCAATTATTCACCCGTCAGAATGACTCAGTTTACATTTTCTCAGACGATGGTAGAACTTCAAATGGTTTCAAAATCACAACAATATATTTTTGTGGCGGATGATCATACAGCCATAGAGCCAACGAAAACTACAACAACACACGAATTTTACATAGGAAGTTCCAGGCAATCCGTTTAAGATTATGCAAACCAAATAACAGCTAAATATAATTCCATCGTTTTGCAGACACGTGGTAACCAACAAAAATATCGGTGCTATTTTGGTACTAGATTGATGTATAGATATACTTAGATTTGAGAAATATCGGACTTAAATTGAGTTAAAAACTAGTAAACATTAGCCTTCGTCAAGTTTAATAAGATTATTGCACTCTGCGTCCGCTGCAAGACGCGCTATACATGCACAACTATCCTAACTACCGATAATTTATTTATAGGAAAAAATAAGTCAATTTGCTTCCGAGCCTAGTTCTGATATCCAATCGGGGACTGGGGGATAACGGATAATGAAACACCGCAATGTACAAAACAGACTATAAGAAATACCGGAATGGGTTAAATTGTCATGTTAATATCGAACGGTCAACCTAGTCTAGGTTTCTGTACTTGGAATGCGATTTTATATTTTGCCTGTTCGCATCCGAGTACAGGTGCCATCACGAACATATGAGACATTTGCGCACGGATTTTGTGTGCATCTTTAACGGCCGTTTCTACATTATTTAAAAACGATATGGCAAATCAAACATATCTATTGATAGCTTATTCACTAATATATCAAACTTCTCACAAATATCTTTCTGAATAAATGTAAGGAAAAACAGAAGTTTAACACCACAACCCTATACTTGTTAAAACTATCTTTCCGTGTTGACGGAGATAGCCAAATTGATAAGTCACATGATCACGAGAATCCTATAAATAGAACGGAAATAAACTTGACACTATGTTGTACGCCTATATCTAAATCAATTAAGCAGACATGTTTTCTGCAATCTTTTCGGTTCCATGTCAACAAAGAGTACTAAAATTACTCATAATAACACTCTTATTAATTGCGTCTTCCCATTTGCAATGTTTTTTATTAAAAGAAAGCACTCACACAACAACAACAACAAAACACTTTTGAAAGTCATCTACGTAAAAAATAACATTCCAGATATACAGTGTTTATACTTTTTAGAACATAACGAAACACTTTGGGAAAATGAGAACTTGTTCATTATGAAAATATTATCCTTTTGCCACAATGATTTAAAATTATGAAGCAGGACCAAATGCACGTCGTGACATATTGCTAAGCATTTCCATCACAGAAAGTCTTGTTCGATGTTTGAGAGACATGGCAGACCGACCGCGATCTATGCGTCTACGCAACGTAAAAACGAAACAAATTTATTCGTCCGCACCAGGAATGTGCCGCATGAATTCGGTGAATTCTAGAAAAAAAACGCCAGAATACCCTGGCTACTCAGGGTTGGTCATTCAATAACTGCCCAGACTGAGAAATAAGTCAAACTCAAAGGGAAAAGTTCTTTATACTCAAATTAAAAAAATGTAGATACAATGTATGACTTTAGTTTGAATCAATAAAAACATATTTCTGTTTTCCGTTATCACTTCAGTAAAATGATTGTAACATGTTAGTGACGTCACCGATTAACGTCAACTATCAAATTGTTATTCTAGATCGAACACCAACGTAATCTGACACATACTAATACAGATATCTTGAGACCTTGTGCCGTGTGCAAGATTCAGCCTCTAGCTCAATATTACTGTTCAATGTCTAAGACTCGAAATGTAACCCACCAGTCATTAGCAAATTGTCATTAGCAAATTGTACTTAAACGAAAATAATCGTCGTCTGTTTTATTTAGGATTGTGAATTTCTTGACTTTTAGTGTAGGCTTTTCAATTTATTAATTGATTGGGGTTTAAGGCCGTTTTTAACGATATTTTGGTCATATCACGGCGACCAGTTCATATAACGTGTGTTACCAGGCCTTCTCGCACAGGTACTCCACACATCATTCTTCCCAGGCAACTAGCTACCTTCCCATATAGACTATTTAGCCGATTGGTCACAGACGAATGACAGTCACAATGACTTTTGTCAATCATCGGAAATAATAGATGGCAGTTTCTAGGGTGTTCTAAAAGGGTTTTCTAAAATTTCACCTGCCCAGCCGTGATAGCCCAGTCGGTAACGATGAGGGCCGCCGTCATTCCGTTGGGATTAGGGGGTCGTAATGTCGAATCCCGGATTGGCCATTTATTCTTTTCGATGATTGACAAAAGTCGTTGTGACAAGCGTCATTCGTTCTCCACCAATGGGAAAAATAGTAATTTTGTTTTAAATTGCAAGGCTTACATCGAGGTACACATTGCACTAGTTTGTACACAATCGCCTATACAATGCCTTCGGCGCTTTGATTGTTAAGGGAATCCATGTTTGAATCTTATTATTTTAAAACCACGGGCTTGTATCATATTCACTTAGGTATTCCGACAAAGACTCAACAGTGGTTAATTTGCATCAACGCACATGTATTACTGATTTTCTAAGTAGTTATTATTGTTCAGGAATAATGTTGGACATAGAAACATGATTACAAAAAGTGCTGCAAAATGAAGCAAACATTGGATGCACGGTGGAGCGAAACAGTCTTGAGACGAAATATCGAGGGCTTGGCGTGAAACGGTTGTAACTAAAATTGGTATTTTTTTTACAAAGGTTAATCACCTCGCCATAAAGTCTTTATAAGCGTTAAATCATTTTTCTTGGTAAACAATGTAAATGTAGGTGCCATTGCTCGTTCTGAGCAATGGCACCTAAATTTGCATTGTTTACAAAAGGGTCAAAATTGCCCCTAAACTAGGGTTTTCAAAATAGGTTTTTAGTTACAACGGTTTAACACCAAGCCCTCGATATGTTCGCTTATTCCATATACGGACGCATATTAACACATATGCAGAAGATTACTTTCTTGAACGTTGTGGCAAAAGGAGCAATTTCTTCTTTTGTTGCAATGGTTTCTACTCTATTTGAATATTATACTGTCAATTATAGAAATTTCAATATAGATATATATGTGCATACGTGTATATGTTTCCAAAGTCGTCTGTCGTTGAGGTATTTAATACATTTAGTACTATTGAAGGTGATGAGCTATTAAACAACTACGAGACATTTAAGAACATCGGGAGCCAAGTTAACACAATAATAAATTACAGAACTAGTTTCTAAAAGTTGTGAAAGTTCTTCAATAAAAGACAGACAGACAGACAGACATAAATAATCACAATAAATCACTCTGACCCTTCCGTTCAGGTGATTTAAAAACTAACCCAAACTGTAGCAGATAAACACTTCGTGCACAGTTACTATTTAGTTGATCTTTTCTTTTAATAAACTTCAATTTGACAAAACATTGTCAATCAAAGTACAGAAAGTACTGGTAACGAATTATTTTGAACATGTATTGTAAAATCTAATTTATGAATGCAATTGATCATGCTATTGCACAATTTAGTCTATTTTATTATTATTAATATTTTTGTCCAGAGATTTTTTTTATCAGTTGACAGTTTTAGTAAATGTAGCATTTCAACGGCGATGCGAGCGTTTAACATGCACACTAACTCTTTCACTGAGCTCTGCGTAAAGTCTGTCAAAACACCCATGGCATATTTGTGAGATTTACATTGTTAGTTCGATTTGTTTTCGTCACCAGGGGCGGTAATTATTATAAATCTATAATGTTTAACAAATCGCATAAAATAAGAATTAAAAAAAAAAAAAAAGAACAGTTCCTATTGGGACTCGAACTCGCGTCCATAAATAGTCCATGATTAGTAGTTCTACACGCTATCCATTACACCACGGTACTTTGATACAACGTAGGAGCGTTACTTTCGTATATATATTAAGCTAACTGAATGCGCGCGTATGTAAACCATGATCTATAATTAGAAAGCCCCTTTGATCATCGTTATCATGTTGGAAAAAGGAGAAACAACGGCGATGCGAGCGTTTAAAATGCACACTGACTATTTCACTGAGCTCTGCGTAGTGGCATATTTGTGAGATTAACATTGTTCTATACAGCGTGGGGTCGACTTCTAGTGAATGGGCATACGACTAAAATTCATACTCGTGCCTTATACGTACCTGCCGACAAATGAAATATATATGCGCGTACTGTTAATTTGATATTTTCTAGAAAATTGATTATCTATGATGATTTGATAGTATAATTATGACTTCACTGTATTGAAATAACACGTAGAAGTCATTTTAATATCGAAAAAATACTAGGACTATTTAGGTGCAGCGAATGTGTATTCTAAGCGGAAGTGTAGTTTAACCGTGACTTCCGGAAACAAATACGACCGCGTTAACTGTATTATTTTTTGAGAAAAAATAATTCGTTAAAAATGGATAAATTGCTGATCAAGAGTCATTTCTTTTATGTTGCCACAATGAGTTCAACACTCGTCTTCTGCAGATGCGTTTACATGTGGGTAAGAGGAATTTAATTATTATTTATCGTAACATTACAAGAATTAAACATGAAATAACATTTAAAAACCGTCTACACATTTTTGGTAGAGTTGCGCTTGCGCAAACGAGACCATTGTTAAAGGTTGGATTTTGAAGTCACGTGATGTAAATGCCCCAGAACACCAAGTATACCAAGTATCAGTACGCCAACAATTAAGTGCAAATTTGTTTGACTAATTTACGAATGCTAACGAAAGCAAACATGGAATGATTAAAAAAATATCTGATTATTCAAGCTTGTCATATAAAATAACAAGTCTTATAATGTGTAAATATCATATTTGAATGTATATTATATTTGAATATTCTTACGCAAATCAACCTAAAATCTCACCACGCCCTGTTTACATTATCAAGTTAGAACCCTTTCTTCAACGCAGAACCGTTTGTTTGATTGGGAAAATTGTTGAGAACGTAACAAAAGGTCTAACAATGCGAATATCATAGCCTTGATTAACATATGTAACTGCACGTAAACGTTCTGCTAGATTCGCATAAGGATTTACGATCCTATTTTGATACAAAACTGCTGTAATTCAGTTAAAAGCCACGTTAAAGGAAGGGTTTGTTTATCTGACCTTGCGGCCTTGTTCCGCTTTGAAAGAGCAGAATTGATGATTATTCCTTATTTATGGTTGGCCCTGGAAAGTTATTGTGTCATTTTATTTGCCTGGATGCGGCCCTGGAAAATATACATATACTGGTACCCTGCTTTTGGAACATATTTTAAATCAGCCGGTAAAACAGCAGAGTACCACCTGAAAGGTCCATATCTCATTGCAGCTTGGAAAATTTCACACTTATTTTTATTGCTGTTTGTCGGTAATCAAGCCAATTCATTTTTTGATTTTTTTATCCGTCGAAAACAAAATCGGAAATAAGATTCATGATGACAGAAATCCGAAAATAACCTTACTTTTCTCGTCTTATGTGCTATACGATACAGTAAATTGATAGGGAAGCAGTCGGTCAGTGCGCGTTGTTTTAAAACCAATGAGAACGAAGCAAATTATTAACTGCGATAATAAAGCATACAAATTCAGTCAGTGCGAGTGTCTATTAATAGATTCTGGATTTTCCATAAATTGCAAATGGCTACGAGGGTAGACAAACTCGTAAACTGAACTTTAAATCTATGAAATCGGGTTTTAATTAAACATCACTTATGGTGGCGAAAGAAAATTCAACCCAGAGCAGGCCCTGGTAAGTAAATAGTAATATTTATTTATCATTCATTTTTCAAGTCTTACTGTTTATAAGGATTGCTCGTTTCAATCGATGTGTAGTTCTTTTGAAAAAGCCAATTTCCTTTTGTCATAATTATAACTGAATGAACTCAATATATGGCGCCTTTCTTCGTTGAAGGATCTTTGAGTTTGATATTCTTAAACATGCTTCAGTGATGAGTTTGATATTATTAACCCTTTCCCTCATACGACAATTCTGCAGCAGATGACTGAACATATTTTGTCAAAAAATAGATAATCTCTATAATCATATGTATGAGGGAAAGGGTTAAACATGCTTCAGGGATGAGTTTGATATTCTTAAACATGCACCACTGATGATAAGTAAATTATTGCGAAAGCATTTTTCGAGACTGCAATGTCCTTTCCCTGTTCGGCCATCCCTGATTGCTCGATTCACATGTGTTCGCATATATTCATTGTGAATTGTAAATGAACTGTAAGGGAGAGCAAAGTAGTCTAGCGAATCCTTCATTTCTAGTTTGCTTTTGGTATATATATATATTAATATCCACCTTTCGTTTGGTAAATACTGGTGATTTACAAATTAGGCAATTATTCTAGAACCTATTTGAGTTGATATTGGTCTATCAGTGTTTAATTCTGAAAATTGCTATCAATGAGGCTTATTAAATGTATATTTTGTTATATGAGAGAGCCAGTACTCATGTGGGTCATTTACTGTGTTTTTTCCTAGATGTATAGTATTAGTAAAGTCATCTAATGCTGATAACGTTGTATATTGGAAAGGGTTAAATAACACTTGATTCATTGAACATTTTATATTGAAACCTGAACAGGTTTTTTTTTATATGTAACCCATATGGAACAGGAAGGCTGATGTTTATTTATTGCAAGCATTGACTTTCTGTAGTCTGGCAGTTTGCTGTTGTTGTTAATTCAATCAAAGGTTGATCAAGTCAAGGACACTGTCTGTACAAGTAGAAAATTGTGCTTTAATTATTGTTTAAACTTATATAATGCAAACATAATATGCTCATGTTAGGAATATTATGCATTCACACATACAACACATGTTCAGAAGATGATATTGAAAACAACTAGACAACATTTTGAAACTTCACATGATGTTTGAAATGCACCAATAATAAATAACAAATGCAGTATATATCAATTTATGAAAGAAGTAAACGTTCAGACTCATTTCACTTAACTGTATCACTCTCAAATACAACAAATCTGAAGCAGATGATTGTTTTAAAGTAATATGATTGAATTGAATTGAAAGCAAAAGGAGATTGCTTATTATAAGCAACTTCTGTGTTTGCAACTATGTCTCCAAAAGACATAATCTGCTGATCGGATGTATCAAATTGAACTGCAAGTTGATAAGAGTTAATGTTCTAAAATGAAAATATTAAATAAGCAATTACGGTAATTTACTTTATGTTTCAGAAAAAAGATATGCCTACGGAAAATATGACCATGACAGTTGTAGGTCAGTGTGGACGATAAAAAGGTCTTATTGTTGAATGACACAGGCAATTATTGCTCTGTGTCTGAATATTTGTAAATACCACTTCTCACATATGAAATGGACATAGATTTTTTTTTTGAGATGTGTGAGAGAAAAGTTCATGGAACAAAACAAGGAGAGGAGGTTATTGCAATAGCCATGGACACCTAATATTATTGATACTACATGTCAATAGAAGAAGGCAACATATATGCTGATAAAAAAGCAACAGATTTAAATATAACATTTTGATAATTCCTTTGATATTTAACCCCCACCTGCAAACGTCAAATGCAATAGCAGAAGATGACTTTCAAAAACCTTATGACCAAAGGTAAAATGATCTTCAGGTTTTTGTCACTATTTTCAAAGTGGTCTGCTGCAGATTTGTTGTATGTGGGAAAGGGTTTATTTCATATATTTCTTTTCCCTGTCATTACATTGTTATCATTCATTACTGATTCGTGTTGTTAATTTGCCATGGTAGTGTCTCAGAAAAATATAATGAAATGAAAAGTCAACCCTTTCCAACATATTACATTCTAGGACATAATCAGATAAACACATGTTTACAAAAATGAAAGTTAATTTGAAACCAGATAAACGTAGTAATTGCTAATTAACCCTTTCCCTCACACGACAATTCTGCAGCAGACGACTTTGAACATATTTTGTCAAAAAAATAGAAAATATCTATAATTGAATGGATAATATATGACTGAAATTGGAAAACATTGTGACAAAAGGAGAAGTTGCTCGTTTTTTAGCAATTTCTTCTTTTTTCACTATGTTTTCAAAAAGAGCAGTTTCTATATTTGTTCAATATGTTTGTGAAAGTCATGTACTTCATAGCCCTCACTTAGATTGGATATGCTTGGATATGATCGGAGGTAAAATTTAACAATGTTTGACAATTTGTCTTGATGATGTTGCCATTGGCGCAGTTAAGTCATAATTAGCCCATTCTCAGGTGAGCAAACCTGGGCCTCACTGCCCTTTGTTTGATATGCTAAACTATTAAACAATATTATTATGTTTTTGCATTTGCCAAACTTCTTAGAATTGTTTCTTTCCAAATTGTTCAAAGAATTATGAATAATATTCCTAAATTTGATTGCTGCTACAACATCAGAAAGTAAGTAAAAGGAAAATATATCCAAAATATTGTCCTTAAGCGTTCTTTGGTACAAAAAACCAATGTAAAAAGCAGGAATATTAATTATAACTCTTCGCACACTACCATAATTTTGAAGAAAACAAATCTATTTTAACAATTTTCCATATATTTCCATTTATATCGTATATTGAACTTGTAAGATCAGAAGGCTCGTAATGAGCAGTCTGAAGTTTCCTGTACTTTTTCCAAGCAATATACATATTGCTGGTAATGAGCAGTCAGAAGCTTCCTATACTGTTTCCAAGCAAAGTTCAAATTGCTCGTAATGAGCAGTTTGAAGCTTCCAGTACTGTTATTTTCAAGCAGAGGATACACAAAAAATGATACTTAACTCTTTCCCTCTATAGACGCTTTATGACGCCTCTGAAGCAGACAGCTTTTTGAAAACATAGTGACAAAAGAAGAAATTGCTCAAAACGATCAATTTTACTTTTTGCCACAATGCTTGTAATATCATTTTCATACACAAGAAGTATAATGCTGGCACATCTTTTTGCTACATTAAACTTCAGTAGTCAAGATACTAAATATATGTTATTGATATCTATTAACTGATCACTGAAATGAATCATTTGCTCTACACTCAATTAACTTTTAAGAAACTGTTTTGGCATGAATATGTTTAGATGATGTTTGCATGGCATCATGTATTACGTGGACCAATTGATAAGGGACTAATACATGTTAGCACCACCAAGAAGAATGTGTGATCAAGGATAGTTTACTCTGGCCTTATATTGCATATTTGTCTATCTGTCATGCTGACTTAATTTAAATAAAAGTTTTTATATGAACTTTAGTTTTTCAGTTTTCCTTCATCACATAACACAGCAATTCTACCTTCAGTACTTTCAGTACTTTGATTTAAATATAGCATTTCATCTTTTTCAAAACCAATACAGCTTCTAGTTAAGCCTTTAAACATGTTCACTCTTTGCTCTTGTCTAATTGAAACATCTATTAATAGGATGAATAATACGTTTACATTGGTCACACAATTAACATATTAATAAATAGGTTGGAAATATCCTTAAACCGCATTCGGCACCTTTTTGGCTGATGTCGGTAACCTACATCTTAGAAGTCACAATACACCAAACAAATCCTTCTTTGTTTCCTTGTAAATAAACCAGTTCCAACCCACATTCTCAATTTCACAAGTTCTGCTGTAAGCAGTTAAAACTTTCATATTTAGGCCTACAACCATCTAGGGATAAATGTGGAAAATCCCTATAAATTATTGAATACAAGTTATGAGTTGCATGCAGCTTCCTTGGCGATGACGACAGTTTGGCGCAAAACTATGAGGATATACCCGTACGACAGAAGCGACAAAATTTAATGTTTCATGTGATTGGTCGAAACTTTGATAATAAAGATAGCAAGTGTTACAATAAATAGTAACAACATAATGCAAAGTGGTATGTCGCGTAAAACATTCAGCAAGAAGCATTTCGCAGTTAGCAAAAAGAATTTCGCAAAAAGCATTTTGACTGCGCATTTTCTATTTCGCAATTGGCATGCGCGTCGGCTTTCCATACGTTTGCCATGTAAAACACCCTATTTCATTGAAAAGAGTTACTTAGTATTATACTTTCGTACAATACATAGATCTTCGCAAGGACAAACTAATAAGCGAATCAAATATTTTAGGGTTAATTGTGTCAAATCTTTATAAAAAATGACCAAACTTAATATTTATGCATTATTCTCAGCCATTTTAGGCAACCAGTTTCATCATTTTATCAACCAAGTTTGATTGTATCCAAACATCTTTGCAGACGACACAAAATTGATCTATCATTTGTACAACTTTGAGTGAAGCTTCGAGGTCAATCTATCTACTGCAGTACTTAAAAATCTAGTGATATATAGAGCAATCGTACATGCATGTATATGTGTTGTTAGACCTTTGAAAACCACAAATTTAAGAACACTCACAACCATTTGTCAGGCGAAAAAAGCACCGTTTGATATTACAATGAAACGGATGAATTTGCAGTACAGGTAGTTAAATTAATATTTTAATATAATTGATAATGTTGTTACATAAACAGTTTCCTGAAAAGGTTCTTGACAATTGGTTTAACTGTAATAGAGTGCAAAAATCTATTTTTGTTGATAAATGTATTACTTTTTCACTTGATAGATAAACAAAATTATGAATAGGGTTTTCAAAATTACATTCAAAAATGATTACTTCATTGAGTGTGCAGAAGCCAATATTTAAGTAGACATGCAGGTTCAATGACATGACCAAGATTTAAATTGAATCCCACATATGAAGCATATGCTCTGTCAAAGCCATTCAGATGAGGTTTTTGAAACCCTATGGCCTAATGTGAACTGATAAGGACAAAGTTGAATAACATGTATGTTATAATTGTATGTTTCAGAAATCAAGGTCAAGAAATTCGTGTTTGTGTCATGGTTGATGGTTCAAGACAGTCTTAGACTAAATGAGGAAACTCGAGTCATCTAGAGCTAAAAGAACCAACCTGCTAGGCAATGGTTGGATATTCGTCGTGAATGGTCATATTTCTGACGTTGGATGGATGTCGTCATTATGACGTCTAAAACGATTTGCAAAACCAACCACAGTCCAACGTTGATCTGACATCTGGATCTGACGTTGGATAGACGTCGGAATTCTGACGTTGGATAGACATCGGAGTCAATCCAATCATGGTCAACTATGATTAAGAGTTCCTAGTAACATCATATAGCCCGGTGCGTGATCGCATCGCTTAATGAAATCTAGATGTTTCCCCCCCCCATAACAAAACCAAAAAACTTTGAAAAAATGTATCCATCTACATTGTATAGGTTCTACGAATATCTTGTTATCACAAATACCAAGGTAAACACAAAACCGGTGGGTTTTTTTGTTGCGCGCACAACCGGGTGTCGTATGACTCCATCAGGAAACCCTGTTATCCCGACTTTCAAATGCTGCAATCCCCCCCCCCCCCCCCTCAAAAAAAAAAATCAATATTCACAGAAATTACGACACATCAATAATAAAAGAAAATCCTAACTGCCCTGACCTCCTCCCCAAAAAATTGCTTTTTTTTAGTAGAAAACCTGTTGTTGATTTTTTCCTTCACATTTGAACTGAAGTATATTAACTGCTTATGACATCATAGGAATTTTAAGTCACATGATTACATTCCGTGAAGTTTTCTCGACTATAGAAAACAAGGGATTTAAATAAATATTTTGTTTTTGTTTTTTTAGCCTATATGTTTGTGGTGGTAAGAGTCTAAATCATATCCTGTGTTACACACATTGAGGGTGTTTTCAAAAGGACAAAAATATAACAAAGAAATGGGTCATTTTGAAAATATGATTAAATTGTGCCACTAAGAAAATTTAACAAATTGATTCTGAAAATATCATTTAAATAAGTTCATAGTTCGGAACAGTTAATAAATTAACAATTTCAATTAAATATAATTGTTTTAGTGATAAATGTTTTATAGGATAATCATTTTCACATTTTAAATATCACAATCTTGTAAATAGTTGATACGACAGGACCACCATACTAATGCTTTTTGTAATTACACCAGTGATTGCCTCCCTTGAATATCAAATTAAAAATGGCTGAGGATGGACTTTATTTTTGGAATATGCACAGAAGTGAATGATTATTTTGTGCGAGTTAATTAACAAGGACATATAAAGGACCGAGTGACACTGGATATAATTTACAGTAAAGTTTGCTTTATTATTTTTTTACAAAAAAATTGTAAGTACACCGATAATAGGGAGTCCCATCCTAGATAAAATTCACGGTAAAACCAGGAAGTGTCAAATGTGTTATGAATATTTACCCCACTCACCTGTTCTAGTCTCTACTTAACACAACCATACTGAAATGAAAAACTCTTTTAATCTTTCGCAAGTTTAAACGATCTTCCTGGGTTTCATTATCATCAATAACAAACATTAATTTGGTTAATCAAATTCACATTGTTCAATCGGAAATCCCCCGTTATGTTATTATCCTCACTGGTTTTCTGTTCTGCACCATAACGGTACGTACGGAAACCAGAGTTTTTTTTTTTTTTATCTTTTTCTAACTGCACAAATAATCTTTACGCTTACGCACAAACAATAATACTGTACTTAATCTATTATTTGTAGATTTCAGGTCAACTCGAATATTACATCGAACACAACGTACTAAATAAAGTGTTTCAACGAAAGTGAACCGAAACTTCATAAATAACTGAATGAAGTGTTTCAACGAAAATAATCCGAAACTTCATAAATGACTGAAGAAAGTGTTTCTTCAAAAGTAAACGGAAACTTCACAAATAACAGAACAAGAGAAAGTTGATGCAACGCATCAATGAATGTCGCCGGAAATTCATACTGCAGTTATGCATAACACTTACATTATAAAAGTTGAAAAAAAACCAGTTATCAAATTCGAGGCATATTGGAACATCAGGGGTGGGGTTAAGTGAAAATGTATCATAACTTGCATTTTTCTGTCAATGAAGTGAATGCCTTGTCGAAATAGAATTGAAGCATTTCATTGTTTATGACCAATCTCCATTCTAAGGTAGGTTGACCATACACACAGCCGGCTAACCAAGTATTGCTTAGTAATGGAAATGAGTAATCTTGCTAATCATAAGTCTTAATATGTATACAGGTATAGTGCTTTCATTAAGGACTAATATTATGATTTGTGAATTCCAAATACACTTTTCAAGATGCTTTTGTCAGAATTTTTGAATTTTATAATTTGTCAATAAAACCTCAAATCAGACAATTTGGGATTAGCATGCAATATAACAAGTCATTTTACCTTTCCCCTGTTAAAGTCAACATTGGACACCTCTGCAGCAATCTACTTTTAAAACAATAGGAAAAGGGTTAACTTCCTAAAGACATGAGTTTTCCCTTTTTCTCAAAATCATATTAACTTGGCATCCTAATTATAATCATACTTTCACAAATGTTAAAATGTAGTCCAATATGTTTACAAAGTAGACCAACCTCGAAATACAATATCAGCTAAACAGTGAAATTACATTGAAATTGTTGTATAATTTCAAACTTGATTTCGAACATTCACTGAACCTTACAGCATGTTAATTTATTATTATTCTTTCTTTCAAGCTACTAATGTTTTAAAATTATATCACGATTAGCGCCCTTGTGTTCAATGACGCATAACAATATGCAGAGCGCAAGCCAAATGCCTGTAATGAATCTAATGACACATTTATTGGATACGAAAGACTCAATTCGTGAACCATTCTCCTTCGCAGAGTTGTCGTTCTTTACACTCGCTTTATAGGTAGAGAGTGTTCATTCAAAGTCATATTTCTATAAAAATCAGTTTTATCTCAGTTTGTTCTTTTCTTCATTTGTTTCGAACCAAATAAACATCATAAATCACCTATAATTAACTATTTTAGGGCGTGTACAATTCCTTTGGAAGTTTTCCCACGTGTGTCAATTTCTTTCCTTCGTAGCGTGACATATAGAGTAGAAACAGTCTACACATTTTATTATTACAGACATAAACTCAGAAATATTATATTAAATCTACACAAATCAAGACATTTCTTTGAACCTTGATAGAACGTTCAGTAATGAAGAATTACTATTAAAAAGATAAATCGACCCTATTTTATTGTGATATTGTTATGATACTTGAACATTAGCGTGTGTTGCAAGTCTAATCGGGGACGAGTAAAACAAATCGTAAACACCATTAAACAATCTGTAATACTTGGTTAATCAAATACTAACTTAAAACATTGGAAACATGAATTCATTTTCAAATGTATCACAACTAAGTGGTTGTAAACAATCGCAACCGTAATATGTTCGAGGCATTTACATTAAATGTTTCCTAATAACAACTCGTCCTTACAATTGGTTTCTGAAAAGGTTTTAAAAATATAAGTCGCCGGCTCCTGCCCGGTGACTAATAAAGTGTTTCTACGAAAGTAAGCCGTAACTTCAATCCGTAGATTTTCACTAAACGAAATTGACCTTGTTAGAAAAGAGAGCCAGGATTTAGGACGTATGCATATACATTTTGGTTAAAAAGGATCTTTACGTGCAAAAGAAAGACTTATCTAATCTGATATCGGGTTTTGGAAGAAATAGAATGTATAACTGTTTAAACATTACAGGTAAATGTGATATTTATTGTTTTGAACAATATCTCTTTACTTTCAATATTTACTGAAGCAACCGTAAGAAAGGTCGTCTGTTTTTTCAGATTTTATTTAATTAATCTTAGAATCAGAGACATATAGATCTTAAAGTTCTGTAGCACTTTTCACTTATGGTGTTATGAATGACATATTGATGAATTGTCTGTATGTTTATAAAAGGAAATAAAACTGAAACCCGTGATGTTGTTGTTCTAACCTAACAAAGGTACATTTTCCCGACGTCTAAAAATAACCACCAGATATGACCTAGAGTGCACCACAGACGTTCCCCATTTCAACAACGTACTGATTAATACGCTGTGTTGGGCGACTTATCTATGTATGTACGTTTCGTACGTTTGGTGTTAGTTGCTTCATCGCTAGCTATTCGGCCATATACGTTCAACCCATCAGGAACCGTGTCATTGCGAATGCACAACGTAAGCTAGCGTTTGTCTAACGAATGACCATTGAATACACAGCGTACAACTTTCAACTGTCGTCCATCTAACGTGTATGACGCTTAACTATTGATATAGTAAAGTGCATGTATAGTATACCAACACTTGTAGGTAGCGCTGCAGTAAAAATCAATGCACTCATGTTGTTATTTTGATTCGTACAATACATGAGACACGTAGGGCAAGCATGCAAGCATACAAATCGACGACGAGGACTTGATAAGCGTATATATGGGTCAGCGGAGACACGTATCTTGACCGGATGCAGCACGCTGGGTATATTTACTTTGGACATTCATTGGTTATGCTATGGCCATCCGTTGCGTACGTTCAGCTTTCGTTGGATGGACGCTACGCATGCGCTTTCATGCGTTGCTATGTATGCTACGGACGATTAGAAATGTTCTTATTCGTCAGGAGTTCGCTATGAAATATATTTTGGCCAGTACTTTGAGCGTATCTGGACTTTGTCAAATTTCGATACCAAAAATCATTACGCTAGGCAAAAGTTAGTTATATTTGGTACTAAGTGGCACATTTAGCTAGTAAACTTCGGTAACCGTTTCACACAGTCATATTATTTTAAGTGCGATCTTGACCCATATAAAAAAAGAACAATTCCATGAAGTTCATATTCGTCTATGTTTCATAATTTCAAAGTTATTGTTAGATTCTAATAGTTGACCGTTGAACGTGAATAATGATATTACACTTAACGGGATGGAAGGAAATGACGTCGTGTACTAATGTCGGACTTCATACGAGGGGCATTCAGTAAATTGAATCATTAATGGCCTTCCGTAGAAAAATGTTGCATAAAATGATGGGGACTTCATGTAGTTGATTTTTTATGTCTATTTAAAACACCTGTCCATTTTTATTTGATCCGGTTAAAATTGACCAATATTTTCATTGTTGAATTATACACACTCATTATAGTATTCTATATTTCAATGCTATAATGAAACCTGAATAAATAAGGACTTTCATTTAAGCCTGCGTTTTTTGTTCAGGCATCTCCAATTGTGTCGCATACGTGGTAGTTATACGATGACATTAAGAACCGTTTTCGGTCACCTGCTTAAAGAATATAAAGGACTATATGACTATATAGCCTACACAGAAACTGTCTCGGTCGATATGTTGTTGCGGCAACAAAAGGAAACAGTGTTGCTGTTCTAGTTATGGTAGATGAAGATGACCGATATACTATTTGCCAGATAGCCAATAGTTTAGGCATTTCAGAAAGGACAGTCAATGATATTCTGACTGACTGTTTCAAATTTAAGATGGATCTCCCACTTGTTGACAACATACCAAAAGACCAAGCGTTTCGATTGTGCCAAAAACCTTTGATTTTTATAAAATTGTAAAACTTATCAAAGCTTTGTTCATTGGGGCACGAAACTTAAGTTTAATATGAGCGACACATACATATCAAACAATGTCTAAGTAAAAGTCACACAATGCCGAACATGAAGCGCTTATGCGATTTTATATACCCTTTTCTTCAATTAGTTTGGCGCTGGTGTACAGTTCTTTCAAAGCTGGTAATCACAGTTAAGTTCTACAAAAAATAAAATAAAATACTTAAATATTTCAAAAATTAAATACTTAAATATTTCAAAAATTGAACCAAAACACCAACCTTATTCTTCTGACCTAAGTTCCTGATACTTTTTCCTAATTGTCTTTCTAAAATATGATTCCGACCGTTGGAAAATGTAGACGTTTTCATTTCTTTACATCATAATCTAGTCAATCTACACTGTTGATATACTTTTCTAAAATGCCTTTGCAAGTAATATGCGAACAGTGAGTGTATATCTTGATAACACTGTAGATGCACAGACTGAACTGGATCTTAGCATTTACACTGTTCATAGAAGCCAACTCGTACCTTTACATAGAACGGGCTAAATTGGCTTTTGGCTTTTTATTTTTGTAGAAGTCAGCTATTAATAGTTCATTGCAAACAATGTCAATGTTAGGCAAGTTTTTTAAGAGAAGATAACCGAAAAATGCACCATACATTATAAGAGTAAGTGTCCTGGACATTCATGTTTTAAGGTCAATAAATGTGCCTTGCCTTTAGCTTTTTTTGTAGGTATGAAAATATTTTAAAATTATGTCAGTAGTTTCAGAAATGTTTCAAATATTGAATTTTACATTATAGTATCATTTATAAACCGCAACAGCCCCTATCGACCATGTTTTGGCTATAACAATGTTGGTTGGTCATCTTAAGTTAAATTGAAACAATTTCAAATTCAGGCTCACAGTTTTCACTCTTGTTTTTGTTTTGCTTTAAATTGACCTTTTAGCTATTTTATTAGGAATGTTCCTATTTACCCTTCCCACATACGGTTGCTTTGTGGCGCCTCTGCACCAGACGTTTTGGCATATATGAAATTGCTTACAATGAGCAATTTCACCCTTTGTCACAATGTTTTCAACTTTTGTCAATAATAGTTTTTTTCAGTTATAGATAGTTACATCATTATGACAAATGCTTTTAAAGTGGTCGGCTTCAGATTTGTTGTGTGTAGGAAAGGGCTTTATTTGTCTTCATGATCACAAAGTACTCAAGATAAGAATGTGGTCCCTGTACTTTTCACATATTCAGATTGAAACTCATTACATTAACTATCAGTACAGAGTTGAAAATATGTTCATTTCTTTCAGGCAAGTCACGGATACGATTGGTTTCTTTTTTACCAAGGATTTAAATAGTTTGTTTGGGTTGAAAACAAATTAAAAGCAACATAACACTTATTCATAAGTAATGAAAGAGTATACATTCTTGCATCCTACTAAAGTCAAAACCACATAAGTGAGTTTTTGGCTTTCATTTCGGGACTTTGACCTCCTGCTGGGGATGCACAAATCTGATGGATATTTTTATACTCCGCAAAGAGGTCCCATTTTGTTCAAGAAGATTTAACAAGAGGCCCAAGATGGCCAGTATCGCTCCACTGTCATTAGGCAAAAAATAAATCTCCAAACAGCCCCGTCCCCTGGTGGCCATGTTGTTTGACCAATCACCATGGCTTGAAGGAATTTCGTAGTGTCACCCAAGGAACATTTCTGCAAAATTATTTAAAAAATCGGCCAAAAAGTTAAGGAAAAGATCTTTAAAGTTTTCACTAAAGCCAACATGAGGCTAACAGCCCCGCCATAGCTATATTTTAAGACCAATCAACATGGCTAAGTTTTCACTATAGCCATACAAGGCAAAATAGCCCTGCCCCCCCTAGCGGCCATAGTTTTAGACCATTCAACATGGCTTGAAGGAATCTGATAGAGGGTCTTCTAAGGAACATTTCTACAAAATTATTTGAAAATCTGCCAACCAGTTTGGGAAAAAAAGTTTTTTTTGTTTGTTTTCGTTTCGTTGCCATGGAAACCAAAGTTCTACATGGATCCCAAAATTTAAGGAATTCTGGTGAGATCATTGAGAGGATATTTTTTGTGAAGTTTCATCCAAATTGACTCACTGGTTACTGAGGAGATGTTTTCTGACGCACAACACACAACACACGCCGGACAAAAGTCAATCACATAACTCACCTTGAGCACTTTTTGCTCAGGTGTGCTAAAAACCACTATAAAACTAGAACTATCACTGAAGATGATAAATACCCCCAAAACAGCACCTTGACCTACACCATAACTTAATAAGTAAAAGGGCCATAACATGCAATTGTAAGACCTTTAGGATATGCACATCTCCTCTTGGTATAGAAGCTTCATGTAAACTTTTATTGAATTCCACCCAGTGGTTTGTAAGAAATAGGCCGGACAAAATATGGCATCCGACCGAACAACAGCGCGACAGACCGACACAGTGACTCCTATATACCCCCTCTTCTTCGAAGGTGGTATAACTATATTGTAAATAGGAAAGTAAACATCGAAACAAATATGTGCAATAATTGCCATGCCAGATGGTTTGCACATCTACTACTCCTGATTAACATTTATGCCAAGTATGAAGTAAATCAGGTTGAAACTGGAGGAGTACAACAGATTAGATTTTAACAAAAAGAATTCCTATTTCAAGGTCAGAGGTGAAGGTCACAGGGACATGAAATTTGCGTCTTGCACATCTACTACTCCTGATTAACATTTATGCCAAGTATGAAGTAAATCAGGTTGAAACTGGAGGAGTACAACAGATTAGATTTTAACAAAAAGAATTCCTATTTCAAGGTCAGAGGTGAAGGTCACAGGGACATGAAATTTGCGTCTTGCACATCTACTACTCCTGATTAACATTTATGCCAAGTATCAAGTAAATCAGGTTGAAACTGAAGGAGGAGTACAACAGATTAGATTTTAACAAAAACAATTCCTATTTCAAGGTCAGAGGTCAAAGTGAAGGTCACAGGGACATGAAATGTGCGTGTTGCACATCTACTACTCCTGATTAACATTTATGCCAAGTATGAAGTAAATCAGGTTGAAACTGAAGGAGGGGTACAACAGATTAGATTTTAACAAAAAAAAAAAATCCTATTTCAAGGTCAGAGGTCAAGGTCACAGGGACATGAATCTACTACTCCTGATTAACATTATGCCAAGTATGAAGTAAATCAGGTTGAAACTGAAGGAGTACAACAGATTAGATTTTAACCCAAAAAAAATCCTATTTCAAGGTCAGAGGTCAAGGTGAAGGTCACAGGGACATGAAATTTGCGTCTTGCACATCTACTACCCCTGATTAACATAATCATTTATGCCAAGTATGAAGTAAATCAGGTTAAAACTGAAGGAGGCGTACAAAAGATTAGATTTTAACAAAAAAAAAAATCCTATTTCAAGGTGAAGCTCACAGGGACATGAAATTTGCGTCTTGCACATCTACTACTCCTGATTAACATTTATGCCAAGTATGAAGTAAATCAGGTTGAAACTGAAGGAGGAGTATAACAGATTAGATTTTAACAAAGAACAAGAGCTGTCGGAGGACAGCGCGCTCGACTATTCCACCGCTTATTTAAGTTACTGAGATAATGGACTCTAATGTAGTTGCATGCAAAACATTAACCACAATTTCTTAGTGGGTGATAATTTACATTATATGCAGGATAGTGTTATTTAACATGATTATTTTCATAGGTGTGATGGTGAGATAGGGTTATATAACCTTTCAATTCAGGTTATACAATTGAATGCATCAAGTAGTTACTAAGATATGGACTCTTAATGTAGTTGCACGCAAACCTTTAACCATAATTTCTAATTAAAAAAAGGGCAACAATTTGCACCATATACAGAATAGAGTTATCTTAATTGGTTGTGTTTATAGTTGTGCAATTGGGAAAGGTTGTATAAAGTTTCAATACAATTTTTCAAGTTGTAACTGAGATTACTCTCTAAATATAGTTGCAAAACTTTAACCAGAATTTCTAAGTCCAAAAAGGTCCATAACTTGCATTAAATGCTGGATAGAGTAATCATACTTGATTGTTTACATAGATGTGATGGTTGGTAAGGGCTGTATAAAGTTTCAATGCAATGCATCAAGTAGTTACTAAGAGATGGTCTCTTTATGTAGTTGCATGAAAAACTTTAACCAGAATTTATAAGTCCAAAAAGGCCATAACTTGCATAAAATGCAGGATAGAGTTATCATACTTGATAATCTACACAGGTGTGATAGTTGGGTAGGGTTGTAGAAAGTTTCAATGCAATTGCATCAAGTAAGTACTGAGATATGGACTCTTAATTTAGTTGCATGCAAAACTTTAACCAGAATATCTAAGTTAAAAAAAATGCCATAACTTGCATAAAATGCAGGATAGAGTTATCTAACTTGATAATCTACATAGGTGTGATAGTTGGGTAGAGTTGTATAAAGGTCCAATGCAATGCATCAAGTATATACTGAGACGTGGACTCTTAATTTAGTTGCACGCAAAACTTTAACCAGTATTTCTAAGTAAAAAAAGGGCCATAACTTGCATAAAATGCAGAATAGAGTTATCATACTTGATAATCTACACATGTGTAATAGTTAGGTATGGTTGTAGAAAGTTTCAGTGCAATGCATCAAGTAAATACTGAGATATGGAGTCTTAATTTAGTTGCACGCAAAACTTTAACCAGAATTTCTAAGTAAAAAAAAGTGCCATAACTTGCCTAAAATGCAGGATAGAGTTATCTAACTTGTTAATCTACATAGATGTAATAGTTGGGTAGGGTTGTATAAAGGTTCAATGCAATGCATCAAGTATATACTGAGATATGGACTCTTAATTTAGTTGCATGCAAAACTTTAACCAGAATTTCTAAGTAAAAAAAGGGCCATAACTTGCATAAAATGCAGGATCGAGTTATCTTAGATGATAATCTACACAGGTGTGATAGTTGGGTAGGGTTGTAGAAAGTTTCAATGTAATGCATCAAGTAAATACTGAATGAATGTATATTGTTTTATGGCGCATCGACAGCTAAGGTCATTTAGCGCGCAATTAAATTTAATTATTCATGATCCCTGGGTAAACAAACCAGTACTAGGCTAGAAAATGTGCCTTGCCCAAGGGCACTCCACCATGACCGTAGTGCCGCGACTGGGGATCGAACCCGGGACACCCGGTTTCGAAATCCCCAACGCTAACCACTCGACCACAGCGGATTCCAAAAAAGTAAATACTGAGATATGGACTCTTAATTTAGTTGCACGCAAAACTTTAACCAGAATTTCTAAGTAAAACAAGGGCCATAACTTGCATAAAATGCAGGATAGAGTTATCTAACTTGATAATCTACATAGGTGTGATAGTTGGGTAGTGCTGTATAAAGTTTCAATGCAATGCATCAATTAAATACTGAGATATGTACTCTTACTTTAGTTGCACGCAAAACTTTAACCAGAATTTCTAAGTAAAAAAGGGCCATAACTTGCATAAAATGCGGGATAGAGTTATCTAACTTGATAATCTACATTGGTGTGATAGTTTGGTAGGGTTGTAGAAAGTTTCAATGCAATACATGTATTATTTAAGAACTTGCATGCAAAACCTTAACCAAAGTGCGACGTGGACGCCGACGCCAGGGTGAGTAGTATAGCTCTCATATTCTTCGAATAGTCTAGCTAAAAATCCTATTTCAAGGTCAAGAGGTCAAGGTGAAGGTCACAGCGACATGAAATTTGCGTCTAGCACATCTACTACTCCTGATTAACATTTATGCCAAGTATCAAGTAAATCAGGTAGAAACTGAAGGAGGAGTACAACGGAACAGATTTTGCGGACAGACCGACAGACGGACGGACGGACCGACCAGCCTGATTCCAGTATACCCACTTCAAACTACGTTTGCGGGGGTATAAATATAGTGAAAACTAACCCTGCTCTTTATGGTAATGTGTTTTTTTTACCAACTGACACAACTTGAACAAGTTTGTCCAATATATCTCTATGTAAAATAGGTGAGCTACGGTGCTGGCCAATTGAACCCAGGGGCATAATTTGACCAATCTTGGTAAAGGAGCACGCAAGACAATGCTACACACCAAACATCTAAATTCTGGGAGATTCTTCAAAGTTTGTCTTTATGTAATGTATATACATATATATCTATGTAAAACAGATGATCCCAAGGGTAGGGCCAATTTTGAACCCAGGACCATCATTTGAACAATCTTGGTAGATGCTACACACCAAATATCTTTCTCAAATTTTCACCCTATAAAGCTCTATTTAGCAGGGCCAATTTGCAAAATCTATGTAGAGGAAAAGAAGCCTATACTACACAAATATAAAAGCTCTAGGCCTTTCTGTCGCTATACATCATTACGTAAAAACAGTTGATTCCCTGGGGAGTGGCAATTTTGAACCCACAGCCATAAAATGAATAATCTTGTTAGAGGACCACAATCCAATGCTACTCACCAAATTTCAAAGCTCTAGACCTTTCTGTTTCAGGCAAGATTTTCAAAGTTTTCACTTGTATATCTCTATGTAAAACAGGTGATCCAGGAAGGGGCTAATCTTGAACCAAAGGGCACAAATTGAACAATATTTGAACAATATTTGAACAATCTTGGTAGCAGATCACTATACAATGCTACAAACCAAATATCAAGAGGATCACCCAAGGATCATTCCTTCCAAGGTATTTCACAATCCAACCAGTGGTTAAGGAGTATAATTATGTCATTTAAAGAAATTGTTGACGACAGACATCTTGATGACAGACATCTAGATGACAGACATGACAATAGCTCACCATGATCAATTTGTGCTAAGGTGAGCTAAAAATCAATCAAGACAGATGCAAGTGTGATTGAAGACCTTCAATACCGGATGTAATTGGATGAATTTATAATAGAAGAAATGCATATATTTGTCCTTCATTTACTAACCAAAAAGAACTGCTACAACATAATCTTAATAAATATTCAAACAATGTATATTGAATATGAGTAGATCTTTCTCGACAATAGAGAACTTTAGAAACTATCTTGTATCCATTATCCAAAAAAGAAGACTTTAACATTGTGGGAAAAGAGAAATGACTTAAACAAGCAATATTTCTCTTTCCCACAATGTTTTCAACTCAGTATCAAAATTGTACTTTAACTTCTAAGAATGTTTAAAAAAAGATTGGTGTGTTGGAAACTAGCGCTTTTCTGTCAAAGAACCACTTTCAGAAAAAGAATTTTGAAAACATTGTAACAAAAGAAATGTTATACTCCTTACCAGATGCAGATGACATTTTATGCCTTTGAAATAAATATTTCAAACAAGAGGGCCATGATGGCCCTGGATCGCTCACCTTAATTATACAATGTACTGCAATGCAAAACACATCAAGACAATTATTCTGAATGCAACCTCCACAGTGTTAACAATACTTTCCTTCATTTGGCCTAGTGATCTATATTTTTTACCTGATATGACCCATATTCCAACATGGACTAGATATCATCAAGACAACATTCTGACTAAGTTTCAACTTGCTCAAAGTAAAAATGCGGCCTCCGGAGTTTGAACAATATTTTCCTTTATTGACCTAGTTTCTGATCCAATATGACCCATATTTGAACTTGACTTAGATATAATTCAGACAAACATTCTGACCAAATTTCAAGCTGTTGAAGCAAACAATGCGGCATCCAAAGTGTTCACAAGATTTGCCTTCAATTTGATCTAGTGACCTAGTTTTTGATCCAGCATGACCCATATTCAAACTTGGCCTACATATCATCAAGAAAAACATTCTGATAAAGTTTTATCATGCTGAAATTAAAAATGCAGTATCCAGAGTGTTAACATGATTACCCTTCAATTTGGTCTAGTGACCTAGTTTTTAACCCGGCATGACCCATATCCGAACTTGGCCTAGATATCATTTATACAAACATTCTGACCAAATTTCAAATTGCTGAAGCAAAAAATGCAGCTTTTACAGAGTTAACAAGATTTTCCCTCAATTTGGCCTAGTGACCTAGTTTCTGATCCAATATGACCCATATTTGAACTTGAACTCGATATCTTTAAGACAAACATTCTGACAAAATTTCAAGCTGCTGAAGCAAAAAATGCGGCATCCAAAGTGTAAAAAAGATTTTCTTTCAATTTGGGCTAGTGACCTAGTTTTTGACCCGACATGACCCATATTCGAACTTGGCTTAGATATCATTCAGCTCAATATTCTGAACAAATTTCGAGCCGCTGAAGCAAAAGATGCGGCTTCTACAGAGTTAACAAGATTTTCCCTCAATTTGGCCTGGTGACCTAGTTTCTGACCCAATATGACCCATATTTGAACTTGACCTAGATATATTTAAGACAAACATTCTGACCAAATTTCAAGCTGCTGCAGCAAAAAATGCGGCATCAAAAGTGTTAACAAGATTTTCTTTCAATTTGACCTAGTGACCTAGTTTTTGACCCGGCATAACCCATATTCGAACTTGACCTAGATAGTTTTAAGACAAACATTTTGACAAAATTTCAAACTGCTGAAGCAAAAATTGCGGCCTCTGGAGTGTTAACAAGATTTTCCTTCAATTTGACCTAGTGACCTACTTTTTGACCCAACGTGACCCATGTTCGAACTTGCCCTACATATCATCAAGACAAACATTCTGATAAAGTTTCAATATGCTCAAGTTGAAAATGTGGCCTCCAGAGTGTTAACAAGATTTTCCTTCAATTCGACCTAGTGACCTAGTTTTTGACCTCATATCGCCCAGTTTCGAACTTGTCCAAGATTTTATGGAGATGAACGTTCTGATAAACTTTCATGAAGATTGGATGCAAAATGTAGCCCGTAGAGTGTTAACAAGCTCAAATGTTGACGAAGGACGACGCACGACGGACGGACGCCGGACAAAATGTGATCACAATAGCTCACCTTGCACTTCGTGCATAGGTGAGCTAAAAATTGAAAGATTGCTAATAATAAGCAAAAGCTTATGAAGTATAGTTATGATACATAATTTAAAAACATTGTGGATAATAGAGAGAAAAAAATCATCCATTTATCAATTTTGCTTTTTTCCAAAATGCTTGCAAACGTTGCCTGTATCAGGGGAAAGGTATATAAACATGTTTAACAAGTTCAAATAAATAACATCTAAAGATACAAAAGATACATGGTAGTACTATATATATTGGCAAAAATTGTTTGTACTAGGAACGTAGTTTTATTTTCATATCTTAAATAGTTTTTAAGTTTTACTTGCTACAAATGTTGGGACTGGTGATATTTTAGTCCACGCTTTAGTTACGTATCCCTCTTATCTACAACTCTGTTTGTACCCATGAGGCGTAAAATGTCCAAATTTACGAACAATGGGCAGAAATAGCAACAGACCAAGCTGGTCACTTTAATAAAACTAGGGTTTAATTCTGTTTATCAACAGTATTGACCCTTTTCCACAGACCTAACATATGTAGAAGATGACATTGAAAACACATTTCTGAGAATTTTTTCCTTTTGCCAAAATGTTTTACAAAGTCTTGTAAAATATTTGTGTAAGTGGAAAAGGGTTAAACCCTATTTTGATCAAAACGGCCAACTAATCTAACCATGTGTTTCTCACTTTCTTGAACTCTATAAAAAATTCTGCCCAGGTAGATTGTCATTGAATAGTTTTCATTTAAAACTTAGTTGTAGGTATGAATTAATGGTTGTTTTAAGCTTATGATTTAGATCCAAAACAGACACCGTAGTCACAGAACTTGAATAGTTTTTATCTAAAACTTATTTGTAGGTATGATTTTTTAGTTGTTATATCCTTATGATTTAGATCCAAAACAGACACCTTTGCAGTATATTAAAACAACTTCGTTCCTTGAATTGACATACCAAAACAAATTTTTTAAAAGATTGCTAGGACCACCTTGGTATACAAGTTAAAAACTTCAAAATCATTGGACTATATCTCTAGAATACACAAGATATTTCTAAAAATTATTCTAGTTCCATAGGTTTTTGACCCAAAATGGTCAAGTTTGAAACATCAACCAATTTTGATGGGAATTAATGTTCTGATAAACTTTCATGAATATTAGATGGAAAATGATGCATATAGAGTGTTGACAAGTTTGATATTGACCTACATTTGATTTAAATGAATGTTCAGATTATTTTTCAAAAGAAGTGAGTGTCATTCAGATCATTTGTATGGTATTTCTAAAGTTTTACTTGGAAACCTTGTTTTTTACCTTATGTGACCAAGTTTCAAATTTGACTAAGATTTGATGCAGATGATAGTTTTGATGTACTTGAATGATGACTTGTTAAGGTATGAATCCACTAACTTGTTCTTGCTTTTTCTTAAATTTAACTTAGTAACCTAGGTTTTCTAAAATTTGACCTATTGACCAAATTTGGATTTTGTTTACAAAATTTGAACTATTATGACACAATGTGGCTCGCAATTTATTGAAAAAAAGATAGCTCTTAAAATAATGGTACTAAGTTAAGTTATCAAATATCTTGTAATAAGATGCAATTCAGACATTGCAGAACTCAGTTGTAAGTAATTGGATACCCTAACAAAGGAATTAGCTCAGGTAACACAATATCCCATAAACAATAAATAAAACAAACATGAACTGTCAGATAAATAAAGGAGGAACATTAAATCAAAGTGTAGTCTGACGATCTTGATATTTACACATTTTTTTCACTTGGTTAATCTTTTTCCACATGCATCATATTTGCAGCAGACAACTTTGATATCATCTAGGCATCACCTGGAAAAATCTTGCAAAGTTTCATAAATGAAAGAACACATAATGAAAATATGGAGGCAAAAGGTGCAATTGCTCATATTGAAAAAATTGTGGCAATGAAGAAATTGCTCATATAGCAATTTCTCCTTATGTCAAAATATTTTCTCCTCATCTGCAGCAGAGGTGTCAGAAAACATATATATCCAAACTATGGAATATCTCCATAAATGAAGGAAGTTATATTCCTTAATAGAGTTAAAAACATTGATGCAAAAGTATTTTATATTTTTGCCAGAATGTTTCCAAAAATTCTCTGTGGCATAGGTGTCAGAAAACGTTTATATGTCGGAAAGAGTTAATCTAACATTTTTACTCCAATACATGATACAGAAAACTTACTTTTAGCACCTCAGCAATTGATGACTTCGAAAATATAGGAGTGTGACAAGCATTTTTGCTCAATTTTCTACATTATTTTCAGTTCTGTGTAAGAAATGTTTTTCTAACTTTTTGGATAATGGCATTTTTTATTACATGGGTTTATAGCGAACCCAAGCCCAAAGGATTGATTGATTGATTGATTGATTGGGGTTTAACGCCTTTGTTAACATTTTTTCAGTCATATCACGACTGCCAGTTCACCTACTCATGTGTCTCCTAGCTTTCTCACACCAGTACTCCAAACAACATACATTCCAAGCAACTGGCTGCTATTCCACATAGACTGTTAGCCCATTGGTGAAAGACAAATGACGCTTGTCATAGTGACTTTTGTTGGCTGTAGTGGGATTCAAGCTCACAACGCCTGGATTGACAGCCCACATCGCTACCGACTGAGTTACTGGGGCTCGGCCACCTGAGCCCAAAGGAAGGAAGCTATTTGATTTACTTGAAAATGTTAACCAGATCCTGATGCCTGTGAAAATATAAACACTCTCATAACATTAACCATCTCCAACATACAACAAATCTGCAGCATGCGAAAAAACACCTAAGGAAATTTAGAAAATCTCTTTAATTGAACGTATAACTATTACATAGAGTTAAAAAACATTGTTGCAAAAGGAGATAATTGCTTATCATGAGCAATTTCTCCTTTTGACACAATGTTTTCAAAAAGTAGTCTGCTGCATAGGCATCAGAAAGTGTACATTTGAATGTATGTGAGAAAAGGTTAAAGTTTTTTTTCACAAACTGTCATTTTCAATCAATTTCAAATTATGGAAAAGAAAAAAATATGTACATGAAGATAATAACATATGACTGAGCTTTGCTCTATGGCTAGGACCAGGTTAACCCTTTCCCTCATACGACAATTCTGCAGCAGACGACTTTGAACATATTTTGACAAAAATAGAAAATCTCTATAATTGAATGGATAACCTATGACTGAAAGTGGAAAACATTGAGGCAAAAGGAGAAATTGCTCGTTTTGAGCAATTTCTTCTTTTGTCACTATGTTTTCAAAAAGCTGTCTGCTGTAGAGGCGTCAGAAAGCGTCTATATGAGGGAAAGGGTTAAACCAATTATAAAGTGTATGGTACGGCACTACTATAGACAACAGAAGTAGGAAATAAATTACACAAAGCTATGGGACACATTGATAAATAAACAGATCACACAAATTACTACAAAATGTATGTACATCATTAGAATATATTGACTGCACAGCTGTCACTTTTTCATTTATTTACCCTTTCCCACATATAGACACTTTCTGACGCCTGTGCAGCAGACTTCATTTGAAAACATTGTGGCAAAAGGAGAAATTGCTCACCATTCAATAGTTAATCTATCAGTTGCAGAAATATTTCCCATTTTTGTCCAGATTATTTTTAAGTTGTCTGCTGCAGATTTGTTGTACATGTATGTGGGAAAGGGTTAAATCATATGATACTTTTAGAACTATCTGCTTTGAAGGCATATGAGGAGAAAAAGATGATATCTGGAAAATTTTATGACCTACTTTCATACATAAATGAAAACATTTTGGGAAAAGAAGAATTTGACCCTCATAAGCAATTCTCTTTTTTTCCCCACAATGTTTTCAAATCCTACAGAGGTATAAAATAAATAATTTTATCAGAGAAAAGTTTTACATATTAAAGATGACAGACAGAGTAACAGCTGGCATTGCCATAATTACATAATTACACATATATAAATAGCACCAACTGATGTTTCTTTATTTTGGGGAATTAGTTGTATAACATCCTTTTGACCCATACTTTTTTGACAAATGAAATGTTAAACATAAGTGCACTGTACAGATGGGTAAATTCAAACTTTTTCAATTGGGCGTTGTTGTTTTTATTAGAGACACACATCCAGGGTGGACACTTATGAATGCCCATCCTTCTGTGAGTATCTAGACTAGAAACAGTCCATTCATTCCCTTTTCCCACATACAACAAATATGCAGCAGATGACTTTGAAAACACCTAGGCCAAAACTTTGGAATATCTGTTTTAACCCTTTCTCTCATATAGATGCTTGCTGATGCCCCTGCAGCAGACAGCTTTTTCGAAAACATAGTGGCAAAAAAAGAAACTGCACAAAATGAGCAATTTCTCCTTTTGCCATAATATTTTCCACTTTTAGTCGTAGGTTATCCATATAATTATAAGAGATTTTCTATTTGTTGACAAAATATGTTCAAAGTCGTCTGCTGCAGATTTGTTGTATGTGGGAAAGGGTTAATGAAAGTTTTATTCCTCAATAGAGTTGAACATTTTTGGCAAGAGGAAAAATTGCTCATCAACCAATCAATTTGGCTTGAACGGTGTTTTAACCCTTTACCTCATATAGACTCTTTCTGAGCCTCTGCAGCAGAAGGCTTTTTGAAAACATAGTGACAAAAGAAGAAATTGCTCAAAACGAGCAATTTCTCCTTTTGACACAATGTTTTCCACTTTTAGTCATAGGTTATCCATTCAATTATAGAGATTTTCTATTTTTTGACAAAATATGTTCAAAGTCATCTGCTGCAGAACTGTCGTATGAGGGAAAGGATTAAGAGAGTCACCTAAGGCACATTTCTGTCGGATTATCATGAAAGGCATATAAGCAGATTCAGTGAAATATCATTTTGAAAATTAGCACTTTCATCCTATTTGATGCCAAGTAACCGAAGTCCTACTTAGAATTATAATCTTGACCAATTGTGAAAGTGGAAGTTCATTCCTGTGAAGTTTGGTCGAAATTGTTAAAAGGGTTAAGGAGAAGATTCGTTTCAAGTTCAAAGCTAACAACGGAGAATGAATGGATGACTGATAGAGAGGGATTATAGAACATCAGCTTCAGTTTTCTACTCAGGTGATCTAAAATAATAAAAAAGGTTGATGGAAGAACAAATAGAAGCCCTCAAATGTAAGGAGCGCCTGTGTAGTGTATAAAAAACATGAAATGCGCCCATTATCTGAAGCTCTGGTAACAAGTTAAGTATCAAATGGCATGTTAAATTTGCTCATGTCTAGAATTGTGTCGTTGCTTGATTTTTCATCTTTTTTGTCAACTTTCTTGTCATTGGGAGTAAACTCAACAGTTATTTTTCTGCCAGCAAGGGTCGTGTTGTGTAGTCGTAGAGCAATCTGAAATGTTGGAAAGTTTTTACATATAATTTTTTTTCCCGATATGGACAAAAACCAAGAGGGCCATGATGGCCCTGGATAGGGCCATGATGGCCCTGGATCGCTCACCTAATACAAGAAGCAAAATGTCAAGTATAGCTCCACTTGCCACAAGGCAAAAAAAAAAAAACAATGTTGTCCGTCTTTTGTCAAATTAATATGACATGTATACGGTAACTTGATTGGTCTGTTTCAGATAAGAAGAAGTTTTTCCTATATCTCTGTATGTAAAACAGGTGACCACCGGGGAATGGTAAATTATGACCTGGGCATAATTTGAACAATTTTGGAAGAGGACCACTAGACAATGCTACATACCAAATATCTAAGCTATAAGCCTTTTGGTTTCAGTCAAAGTTTTTACTATATATCTCTCTATGCAAAAAGCTAGGTGACCGCTCAGGGCTAGGTCAATTACCAAATATCTAAGCTATAGGCCTTTCAGTTTCAGACAAGAAGTTCTTCATTTTTTCTGCATCAAATTGATTTCTTTGAACACATTTAAAAGGGCACCACCCAAGGAACATCCCTGTGAAGTAAGTTCTCAGTTGAACTTCAGCTGATAATGACTGCAGCAAGTAACTTTTAAAACAATGATTGTGGGATAAGAAGGCCATATTTGACCATGACCAAATGACCCAGGCTTCCTTTCAATGAAAATTTTGTTCAAAGTTTAAGGAATGTCATTAAGCGTAAAAGAATGGCAGTTTGATGCAATTACATCAGCATTCTACTGTGTAGCTTATAAACATTGCGGAAAAGGAAAGAATTTCAGACCTGCTTTTAATTTTCTGTTTCCACTAGTATGGGCTCATTTCTCCAAGTTTGAAATCATTCAGAATAAAGAAATGATTCAAAATAAGCAATTTCCTTTTCCTATAAATGTTATCCACTCCATATAAACCTAAAACTTATAATTTGTCAGTAATTTTTCACACTTTGTTTAATTCCTAAAGCAGATGACTTTCCGGTAAATGGCTAATACTGACCCTGTGACTGATGGTACTGTTGAATTCTACATATGCGTGTCCTTTGGCATTGTCAGTCCCTTTGTCTCTGGGAATTCGAATACTTTTCACTCCTCCTGTAAAAGACGCAGTATTATCAGGCTTCACATAAAAGTTAGCTGCAGCGAGTATTTCAACTCATATATTTTGAAAAACCTCCAATTAAAATAAATGCTGAAAATACCATATTTTTCGGCACTATTTATCAATGACAAAGTGTAAATAAAGCAAAGTCTGTTAATCCTTTCCCACATGCAGAGGCTTTCTGATGCCTCTGCAGCAGAGGACTTTTGAAAACAAGAAACAAGAGCTACCACACCCCCAGATAAAGAGTCAACTGGCCTTTGTCCCTGATCCCTTTCATACATACAACAGATCTTCAACATATAATCTTCCATGTGGGCCTCAGGGCAAGCAATTCATTATATACACAATGTTATTTCTCTTCTGTATGCATCAAATGTGTATATAGTGTAATGCTTGCTCTGAGTCTGAGGCCCACATGGAAGTTTGGGACAACCCAAATGACATTATTGTGTAGCTTCATAAAACAAGAGCTGTTGGAGGACAGCACGCTTAACTATTTTGTGCTTGTCAATAAAACAAAACTTTTTTTGGTGGTACAGAGAACATAACCAAGTACTTTATGATATTATTTATAAGCAAAGTAGTTTATAAGTAGTAAAAGGGTCATAATTTGTACAAAAACCTTTACTGAATTATGCACTCTTGGCTGTTGGTGGAGGTAATGATGTTTAAAAGATTTTTGTAAGTGTTTAAGCTATATGTCTAATTGTTTTGAAAAGAATTGATTTGGTATGAATAAAAAAAGGCCATAATTCTTAAAATAAACTTGACAGAGTTATGTACTCTTGTCTGTTGGTGGAGGTAATGATGGTAAATAAGTTTTGTAAGTGTATATGCTATATCTCTAATGGTTTTTAAAAAGTTGGGTGGTACGAAAAAGAGCCATAATTCTTACAAAAACATGGACAGAGTTATGTACTCTTGTCTGTTGATAGAAGTAATGATGGTGACTAAGTGTTGTAAGTTTCAAAGCAATATCTGTGATGGTTTTGAAAAAAAGTAAATTGGTACCAAAAACTTAACCACATTCTAAGTAAAACAAGAGCACCACATACAGCACAGACGCTCTACTGATAGGGAGAAAAAAAAAAAACCAAAAAAACCTTAACTGGACCAAGCCGCCGCCGCCGCCGACGACGCCAGGGACATGACAATAGCTCTCGTTTTTTTCAAAAGTCAAGCTAAAAAGGGCCATAATTCTTACAAAACAGAGTTATGTACTCTTGTCTGTTGATGGAGGTTATGATGATGAATAAGTGTTGTAAGTTTCAAAGCAATATCTGTAATGGAATTGACAAAAAAGTGAATTGGTACAAAACAAGAGGCCCAAGAGGGCCAGTATCGCTCCACGGCCATAAGGCAAAAATAAAATCTCCAAACACCCCTGCCCCCTGGTGGCCATGTTTTTTACCAACCACCATGACTTAAAGGAATCTTGTAGAGTGTCATGCAAGGAATGTTTCTGCAAAATTATTTGAAAATCGGACTGACACTTTCGGAGGAGAGGATATTTTAAGTTTTCACTATAGCCATTAAGGCAAAATAGCCCCACCCCCTGGCAGCCATATTTTTCAACCAATCAACATGGCTTGAAGGAATCTGATAGAGGGTAAGCCTAGGAACATTTCTACAAAATTATTTGAATATCAGCCAAACACTTTCGGAGGAGAAGATTTTTTAAGTTTTCACTATGGTCATATAAGGCAAAATAGCCCCGCCCTCTGGCTGCCATGTTTTTCGACCAATCAACATGGCTTGAAGGAATCTGATAGAGGGTCACCCAATGAACATTTCTACAAAATTATTTGAAAAATCAGCTGAACACTTTCGGAGAAGAAGATTTTTTAAGTTTTCAATATACATGTAGCTATATAAGGCAAAATAGCCCCGCCCCCTTGCGGCCATGTTTTTCAACCAATCAACATTTCTTGAAGGAATCTAATAAAGGGTCACCTAAGGAACATTTCTACAAAATTATTTGAAAATCGGCCTGACACTTTTGGAGGAGAAGATTTTTTAAGTTTTCTCTTTAGCCATATAGGCAAAATAGCCCCGCCCTGTGACGGCCATGTTGTTTTACCAATCAACATGGCTTGAAGGAATCTGATAGAGGGTGTCCCATGGAACATTTCTACAAAATTATTTGAAAATCTGCTGAACACTTTTGGAGAAGAAGATTTTTTAAGTTTTCACTATAGCTATATAAGTTAAAATAGCCCCGCCCACCTGGCGGCCATGTTTTTCGCCCAATCAACATGGCTTGAAGGAATCTGATAAAGGGTCACCCATGGAACATTTCTACAAAATTATTTGAAAATCTGCTGAACACTTTTGGAGAAGAAGATTTTTTAAGTTTTCACTATAGCTATATAAGGCAAAATAGCCCCGCCCCCCTGGCGGCCATGTTTTTCGCCCAATCAACATTTCTTGAAGGAATCTGATAAAGGGTCACCCAAGGAACATTTCTACAAAATTATTTGAAAATCCGCCTGACACTTTTGGAGAAGAAGATTTTTTAAGTTCTCACTATTTTTTTCTTTCGGTTGCCATGGAAACCAGAATTTCGAATGGATAAAAAAAAATTGAAGGAATTTAGTAGAGGACATTGAGAGGATGCTTCCCATGAAGTTTCAACCAAATTGGCCAAGTGGTTAGGGAGAAGAAGTCGTTGAAAGGAAAAAGTTTACGCACGCACGCACGCACGCACGACGGACAATTCGCCATGACATAAGCTCGACTGGCTTTCAGCCAGTGGAGCTAAAAATTAACCAAGGTCTGACACCAACTCCGAGGCGAGTAGTATAGCTAGCCTTTTCTTCAAAAAGTTGTGCTAAAAATACATTGTTATTATTATAACTTAAGCAAACTATCGTAAATCTCTATAAATAAAAGAATAATTATTGAATCCAAAAAATATTGGCAAGTTGTTTCTGCATGTGAGAAAGGGTTAATATATCTCTTTATATTATTTTTAATGAGACAATTATTTGGGAACCTACATTATAGGGTTTGACTGAGTAACAAACAAAAGCCATTGTGCTGAAAAGGCTGTTATCTTTCGCTCTTAACCCTTTCCCACATACAACAAATCTGCAGCAGACAATGTTGAAGACACACAGTCAAAGCTATGGAAACTTTATATTAATGAAAGATTTATTATTGAATAAAGTTAAAAACATTGTGACTTAACCCTTTCCCTCATATAGACGCTTTTCAACGCCTCTGCAGCAGACGGCTTTTTGAAAACATAGTGACAAAAGAAGAAATTGCACAAAACGTGTAATTCCTCCTTTTGCCACAATGTTTTCCAGTTTTAGTCATAGGTTATCCATTCAATTATGGAGATTTTCTATGTTTTGACAAAATATGTTCAAAGTCGTCTGCTGCAGAATTGTCTTATGAGGGAAAGGGTTAAGGATAAATTGCTCATCATGAGCAATTTCCCCCTTTGCCACAATGTTTTCAAGAGTTGTCTGCAGCTAATGCTCCAGAAAGCGTCTGCAGATGGGAAAGGGTTAACATACAACAAATGATCAGCAGACAACTTTGAAAACAAATATATGGAAAATCTTAAAAGAAATTGTCTGTATTTGGGAAAGGGTTAATATCTGTTGTTATTTCAGCTTAAAATAATCATGCTTGACATATGCTTCCTGGAGTCGTAACCATGCCTCAAAAAATCCAAAAGTAGAACCCAGAACTGTCTGTATGAGATTGACTCTCTACCTTTGCATCACTGTCTTCATCACAAACAAATCTGTATTAATACCAAAACAAAGCTAAACTTTGTTACTGATCAAAAAAGATTTCAACCCGGTCTCTGATACAGATGACTAATGGAACTTCAGCAGCAAATGACTATTCAAAAACTGAAATTTCTTAACCCTTTCCCACATACAACCAAATTGCAGCAGACAACTTTTAAAACATGTACCGGTAGGCAAAAATATGGAAAATCTCTATAAATAAAAGTTAAGTTATTGAACAGATTTGAAAACAGTGTGGCAAAAGTAACAAGAGGCCCAAGAGAGCCAGTATCGCTCCACTGCCATTAGGCAAAAATTAACAGCCCCACCCCCCTGGTGGCCATGTTTTTTCACCAATCACCATGGCTTGAAGGAATCTCGTAGAGTGTCACCGATGGAAAATTACTGCAAAATTTTGTTTGAAAATCAACCAAATAGTTTAGGAGGAGAAGACTTTTAAAGTTTTTACTAAAGCCAATATAAGGTTAACAGCCCTGTCCCCCGGCAGCTATATTTAAAGACCAATCAACATGGCTTGGTAGAAATCTGATAGAGAGTCACCCAAGGAACACTTCTACAAAATATTTGAAAATTGGCCACGGCCAAATACTTTTGTCGGAGAAGATTTTTTAAGTTTTCACTATAGCCATATAAGGAAAATCAGCCCTGCCCCCTGGCGGCCATGTTTTTCAACTTATCAACATGGTTTGAAGGAATCTAATAGAGGGTCACCTCAGGAACATTTCTACCAAATTCTTTGAAAATCGGCCTGACACTTTTGGAGGAGAAGATTTTTAAGTTTTCATTATAGCCATAAAAGGCAAATTAGCCTGCCCTCTCACGGCCATGTTTTTCCACCAATCAACATGGCATGAAGAAATCTAATAGCTGGTATCCCAAGGAACATTTCTACAAAATTATTTGAAAATTGAACCAACACTTTCGTAGGAGATTTTTCAAGTTTTCAATATAGCCATATAAGGCAAAATAGCCCCGTCCCCTGGCGGCAATGTTTTTCAACCAATCAATATGGCTTGAAGGAATCTACTAGAGGGTCACCCAAGGAACATTTTAACAAAATTATTTGAAAATCAGATTTTTTACGTTTTTACTATTTTTTTCTTTCGGTTGCAATGGAAACCAGAATTTTGCGTGGATCCAAAAATTTTAACGAATTTAGGGAGTATACTTCCTTTGAAATTCATCCCAATTGGACAAATGGTTAGGGAGGAGAAGTCGTTTAAAAAGTTAATGCACGCACAACGGACAATTTGCCATGACATAAGCTCGACTGGCTTTTCATTATGAGCAATTTTTTCTTTTATCACACTGTTTTCAAATGTCTTCAGCTGCAGATGCCTAAGAAAGAGTCTATATGTGGGACAGGGTTCATATGAAAAAGTTCTCAATTCCCACAATGTTTTCAAATCTGCAACAAAATTATGCTAACAATTTTCCAAATGTTTGCTTACCTGTTTTTCTAAAATGTTCATCCACTTGGTCCCTAGTGATAACTTGCGGTAAATTCCTGACTAGCACAACAAAACGTTTCGGTATATGGACACTTGTACTGGTCACAAGTTTTTCTACGGGATCCAGGTAATGATGTTTTGAATTTTTAGGCTTCACTTTCTCCGTGGAATTCTCAGCAGCTACTTGTGCCAAGCTATGATTGTTTTTTTCTACCGATTTAAGATTATTATACCTTGATTTTGGAGGCACTTTAGTCGGAGTTTTTGAGCTGATTGTCTTAATATCTGATTCTTTCATTTTAGTTTTTGTGTTCTGTTTCTCAACACTTTTGCTTTTCACTTGTCTGTCTTTGGTCCCCCTATTATCCAATGATGCTGTCTTTGTGTCGTGTTTCAGTGAGGTTTTATTGTTGAGTGTACCATTTCCTGATGATGATGATGTTGAGCCATTTTGCTGAGCTACCCTTGCTGTAATTAAATTGGATTTAAATTGGATTTTAAATGTGATTTAATTTACTTTTCAAAAGTATTTCAGATATATGGTTACCAGTAAAACAACTAAGTCTATCTTATCCCTTTCCCACATGCAACACATTAGCAGTAATTATTCTAACAAAGATTCAAAACGCAACCTCCAGAGTGTTTACAAGATTTTCCATCATTTGGTATAGTGATCTATATTTTTTTACCTGATATGACCCATATTCCAACATGGACTAGATATCATAAAAGACAAAGTTTCAACTTGCTCAAAGTAAAAATGCTGCCTTCGGAGTTTGAACAATATTTTCCTTTATTGACCTAGTTTCTCACCCAATATGACCCATATTCGAACTTGACCTAAATATAATTCAGACAAACATTCTGACAAAATTTCAAGCTGCTGAAGCCAAACATGTGGCTTCCAGAGTATTAACAAGATTTTCCATCAATTTGGCCTAGTGACCTACTTTTTGACCGGGCATAACCCGTATTCAAGCTTGGACTAGATATAATTCTGACCAAATTTGAAGCTGCTGAAGCCAAAAAATAGGCTTCTACAGTGTTAACAAGATTTTCTTTCAATTTGGCCTAGTGACCTAGTTTCTGACCCAATATGACCCATATATACAAACTTGACCTAGATATTATTAATACAAACATTCTGACAAAATTTCAAACTACTGAAGTAAAAATTGCGGCCTCTAGATTGTTAACAAGATTTTCCTTCAATTTGACCTAGTAACCTAGTTTCTGAGCCGATATGACCCATGTTCGAACTTGACTTCCATATCATCAAGACAAACATTTTGATAAAGTTTCATCATGCTCAAGCTGAAAATGTGGCCTCTAGAGTGTTAACAAGATTTCCCTTCAATTTGACCTAGTGACCTAGCTTTTGACCTCATATGGCCCAGTTTCGAACTTGTCCAAGATTAGATCAAGATGAATGTTCTGATAAACTTTCTGACAAAATGTGATCACAATAGCTCACCAAAAATATATCATTCTTAACATTTCATCTTATATCATCTATCAGTAAATTCTAAGTGATTTTCTACTAAAAAAAATATTTAAACCAATTAAACACATGTCATTGTATGCCAAACTGATACATCCATTGAAAATGTTTGTTTTTCTATTGTGAACATATTCTAATCTATTACTATATAAATCTGTAGTGGAATATTTAACCCATTACTTCACAAAGACGACATTTGACGCCTGCTTGTCAAAGAGTTACTTCCAGATTTGTTAACTTGTTTATCTGTTGTCAGGGCTGTTTCAAGAAACACATACAACAGACAGCTTTTGAAAACATTGTGCCTAAAGAAGAAATTGCTCAATTTTTCCTTGTGCTACATTGTTTGCAACTCGTTTATACTTAAATTTCCTTTACAGAGATATTTTTCCATATTCTGTCTAGATGTTTGCAAAGTCGTCTGCTGCAGATAAGTGGGAAAGGGTTAACCCTTCCCCTCATACAACAATTCTGCAGCAGACGACTTTGAACATGTTTTGTCAAAACATAGATTATCTCTATAATTGAATGGATTACTTATGACAACAAGAGTTGTCGGAGGACAATATAGCTCGCCTATCAGGGCCATCGTATATCAGGGCCTACTTCAGAACAGTTAAAGTATTAGGTAAAGTCGCACAGTATCACCTATTGCAAGATAATACACCTTTTCAATACTTTTGACAAAAATTATAAGTTCAACTAGAATGGAGTGCTCCCCGGCGCCTTGTCAGAAAATTTTAATTTTTGATAGAAAAGGGGCAATAACTCTGATATAAAAAATATTTGGATTATCCCCCTTTTGCGAACCCATCACAAAAATTGATAAAAACATTTGTCAGAAGTTTCAATCCAATCCTTTGAGCAGAAAAAAAGTAATTTGAATATTTGACAGAAAAGGGGCAATAACTCTGATATAAAAAATATTTGGATTATCCCCCTTTTGTGAACCCATTATACACATTGATATAAACATTTGTCAGAAGTTTCAATCCAATCCTTTGAGTAGATTAAATTTTTGACAGAAAAGGGCCAATAACTCTGATATAAAAATATTTGGATTATCCCCCTTTTTGTGAACCCATCATACACATTGATATAAACATTTGTCAGAAGTTTCAATCCAATCCTTTGAGTAGAAAAAAAGTTATTTGAAAATTTAAATTTTTGACAGAAAAGGGGCAATAACTCTGATATAAAATTATTTGGATTATCGCCCTTTTGTGAACCAATCACACACATTGATAAAAACATTTGTCAGAAGTTTCAATCTAATCCTTTGAGTAGAACAAAAGTTATTTGAAAACGTGACGAAAAAAGTGTGACGGACAGACAGACAGACAGACGCCGGATAAAAAAAAAAATAGACAGACGTCGAATAAAAAAAAAAGTAACATTTGTCAGAAGTTTCAATCCAATCCTTCGGGTAGAAAAAAAGTTATTTGAAAATTTAATTTTTTGACAGAAAAGGGGCAATAACTCTGATATAAAATTATTTGGATTATCCCCCTTTTGTGAACCAATCACACACATTGATATAAACATTTGTCAGAAGTTTCAATCTAATCCTTTGAGTAGAAAAAAAGTTATTTGAAAACGTGACGAAAAAGTTAGATTTTTTGACAGAAAAGGGGCAATAACTCTGATATAACTTGACCTTGACCCAGGGTCAGGACAGGTGTAGTGGGGTGCGTAGATGGACCAATAGTTCCTAAATGTATAAACTAAATATGAAAGCAATCAATGTCATAATAGTGAATGCAGAGTGATATGTTAAAACGTTAAACGCAAACCTTAAACCTTGTAACTGAACCAAGTAGAAATGACCTTGACCTTGACCCAGGTGCAGGACGGGTGTAGTGGTGTGCGCAGATGGATGACCAATAGTTCCTAAATGTATAAACTAAATTTAATGAAAGCAATCAATGTCATAATAGTGACTGCAGAGTGATATGTTAAACGTTAAACGCAAACCTTAAATCTTGTAACTGAACCAAGTAGAAATGACCTTGACCTTGACCCAGGGTCAGAACGGGTGTAGTGGTGTGCGTAGATGGATGACCAATAGTTCCTAAATGTATAAACTAAATATGAAAGCAATCAATGTCATAATAGTGAATGCAGAGTGATATGTTAAACGTTAAACGCAAACCTTAAACCTTGTAACTGAACCAAGTAGAAATGACCTTGACCTTCACCCAGGGTCAGGACGGGTGTAGTGGTGTGCGTAGATGGATGACAAATGGTTCCTAAAGGTATAAACCCTTAAAACCCAAATGAAAACCTTAAACCCAAACCTTAAACCTAGGTGTCTACGCCACCGCCGACGCCGGGGGTAACACATAAGCTCTCCTGTACTTCGTACTGGCGAGCTAAAAAGTGGAAAACATTGTGGCAAAAGGAGAAATTGCACGTTTTGTGCAATTTCTTCTTTTGTCACTATGTTTTCAAAAAGCCATCTACTGCAGAGGCGTCAGAAAGCGTCTATAAGTGGAAAAGGGTTAAAAAAAACAACAAGTGAAGACAATCCCTGACCTCTAGTTAATCTTGACACACTTTTCTTTTCTTGTAACCATTTTTGACGTTTATCCAGTCTTGCATCTAACTTATTATTTTTCTTCTCGGCTTTTTCCATGTTCTTTTCTTCTCACAACCTATAATTAATAAATGATTAACTTTAATTTTAATAGAGTAGTTGAAGGAAAACATATTAAGAATGGGTCCAGTCTTTTGTTTGGTGTTTGCGGCCACTTTCAACAACTTTTCATTTATATCACAGTTTAATTTTGTAAGTTATCACTAGGCAGTACTCCTGTCAATTTATACTGACACTAGTCTCAATATATCGCCGTTACACTATATTGCAATATGTAACCCGAGGACTGGATAGGAGGGAGTGAACAGGTCTTTTCCACACAATATTTCTCTTATTACTCAACCAAATCCTATGTTGTGGGTTCTCAATATTCTTTTGAGTACCCACAACATAAGGTTTGAATATCAAGTAAGGGTTTTAGAACATGAAAAAGGCCCCTTATCTAGAGCTCTATGTAACTGCGATATATTGAGACGAGTGTCAGTATAAATTGACCAGGATACGAACAGTCAAAATATAAAATCGCATTCCGAGTACAGAAACCTGGACAATACTGACACCAGTGAGTCAGTCATAATACTAAGACCACCATCCTGTCAGAGTGCCAAGAAAGGAAAGCCATTACTGACATTTTTTAATTTCTGGCTTGGGATCAAACCTTAGACACCCAAGGCAGAGGCTCTAGCATTACACCACCAAGGGGGTTTGGTTTGGCTCCCATCTTCTTAGAGGAGAGCTTTTAGGCGAAATATAGACCTCTTTAGATACTGTATATAGGTTCACAATATCATTTAACCCCTGGTTTTACTGGAATGAAAAAGTAACTTCGTAAATTATCGCAGACACGACTGTTTTGACTGGATGAAAAGTAAATTATAAAACAAAAAATACTTGGAACCAGAGGAAATAATTTAATAAGACCATAGATCTTCCGATAAAGGAATGAAAACAAGGACTCTGAAATGTGATATTATGCATGTAATTACACTCGTTTTCTATTTTTAAAATAATATTTTCTCAACTAACCGGATGTAAACACATCCAAATGTGACATCATTGTAAGACAAGTAATGAATAAATAACAAAAGGCAAATGACAGAAATGGTCCAAAAGGATAGTTTGACAAATGTAGTTCTGTAAATTAGTTCTGTAAATTATGGATTTCATTCATTGGAAGTACTTTATGAAGGGTTAGATGACTATTATTTTTTACCTGTCATCATTATTTCATGGATTTTATATCTTGGGAATATAGATTGAAGCAAAAAACACTAAAAAAATTTAGCAAACATTTCAACGTTAGTTATCGTTCGTTAGACTGACCTCGGATATTATTTTATATATCTGAAGAAAAAAAAAGAATAATTATGTTTCCGTAGACATAGCTTTATTTTATGGAAATATATTTGTAATATCAATAATTTACTTAAAAAATATAACTGAATTTCTAAAAAGAAATTATTATCTGTTGAGAACAGTTCCACGATGCTTTTTTCACATCCAGTGTATTGTTTTGGTCTGTATCTGTCATCTCTCTGTCATTTGAAGCCGTCCTGTCAAATGTTGACCCATTCAAGAAAACAGCAAAAATACCATATCCTTGACTGTCCTGTTTTATTGACCTTAAGACTTTTATCTATATATTGCAGTAAATGTAGCAAACAAACAACATTAGTCAATTTCAAATTATTTTCCTTTAATTTACATTTTTTTTACGTTGTAGTTTATGTGTATGACTTACTCGTTGTCAAATTATGAAAATAATACCAGTATCAGTGCACCCTGGCTTTTGGGTATACATAGTTAATGTCTTAGGTTGATTGATTGTGGTTTAACGCCGTTTTTAACAATTTCTCAGTTATATCACGGCGGCCAGTTCACCTACTCATGCATTTCCTGGTTTTCTCACACCAGTACTCCACACAACAATCTTCCCAAGCAACTGGCTGCTTTTCCCCATAGACTTAGCCGATTGGTGGAAGACGAATAATGTCTTAGGCCATAATTATATCCTCCAACCTGATTGATAGAGAGGAAAACACTTTCATGCCTTCAAATTAGTCCATTGTTTGAAAGAAATGATGCCCCTTTTTGTTCATCAGTAAGACACATACATTTTCTTTCAACAGGCTGAATTTCTAGTAGATTCATCATTTTTGTTATCCAAAATTTGTTTATTGATCAAACTCTAATATCAGATTGGACAAAATTGTAATTAAGAATTTCAACATTATTTTCACTAGGTTATTCAAAATACTCTGCATGTTTGTAATTAAACTATATTTACAAAGGATTCAAAAGCTACTGACAGCAATATTTTCATACTTGAACTTACTTGAGACCCCATCAACCAATGATGCCATAGAACTCTTCAAATTGAAGAGCAAACTTAACTGATTTGATTTTTGTTTATCCTCGCCCTGCAGAATGAACTATTTCGCGATCGAAGAGCAAATGCCGTTTTATTGGGATTATACGCCGCTTTCAACATTATTTCAGTTATATCACGGCAACAGTATAGAAAAGGCTATGTTATAAAAACAAACTTAGAGGCAGTTAATAACTAGAATTGTTTTTGAAAAAACAGATGTCTCCCCCTCAAATATCTGTCAAACCGCCTTCGTGAGGTGAACATCTGACACAAGTTTCATGAAAATTCTTCAAGCCGTTTTGGAGATATGGAGCGGACACGAAATTAAGGCTCAAACCTTTGACCTTCAAGTCTGACCTTGACATTGAACCTGTATGGTCGGGACATGGGTTCTGCACATCGCCTTCATGAGGTGAACATCTGACACAAGTTTCATGAAAATCCTTCAAGCCGTCTTGGAGATATGGAGCGGACACGATTTCGGACAGACGGACAGACAGACAGAAGGACAGACAGACAGACGCCCAGGACAAAAACAATATATCTCCCCTGTATACAGGGGGAGACATAATTAATGTCAGTAATAAGTCACCCAGGGATCTCACATAAGTGTTCTGTCCTCTGATATTACTGAAATACCACAGAAATGTATCTGTTTTCTGTGTAATGTATTGTGAATTCCATTTTTCTGTGTGAAATGGTTTAATCTATACATTTACAAGAAACCGCTGAAGACGGTAAGGCCAGATTGTCGGCAATTTGACCTTGAAAATCGACAAACCAAGGTCAAGGTCAAAGTAACCATAGAAATCAATAGAACTTGTAACTGGTTACCTTCAGGCAAAGTTTCAAGTTTGTAACCCTTGCCAGTGCTGAGATTTTGCCTCAACCTGAAACTTTAACCAAAATGTTGACGGACGGACAAACGGACAGACATCGCCGATCTATAGACCAGAATTGATAGAGCAATCCTGCCAAAAATGGTACATGTATACATTGTATCAGGAATCTATAATTGTACTCTACATTCCTGATTGTATCAAATAAATTTACATAATGGTAATGAAATTACCCATATTTTCATGAACTGCTGCTAAAAGTCCAAACCCAAACTGTAGTTAAATGGTAAAAACACCTGATATAACAAGAGTTCTGAGTTCAAATCTCAGAAGGAACTGTTTTGAAAGAAGCAACTAAACATAGCAATTCATACATAAACCCATTATGTTGTGGGGAATCATCAGAGTTGTCTTACGTAAACACTCATCACATTATTATCCAGGCTTCTAATGAAAACAGTTATTTACTCCCTGTACCCTTTTCAAAAGCTTTTATAATTGAGCAATAACAATCAGAAAAATGAACTTGAAGTTGATCAACAATGATGACTGAGAAGCTGATCATTTTCAAGGTCTGATCATATCCTTCACTATCCATATTGTCAAACGACATATTTCATATACATGTATAGTATACATAATCAATTGTAGACACTTGTACTTAATAACAAATAAACTGATGATGTTTTACAAATTAAAAACCAGCAAAGGAGATAAGGGTTCAAAGTGAAGATGTCGTTAGATAGGAAGATATTATTAATTTTGGAACATTTACACCATTCTGACAATGTATTCAGATTAGTCACAGACATCAAATCATTTACATCAGGCAAGGTGCTAAACTTTAACCCTTTCCAACATACATCAAACCTGCAGCAGATGAAATTGACAATATTGAGGTAAAAACGGGGAAAGCCAAAGTTTAATTAATGAATAGAATTGGAAACATTGTTGCCAAAGGAGAAATTGCTGATCATGAGCAAGTGGTCCTTTTCTCCACAATGTTTTCATATGCGTTAACAATTTTAACGCAAAATGCCATTAACCATTCTATGTCTTTCGTTGAGTGATTTAAAGCAGTACATCGGGTAAATAGTTTAAAGAACGATATATGAGGAATTTCTATTCATCCTACAGAATTGAACTCATTTCTCTTATATCGACATACCATATTGAAATACCTTATACATACATGGGACTTATAAAATATTTGTCAAGAAGCAGTTTTCTTAATCTTTGTGCACATTGTTTTCATCTTTGTCTCAAGATTATACGTTGAGCCAGATCATGCAAAGGTAGCCAATTGCCTTGGAAGATTGTTGTTTACAAATAGCTGGCATTTGTAAAAAGAAATCAGAACATTATTCAATGCCTTCTAGTGTTGTTTTCCATCAACAATATTCCTGAAAATCTCAGAATGTTACACTCCTGACCTTATAAAAAAATAAAACATTATGTACTAATTTTTGAATTTTTTCAATATGTTTTTCAAATTCCTTTCTTGTTTGGGGAATGACATAGTCCAGGTTTCTGTACTAGGAATGCGATTTTTTATTTTGACTGTTCGCATCCTACAATGCAATATGTAACGGCGATATATTGAGACTAGGGAATGACACAGCTTAATCAATTGTTCTTACTTTGACATGAGCTAGGCTTTGCCTGATAACATATTAAACAAGATGCTTTTTTGTATCTTCAATTGTCATGGTATACGACCAATTCACAATTTTCAGAAAAATGGTTGACATATCTAAAGTGAAAGGCATTCCAATTTCATAAACCTATAAAAATGAGTGATTTGATATTTAGAGCTACATGTAACTATTTCAGAATTATGTGTTTCGAGTTTTATACTAAAGTTCTCAAGGTAACAAGTGCATATAAATATTGGCGTAGAAATGAAAAAAATGTTTTAATATTTTGGGGTCGAAATAGAATCGGGACGAATGCTATCTTAACAATTTGTTGAAAACTCTTAATCTGTAACAACTGAGATGAAATTGTCTTTCTTTTGTCATTAACCTTGAAGTGGATGGAAATAAAATATGCATGCACCATTCGCTTGTTGAAATGTTCCACCAAAACTTTTTTTGACAGATTCTCTTTCTTTTCGTTATTTCGGTGTATCGTGAGAATCACTGACATATAATTTGTTCAATTTGTATGACTTTAGTCACGTTCACCTCTGTAGACACTCCCCCTCACACACTGCACGAGAACAACGACCTCGCACAGGGGCGTAGCTTGACTGAAATCAATATGTAGGTCATATCTAGAGGAGTCCCCTGGAAAACAAAATCAGCTAGGTGGGCGTAGGTGCGTTTTGGCGTATAGTTTAGCCCACAACCCACTACGCCTCAGTTATTATTGTAGTTTTGGTAATTTTAATTTGTTGATATTTCTGAATAAAGTGTAGGTCGCAGCCTACACGTCCTATATTAAGCTACGCCCCTGTCGCACGTGCTCATATTTGTATGACTTACATAAAGATCTATATTTTGATCAAATACAAAATGTATGCGTATTTTCATGAAGCAAATCAGCGATTTTTAAATATACTATTCTAGGTCTACTGTGTCTGAGTAAATCAGAAATTTGATGAAAAAACATGAAGATCTGGATCTACGTAATAATACATTCTTATTGTTGACGGCGCCTGTAAACGCGGTGTCAGTATTGAATAGGTTTTAATTTTGTATCATGGGGTTTGCGAAATCGAATAGGGAGCAACCAACATTATTATTGTAAAGAAAAACTCTGTAATATGTTTGAAAAAAAAAGCAGCAACTTTTATGAATCAATAAATTATATTAACTGATTTAAGAAACAACAAGATACTACAAAATACGCATGTCTGCTACCGTTATTGCAAAACTTTAGACAAATTTAATGGGTATTTAGTAACTTTTCCCCAACTTCATAGGCTACGCTTTTTTAAATAGTGGTTTACGACCCTGACGACCGGATTCATCAAAGCTCAGAAACAAAAGTTCACGTTTTCCCAACTTCCTAGGCTACGCTTTTTTAATAGTTTGGTTTACGGCCCTAACGACCCGATTCATCAAAGCTCAGAAAAAAGTTTCGGGGGATGTTTTTGCCTATTTATAAAATTCTGTTGTATTTCTAAACTTAAAACGTTCCTTCCTATCCAGTGTGTTCATTCAGACCATTGTATTCATGCTATATGTTGACTATACATGTACATGTTTTTTGTTTGTTTGTTTTTTTCGTGTTTTTTCATAAATGCTCAACTTTGATAATAAAATATCTTTAAACATGTTAAAATTACTTGTATTTTTTGTTTATATACTACCGTGTGTGTTATCATACCTCTGCTAAACTGGAAGGAGAATATACTTCCCCTTCTCATTCCAAAGCTTGTGTAAGACTTAACTTATTTATAACTAGAGGCGTTAAACCTTAAGTTAATATCTGTTAATATTATTTTTTTCGTACAAATGATTGTTTCATTTAAATGCATTTAGGAAGTGTTGGAGAAGTAGGGAAAATGTGAAAGGAATTAACAATTGCAGCTTATATTTATGTATTTATTGTTAAGAAATCGAAAGATCATATCAAAAATAGTTAATATTATAAAACTGCCAATTTGAAAACAGGAAGACCTTGTTGGCACTATATCGCTCACCTGAGTGCAAGAGCTTACAAGTATACACATTTAAGACATGATAATCAAAGGAAAATTTGACAGCGGATGAAGGCAGAATATTTTGAAGTTTCTGCCTTGTTATGTTGAGAAAATCACATTCCATCAAGTAGAAATAATTCTCTAAACCATGTACTAGACTGGAAGAAAGTGTTTGAAAAATGCAAAACTCATCAAGACAATTATTATGACAAAGATTCAAAATGCAACATCCAGTGTGTTATCAAGATTTTCCTAGTGACCTAGTTTTGTTTACCCATATTCGAACATGGACTATATATCATCAATACAAACATTATGACAAAGTTTCAAGCTGCTGTAGCAAAAGATGCGGCCTCCAGAGTATTAACAAGATTTGCCTACAATTTGGCCTAATTTGCTTTAACCAGGCATGACCCATATTCAAACTTGGCCTAGATATCATAAAGATGAACATTCTGACCAAATTTTAAAAAAAATGTGGCTTCCACAGTGGACAATATTTTCCTTCAATTTGGCCTAGTTACCTAGTTTTTTTAGCAGACATGACCAATATTCAAACTTGGCCTTTATATCATCGTTTGAGTTTGAAGACAAACATTCTGATACAGTGCTCAAGTTAAAAATGCAGCCTCCAGAATGTTAACAAGATTTCCCTTCAATTTGGCCTAGTGACCTAGATTCTGACCCAATATGACCCATATCCGAACTTGACTTAGATATAATAAGGCAAACTTTCTAACGAGAATGCCGTTGATATCTCCACAGCGCTTGCGGGCACCTGAATAGCGCGATCGGGTTGCCATGTTGAGGGAGAGGTTTGCATTTGCACGCTACCGCTACAACTTATTTATTGGAGCATGTGTGACTGAATAGGAGAAGCATGGTCTCATTCACTTCACTGCCACTCTCCCTCTCTTTTGGGTACTACCCTCTCCTTCTCATTCAGTCCTCCCTTCTTTTCTAGGGCATCTTGTAGTACTGTTACTCTGGCACTTTTGTGATAAACTGTGTATTCAATTGTTACCTTCTGTGAAGAGCTCGACTGGATAATTTGATCAATGATGCGATGAGCCAGCGTTTATAACCTGCGAGCCACGGTGGATGGTTGGCCAGACGCCGACCCGTCCAATGTCTGACCGATTTCCGGTCGGGCTATGAGCGGCGAATTTGGCCCGGCGCTCACCCGATATGTATGATACTCGGCCGGGTCGGGGTGTCGTAGGGATGGCGGAAGGCGGGCACTGGCCATATGGGTCCCCGCTAAATCAACCACTGCATTTGACAGGTGACTTCTTTGTTTACCATTATTTTTTGCGTCAGACGAGATCCTACAGGCCCCTAGCTGTTTACTTCGCCACTGCATTTGTCTTTTCCGTTCCACTTCGCGAATTTTAATAATGTTAATAAGCTTCCATATTTGACCTCTCGGCGCATTAATTTCTAAAGCATTTGTTAAAATTATATTGGAGTACACGGGCTTGAAGTTTTGCACTGATGTTCCAACAACATGATAATGATACTTTTTGGGGAGATCTTATAACGTTTTAAATGCAGTTTTGTTGAATCCACATGACGAACTATTTTTCTCGTGCAGTCTCACCCTAAAATGTGTTGTTGGGTGTTAACAGCAATTGGCAGGCTGCCAACTCCGAAAAAATGGTATTACTACTATGATCAGGGGCTAAAGCCCCCGGCCAATACATGTGAGTTCAGAATATCTTTTAATTCAAATTATTCATCAGTCATTTAAAAAATATATATGTTCACAAGAATCGTCTCTTGTAAGAGTTCGCATTTCACCGACCTAGGTCAAACGTCAAGGTCACTTTGATATAATACGTCTGTACGAAACGTCGTCATCGCTCTAGCACTTTCTTTTGCTGATGAAATTCCTGCATGCTCCATACACTGGTGCAGTTTCAAGAGAGCTTCGACAGGTCGCGTTTTACCGAATTAGATCAAAGGTCAAAATCACAATTATTAAAATATGTCTGCATGCAACGACATCAATTTTAGTACTTTTATTTGTGGACGGAATTGCTACATACATAGGTTCACTGTAACGACAGCTTGGATGGAGACGCATGTCACTGACCTAGGTCAAGAATTACGTTCGAAGTGACCATAATACGTCTGCATAAAAGACGTCTGCGATATAGCACTTTCATTTGTAGACGAAATACCTTCATGCTTTATACACAGGTTCAGTGTCAAGAGACCTTGGACCGATTCGCGTTTCAATGACATAGGTCAGGGAATACAATGATATTGCTAACACACACAGGGAATACAATGATAGTGCTAACTCACACAGGGAATACAATGATAGTGCTAACTCACACAGGGAATGTCATGATATTGCTAACACACAGGAAATGTCATGATATTGCTAACACACAGGGAATGTCATGATCAAAGTCATATAGAATATAACGACACTATGAGGATATTTGTATAGTCAGCGGGTGGGGCGGGGGATTATCAGAACTGTATTTCATGTAAACGATAAATGAAGGCTCTGGTTAGACGGTGCAAAGGTCAGAATAGTTTTCAATTTATCGAATACATTCAACTTTTAGCTCACACTTCGATAAGCTTTAAAAGTAAATAATCTGTTCACATTATCTATGATATTCCATCGACTTGAGGTCTCCAATGTGCAAGTGAAATTACATTGGTCGCAACAAGTTGTTGTTTGTCTATCAGACTTTAACTTCCGTCGGCATCTGGCTGACTACTAGTTGCTCGCTGGCTGCAAATTCCCGCAACAGAACTCTTACCGATCGCCGACCAATTGTCGACCGTTGTCAATCAACGACAACCAGTAGGTGATCGATCTCCGGCTTTCGCATTTCCAATTTCTCAAAAGTTATATGTTTTCCCTTTTCCGACTATCCACCTTGGCGCTCAGGATTGCTGGGTTAGCATTACGACTGACTGGCTTGTGTCAGGATGAAAGGATCAGTAGTACTAGTAACTTACCCAGAGTACGCCGTGATATAACTGCAAACATGTTGACAGCGGCGGAAAACTACTATTAATCAATCAATTAATCCCTTTTTTCTAAAGCAGACCATTCTGAATATATCACGTACGGTAATTGATTATAACGATCAATTAAATTGACCTTCACAATTAACCCAACACTTTACAATACAGATAAACTCAGGGTACATGCTGTGTGTGTCAATAGGTATTCTAAATTTCTGACATTTAAGGCCGCGGCATATTAAAGGAACTTTCACACGCATTTTGAGGCATATTAAGCAGGCGAAATTTCTTGAGCAATTTCTCCATTCGTCACAATGTGTTCAACCTTATCCGACAATTTCTAGTAAATGCTAGTTTACAGATATTCTGCCCATATGTTTTCAAAGTCGTCTGCTGTTGATGTGTCGTATGTTGGATAGAGCTAAGGTAAATACGAAGAAAAGCTTTACTATTGAGTCGTGTTAATAAGGATTATCTGAACATGTTACACATAGTTTATACTACAATCTACTTTGTTTAGACTTCACAATAATGAATTTACGTTTATATTTCCGTGTAGGAACTCCCGTCTACTTTGGGCACATGCGAGGATGAATTATGACTTCTTCAAGAGAGTTGAAAACATTGTGAAAAAAATAAGAATCTATTTTGTATGTTTTAATTGCTTACGACTCGAGATCCACACACACAAAGTAAATAGGTTTGAAACAAATGTGCGCGTGCTTGGTGTATTTAAGTGAATTTACACTAGGCAGCATTTTCTGATGGCGTTTTAAAGAGGACTATATCACGTTTTAGCCGCGTGTTGCGAAAAGCGATATTGATGCGCTTTCGAACAATGAAGACTCAGATGAGCCTCAGTCACACCAGAGATTGCACAGTCCGGCTGTACATAGTAGGGGTATCAGCATAGCTTCTAATGAAACACTAACTATGTAGCCTAAATAGTTTCGCTACCACGTTTCTCTGTGTTATGACACAACGGGTATTTAGCAAGATCCGTTCTGGATTGACGCGACCTAATTATGGTTACAAAAGCAGCTTAACAAGTAGACAAATAAATGGTGTTGACGACAAACACAATAACGCTCATCAGTCCCTTTGTAATAGTATTGGACGTAACGTTGTGGGACGCATGCTAGGTGGAAATTAAGACAATATTTATTATGGTATATTATGCTAGGTTGACACATATTGGCTATTTATTTAAAGCTGGTGTGTTGACTGATCTTTATGAACTGCGACGTATACAATTGGTGGTTAGGCAATACCACTGCATTCCCTGTGTGAGTTAGCAATATCACGGCATATCCTGTGCAATATCACGACACCTCTTTTGTAAGTGAGAAATATCACAGCATTTCCTGCGTGAGTTAGCAATATAACGGCATTCCCGTGTGAGTTAGCAATATCACGGCATTCCCTGTGTGAGTTAGCAATTTCACAACATTTCGTGTGTGAGTGAGCAATATCACAGCATTCCCTGTGTGAGTTAGCAATACCACGGAGTTCCCTGCGTGAGTTAGCAATATCAGGGCATTCCCTGTATGAGTCAGCAATATCACTGCATTCCTTGTGTGAGTTAACAATATAACTGCATTCCCTGTGTGAGCTAGCAATATAACTGCATTCCCTGTGTGAGAAGCAATATTATGACATTCCATGTGTGAGATAGCAATATCATGGTATTCATTGTGCGAGTTAGCAATATCACGTTATTCCCTGTGTGAGTTAGCAAATCAGCGGCATTCCCTGTGTGATTAAGCAGTATCACTGCCGCTTCCCTGTGTGAGTAAGCAATACCACTGCATCCCCTGTGTGAGTAAGCAATATAACAGCATTCTCTGTTAGCAGTGTTAGAAATTTTACTGCATTCCCTGTTAGCAGTGTAAGCAATATACCATCATTCCCTGTTAGCAGTGTAAGCAATATACCATCATTCCCTGTTAGCAGTTTAAGCAATATATCAGCATTCCCTGTTAGCAGTGTAAGCAATATACCAGCATTCCCTGTTAGCAGTGTAAGCAATATACCAACATTCCCTGTAAGCAGTGTAAGCAATATACCAGCATTCCCTGTTAGCAGTGTAAGCAATATACCAGCATTCCCTGTAAGCAATGTAAGCAATATACCAGCATTCCCTATAAGCAGTGTAAACAATATACCAGCATTCCCTGTTAGCAGTGTAAGCAATATACCAGCATTCCCTGTTAGCAGTGTAAGCAATATACCGGCATGTCCTGTTAGCAGTGCTACCCGACACACTGTTGTCATCTACATGCCGTCCCTTCATGGCCATATCTTGTCTTGTAATCTTCGTTGTACCTCGAAAGAATGGACCTATTTGTCATTTCCAGCAACAATATATGGAGAAGTTTATGCATGATCTTGTATATTGTAATCAAGTGAGGAATCTATCGTGTGCGAATCCTTTTCATTTACTAGTGACGTTAAAAAGGGGATTGTGCAGCTCCTGATGAAATGCCAGCGTGTGTTTGAGGAAATATGTCCATAAATAGAACAAAACATCCTTTAACCCTTTCCTACATACAACACATCTGCAGCAGACTACTTTGAAAACATAGTGACTAAAACCTGAAAAATCATTATAAAAGATAGCTTAATTGTTAAATAAATGTGAAAACATTGTAGCCAAAGGAGAAATTGCTCATCATGAGCAATTTCACCTTTGGCCACAATGTTTTCAAAAGTCGTCTGCTGCTATTGAGTCAAAACGCGTCAGGGTTAAAATACCCCTTGCCACAGTTCCGAGAATACGACGATCATGATAGTGTGTCGGTCCTATATTGGTTGATCGTCTCTCAATCATAAGTGCATTAGTATAAATGTGTAGAATAAACCATATATTAACACTTTCCCTCATATAGACGTTTTCTGACGCCTCTGCAGCAGACGGCTTTTTGAAAACATAGTGACAAAAGAAGAAATTGCACAAAACGTGCAATTTCTCCTTTTGCCACAATGTTTTCCACTTTTTGTCATAGGTTATCCATTCAATTATGGAGATATTCTATGTTTTGACAAAATACGTTCAAAGTCGTCTGCTGCAGAATTGTCGTATGATGGAAAGGGTTAAAAGTGGGTAATCAATCGATAGAAAACAACACATTAATCACGCTCATGTTAGTGAAACTTTTGAAAACATGCGGCAGCAAAAGGAAACAATCACTATTCAAAAGTTTCATTTTTTAATTTTTTTTTTTTTACCATGTCGTGTGCTGCTGATTTGCTGTATGTGGGAAAGGATTGATTGACGGAAAGTTGTTTTACAGAATTCGAGCTTGATAGAAAATATCGACACTGCTAAACGACAATATCTGCTTTAATTTTCAATTGATTAACTCATACCTAGCTGCCCTGTTAACAATGTTGATGTAGAAGTCAGAAGTTCGTTAGTTTAAAAATATTATGAGAACATTTAGATCACCATAACGACTCTGACAACACGTTAATCGAGCCGTCCCGCGAGAAAACCAACATTGTGGACTCTGCGTAAAGTAGGCTTACCCGGATAGACACTTTTCGCCTCCTGTGGATTTTCTGTTTCAGGAATCACTACTCTATACATCTATCCCACTGAGACGGAATGTATCGGCCCGGATCAGTCTGATCTGGATCGATACATTACGCAGCTGCCATATTGTTGGTTTTCTCGCGGGACGGCTCATATATTGATTTCGGGATGTTTTTATGTGAAATTCTATTGTTAGAAAAGGACAGCCAACCTGTTCATCGTAAGGTCAGAGCATCACGAAGGTTTACGTTGTAGGCGGCATGTAAATAAGTTGAATCGGGAGAGTACGTATGAGCCGTCCCGTGAGAAAACCAACATTATGGACTTTGCGTAATGTATCGACCCAGATCAGCCTGCGCAGTCCGCGCAGGCTAATCCGGGCCGACACATTCCGTCTCAGGGGGATAGAGGTATAAAGTAATGATTCCTGAAACAGAAAATCCACATGAGGCGAACAGTGTCTGACCGGGTTAGCCTGCGCGGCATGCTTAGGCTGATCCGGGTCGATACTTTATGCAGAGTCCACACTGTTTGTTTTCTCGTGGGACGGCTCAATTATGTAAACCTTTTTCCCGCGTACATACGCTTTTTGACGTCTCTGCAGCAGAACGCTTTTGATAAGCTTTTGACAATTGGAACTTGCTCGGAACGCGTAATTGATCTCTTTGTCATAATGTTTTCAACTATATTCAATAAATAGGATTTCATTTATAGAAACGGTCCTTATGTTTTCCTGGATCTTTTCAATCAGATTTGTGGTATGTATGACAGGGTAAAGGGTAAATACTCATGCAAAACATGCATGTTTTCCTGGATCTTTTCAATCAGATGTGTGGTATTTAGGACTGGCTAAAGGGTAAATACTCATGCGAAACATGCATGTGAGCTGTGCAGCCGCAACTTCCCATCCGAGTTTTAACTATCCACTATGTATATAACCCCTAGCGATAATTTCGCTTTGACTAAAAGAAAAGTTAATTCATGGAAGAATTATACACACGCAGCTTTGTCGGTAATGCAGGTGCTGAGTCTCAATCATTTATTCCTTCCAGTTATTGACTTATTGGCTAGCAATTTGTTGAGGTGAATCCACAGAATAACTAAAACATTGTTGAAAACGGCGATATATGTTAATCAGTCAATGCAAGTTAAATGTGATGTCGAATAGAAAGGAAATGAATATTGACCCATTACCACCTTGTACTATTTTAACCTTTATGCACTCATCTCTGTACAATGGACGCGGCATGTTTGGGTAAAGGTATTTTTAAGCAAACAGACCGTGTTATACGGAAACCGATCATGCACCCACGCAGTTTAATTTGACGTTTGCCTGATCGCCAATCAATCACAGAAGGCTTCAAGAAACAGCTGACTTACAATGTTCTGTTGTATCATACATATATCGAGGGCTTGGCGTGAAACGGTTGTAACTATAAACCTATTCTGAAAACCCTGGTTTAGGGGCAATTTTGACCCCTTTGTAAATAATGCAAATTTAGGTGCCATTGCCATTGGCACCTAAATTTCCATTGTTTACCAAGACAAAATGAGTTAACGCTTATAACGACTTTATGGCGAGGTGATAACAAAAAAATACCAATTTTAGTTACAGCCGTTTCACGCAAAGCCATCGATATCATATCGGAAGGATTTCGCCGATAGATCCGAACCCTTTCCCTCATACGACAATTCTGCAACAGGTGACTTTGAACATATTTTGTCAAAAAATAGAAAATCTCTTTAATTGAATGGATAACCTATAACAAAAAGTGGAAAACATTGCGTCAAAAGGAGAAATTGCTCGTTTTGAGCAATTTCTTCTTTTGTCACTATGTTTTAAAAAGCCGTCTGCTGCAGAG